>JAJHSJ010000002.1:115579823-116138987 GCA_021015155.1 Magnolia officinalis
AAATGGACGGCGTGGATGAAATACACACATCATGGTGGGGCCCACGGAGCACGGACCATCAGCCATTGGCTGGTGTCATGGGGAGTAGCCAATCCGTTTCCGCGCAAAACTCCCCCGATAAAGACATCTTGACCGCTTCTTTTTGTGGCATGCAAATGGACGGTTATGAAGAGAAATATAGAAATGGTCAACGGTGGGATGCTCAGTTCGAGGCTCTTGGCGAGTTCTAAATTCTGACAAGTGGGTCTCTGAGGTTGGTTGGTGACGTGGATCGTTCCGATGCTTCCATGTGCGTACGATCTACATTAACCTCAGGACCGTGGGAGATGATGCCGTGGAAAAGCTGAAATACGGTACAGCCATCTCTACAATACACGAGCAGTGCGCTGTACAAGGGTTCGCTTGGCACCGTGGATTGGCAGGGGATGGAGGGGATTAGAGGGAGTTCCAACTCCCCTGGGTTGTTTGGCGCATAAAGTAACTGGGGTTGCAAATCCACGGGGTTTATAATCTCCTCCTTGAGGGGTTTGAAATCCACGGTGAGAGTTTGGATTGTACCTAAAATCATTTCAATAGTTGCATGTGTGACATGTGTGTCACTATACACTATCATTCTATTGGGCACATGGCCCACTAATGATGATCAGAACCGTCCAAACATTTTCCATGTAAATCAGCACCGTCCAAACATTGTCCAGCACCATCCAAACATTATCCCTATTAATCAACGATTAAAAATCATTGGTTAGTGACTTAAACATGATCTTGTGCTTGCGGTCCATCCAAGACCTGGAATTTCATCATTTTTAGGCAAAGCATATATTTCAATGGGCTTATCACAACTATAGTGTCAAAAATCATATATTTCACTAATTAGAGATATTAAAGTTGATTTAGTAATTAAATTGAAACCTTGTAAATATACCATGCATAGGTATTTTTTATATAAAGTTGATTCACACTTCGGGGTGCCAAACGCACTGTGAAGATTGCAAATCCAGGGGGTTTCCAATCATGGGGGTTTCGAATCCAGGGGGTTCCAAATCCACGCTCCCAAACAGACCTTAAGTCTCAAAAATTGCATTTGTAACACGACCTGTTTGGCCAGGTGAATCATGGGATTGGGAGGGATGGGATGGATTTTAAGGTAATGATGGTAGTGTCAGTGGATTGGTTTAAGATCCATGGGATTGCTATGTCCCGGGACAAGTTCACTGGGTCTATTTAGCACGCCCGTCATATCCTGGGATTTTACCTTCCAATCCGTCCAACCAAGGGATGGGAACAATTTTAAAGTAATGATGGTGATGTCAGTGGATTGTTTTAATATCGTGGGTAGAGTTGGGCATTGGTCCTGATCTGATCGGATCAGATTAGGAGGAATTGCTTATATCCCAGGACAAGTTCACGAGTCTGTTTGGCTCGTCATGCATATCTCGGGATATCGTGATCCCATCCCTCCTAATATCGTGGGTAGAGTTGGGCATTGGTCCTAATCGGATCGGATTAGCTGATCCGAATTTTCAATGGTTAGACCCGAACCCGATTCGATCCAAGACCGGATTCAGGTTACCTGATTCGGACAGACCCGATACTTGGTTGACCTTACCCGAACCGAATCCGCCTCGGTCAAGAAAACCGAGCCGGGTCGGATTAGGTACGATTCGAACAGTATAAATTAAATCAAATTATTTCATATGGTGTGGTCTAAGTTAACATTTAATATATCTCTTTTTTTTGTTCAATGTCTAAAATAATATTTCAATAGTGAAAAAATGACTTAGATGAAATATATATGGGCCCCACATGGCCCTGAGAGAGCTTTCAATCTCCATGTGTAGGTTTTTATTTAACTTTTAAAATTACTTGCTCGTCACGTTACTTGCTTTTCACGCAAGCATGGCGGGGTGAATTCAAATGGTGTATCCACGTTAGCAAGGTCTATAGATTTGACGATGGGGTAGGTGCTATATCCAAACTGTTCATCCATTTGGCAAGCTCGTCTTAAGGCTTGAGACGAAAAATAAGACAGATCTAACTATCAAGTGGACCACACGAATGGTTTAACTGTGAAAATCATTCTTTGCTGCTATTTGTGGTGTGGTCCAAATGATCTTTGGATATTATTCATTTTTTGCATAATACCCTATAATGATTTATAAAAATATATGATGGTGTAGATATAATAAATACATCACTGTGGGGCCCATATAACTTTGATCTCCTTTGAACCGTTCGTACAACTCGGAGCTCGAGGATGCCAGGCGTCACGCACCAGTACAGATGTAGCGTTGTACTGGAAACGGACGGGCTACTCCCTTGCCACCGGTCATCAGTGTTATCCTGACCCCACCATAATGAATGTGTTTCATTCATGCCCTCCATCTATTTGTATAGATCATTTCATGTTATTATATAAAAAAAATGATGTATATCGAAATCTCAAGTGGACCACATTATAGGAAACCGTGTTGAATGAACGTTAACCATTAAAAACGTTTTGGAAGCTATAAAAGTTTTGATGAAGCTGATATTTATTTTTTCCCTTCACCTGGGTCCTTATGACCTAATCAACATATTAGATCTCAAATAAACAGTACAGAGGGCCTTAGGAGGATTATAATGGTGGATATCCAATCATTATTATTTTCGTACGGTGTGGTCCACCTGAGATTTATATCCTTATCATTTTTTTGTATATAGCCCTAAAATGACCAATAAATTGGATAACGGAATGGATGAAACACATACATCATGGTGGGGTCCACAAGCACCGACCATCAGCCACGGGCTGGTGTAGCCATGTAGGGGGAGTAGTCAATCCTTCTACCGGTACCCTTCTCTTTTTTAGAGCAGAGTAAATGGGATTTTGAAGTGTTAGGTGTTTACAGCAGCTTGGGAGAGATGAATTTTGAAGAGTTGTGGTGTTTACAGCAGCAGCTTGGGAGAGAAGATCCTGAGAGACCATTTACGGGAATTTGAAGTTGGGTTTTGTACCTGACATGGGTCTTGAGATGTCGAGGAATTGTTTGGGTGTGATGCTGCTTACAGAATGAATCTATGTGTGTGAGAGAGAGAGATAGGTTGGGTGAAGTTTTTTTTTTTTTTTTTTTGTTCTTTTTATCAGTTACTACACCGATGCGGTCCGATCAAATCGGATCGGATCCAAATGGATCGGATTTCGGTTTTGTTCGGTCGGATTTACTACTTACCCGAATCCGATCCGATTGTCATTCGGATGTGACCAATCCTACCCGAACCTGACCGATTTAGGCCATTGGTTCTATTCAAATCAGGGCGGATCCGCCGAATCGAGTCCATTTTGCCCACCTCTAATCGTAGGATCGGTCCGGCCAAACAAGCCCTAAAGTGACCGTTGTAAACAAAAAACAGTTGATCGGTCAAATGTACAGTTGAATAAACGGTGGAAAATTGATGGATAAGATTGAGGCAAAATGCAATCCTTTCCGTCTAATATGCATTTATTGTAAGTGATGATGGAAAAACGATTAACAGTCATATACAAAATGGAAGGAATTGGGCATGAATCTTAATTTTTTAAAATTAGTCATCATACATGTGTTGATATAAGGTGGGTATCTACCCATGGCTCAGTGGTAGACTCATAAAAGTTTCAACCCTAAAAGCTAAGGGCTTGTTTGGGAGCGTGGATTTGGAACCCCCTGGATTCAAAACACCTAGGATTTGAAACACCCTGAATTGTAATCCTCCCAATGTGTTTGACACCTGGAGTGTGAATCAACTTTAATCCAAAAGTACCTATGCATGGTATATTTATAAGGGTTTAATTTAATTACTAAATCAACTTTAATATCTCTAATTAGTGAGATATGTAATTTTTGACACAATGGTTGTGATAAGTTCGTTGAAATATTTGTTTTGCCTAAAAATAATGATATTCCAAGTCTCGATGGGCCACAAGCACAAGATCATGTCTGAGTGACTAACCAACGATTTTTAATCATTGATTAACATTGACAATGTTTGGACAGTGATGATCATCATTAGTAGCCCATGTGCCCAATAGAATGATAGTGTAGTGTCACTCATGTTACACCTATAACTATTGAAATGATTTTAGGTGTAATCCAAGCTCTCAACATGGATTGCAAACCCCTCAAAGAAGGGATTTAAAACCCTCGGATTTGGGGATTTGAAACCCTAGTTACCTCATGCTACCAAACAACTAGGGGATTTGAAACCCCTCAAATCTCCTCCAATCCACGGTGCCAAACGACCCCTAAGGTCTTGTGTTCGATGAGGGCATTATCCCAATAAATATAACAAGATCCAATTATTAATTGAACCATATAATAAAAAAACAGTAATGATTGAACTTTTTATCATTAAAATTTTTTCTTTTAAGGTATTAGGTCAAAAAATGAAGCAAACTAACTTTCAGTGGGACCACACTATATAAAAACAGTGGTGATTGAATGCCCTACAATTAAAAACTTCTTAGGACGCACCTTAATGTTTTCCGAAGTGATCATTTTCCATCTAAATCCTTGATAAGATCACATTAGGTCGTATGAAGGGAGAAACTAATATCCAATTGATCCAAAACTTTTGTGTCTCATTAATGGTCAACCACTACTCTTTACTTCAATTTTAGGATAATGCCCTAAATTGATTTGAAAAAGTAGATGGACGGCATGAATGCATAATACATACGTTAAAGTAGGGCCACGGTGGGGAGATGGCTATATCATATGTGGTGCCTTGGCTCTTTGATACCATCTCCTTGGGGCCTTTTGGTTTAAAAGTGGACCATTATTATATTGGAATTTTTAAAGTAATATTTATAGAAACTCCCATTTCATGTACTAATGTCTCATGCATGGCTGGCTATCTGAAGGAGAGAATTACCAGAATGCATGAGTTACATTTTCTTTAGGAAACAATAAAGTAGGCCCACATGGTCTGCTTATGACATCCAAGTCATCTAACATATGCACTCAAACAAAAATTAGGTGGTGTAAATTATTTTTTACACTATTATCATTACCCGAATAAAAAATCAAGCCTATCAAATTATTAGATGGATTAAAAGTGAATTTGAAGATGTTTAGGTGGCGTAAATTATTAAAATTTATGGTGTGGCCCACCAATTGATTAGATCCTCTATATTCTATTCATCCGATCATTATGGTAGGGTGCATTTGTTGGATGTTTAGTTGTTATAAGCATGTCAATTGAGCTTTACAATTCTACTTCAACACTTTCTAAGAAAAAAACATAAATGATACATTTTGACAATTTCATACCTCCAAGAGTACTGCTTAATTTCAAATTGAGGCATTATTTAAATTTTGAAATAGCAAGGAATTTAACAATAATTTCTTTTAATTTTATTACTTTTTTAACCGCTGATTTTGAAGCCATGAAGGGAATGGTTGAGATCGTTCCAGCTGGAGGAATTTTTTCTAGGCCATTATCCATCCAATATGGGGGAACAACAAACTGATGGCCTGGATTACAGAACTCAACATCCATCACTTTCATGGATGAAAATCAAAGTATGCAAGCAAACCTTGGTCGAGGATGATGTAGTTCATCGTCCACGGGTCGAGCCTTGGTTGGCTTTGGCCCGAATTTTGAACTCTTCAGGCGCGGCTGATTCAAAAATTTTATTTTGCCGGGGCGAGTGGGGCCCATTGACAGCGCTTATTCGCGGTGCTGGAATATATTCTCGGGTCGCAGGGAGGGTTAGGATCGTCCAACGAGGCTTTGCATGCGTTAAGCCATTTCCAGCTCAAACTTCTGGGGCCCACATCTGTACCAATGGAAGCGGATTGCGTACTGGGTAAGTTCTGTGGGGTCCACCGTGATTTATGCATTTTATCCACTCTGTCCGTTCATTTTATCTGATGATTTTAGGGCTTGAACCCAACAATGAAGCATATCCAAAGCTCAGGTGGAACACACCACAGGAAAAAGTGTGAATTGAACATCTACCGTTGGAAAATTATTTGGGGCCACAGCTGATATTTATGTTTTCCTTTCATCCATGTCTGTCTTATCTCATGAACAGGTTGGATGATAGATAAACATCACTGTGGGCCCTATGAAGATTTCAACGGTGGCAATCATTATTACCACTTTTTCCTGTGGTGTGGTCCGCTTGAGCTGTGGATATCCTTCAATTTTGGGTTCAATGGCTAAAATTATCTGGAAAAACAGATGGACGGAGTAGATAAACTACATAATTCACAGTGGGCCCAACAGATTTTACTCAGTACCCAATACGATTTGGTAATCAATGTACTATTGGTCCGTTGTAACGTTGCCTGAACGAAGGAACGGTACCCAAAAATATTTCCAGGTTGGAAGACACTTGCCATCCATCTTGCACCTTTCTTCCGCTGGAAATGGACTTGTGGCGTGTGCAAACAACAAATCCAAAGGCTAGGATGGTCCCAAAAAATCCAAAGGCTACGATTTTCAGGGAATTTTCCATCTACAGGGAGATACAGTTAACCAATGGCCTGGACTACTGAAAAATGGGCCCACATGTTAGAACTGAAAACTCAAGTACATAGTATCCAAAGCCTTGGGTGGTGGATCATATACTGCGTCCCGTCCGAAAAGGGATTGGCTACTCCCCGGTCTGCCAATGGCTAGTGGTCGGTGCTCTGTAATCCCCCTGATATATGTGTTTCATCCATGCCCTCCAACCATTCTTCCATATCATTTTATGCTCTGAGTCCAAAGATGATGTTGATCCAAATCTTAGGTGGTCTGCACGGTATTGATTGAACGCCCACATTCAAAACTTCCTGGGCACAAAAGTATTAAATCAAGTTTATATATATATATATATCATATATATATATATATATATATATATATATATATATATATATATAAAGGTACAATGCGCTCGAGCCGACTATAAGCTCCCGTGAGGTCGAGCTGTGTAGGCCTCACCGTGATACGTGTCAGCCATTAACACCATGCATTTGATGGGTTCCCTTTAAATTATGGGATATCCCAAAAATCAACCGTATATGAAACTCAGGTGGGCCATACCATCTAAAATTATGTGAAGACACCGTTAAAACATATAAAAGCACTTAATAGGGCCCACCTGAGTTTTTCATGCGCCTGAAACTTCCGTCTGATCCGTCATTCAAGTGGGACACACCTAATGGATGGGCTGGATTTACAAACCACATATCGGTAGGCCCTCAAAAATGGTTATGAATGTTTTAATGGTGCACGGCCCCTCCCCACTTCTGTATGTGGTGTGGCCCACAAAAGTCACTGATTGACTTGATTTTGGAGACTTAGGCTTAGGATGGAATGATGCATCTGACTGATGGGGTATATGTTTGAAACACATCACGGTGGGGCCCACGCAGCTCTACCTCATGGGTTGGACTGGTGAGGTCGAGCGCATAATACCTTTTCCTATATATATATATATAATAATATTTCTCTTCATATCCAATATGACCTAATAAACAGGTTAGATGTAAAACAACCATTACATTAGGCCTAGGAAGTTTTTAATGGTGGAAATTCAATTACTACCGTTTTCCTATGGTGTGGTCTACCTGAGATTTAGATCTACTTAGTTTTTGGCATTAAACCCTAAAATTATCTTTCAAAATGGATGGACGGCGTGGATAAAACACACACACCATGGTGGGTCCAAATAGCACCGACCACTAGCCACCGGGCTGGTGGCGGTCCTTCGGGCTTCTCATATTGGCCATGCGCCACCATCTAATCAAAATTAGACAACGATGGAAAGTGGGCCCCGCTTGTATTTCATTATTAATACAGGGTGGGTCAAGGAAAGCTGTAGTTCCCACCACCGTCGGATCTTAAATGAACGGCCACAACAGTCACCGACAACAAGTGTCATCATTGTTTTTTTTTTTTTTTTTTTTTTTTTTTTTTTTTTGGTTAAGTGCGAAATCAAACCGGATTTCCCATATCTTTTTTATTTCTTCGCTAGGATATTCGCAGATGAGCTTTTCAAGCCGGGAAGAGGGAACGCGGATTCGCTACTGAACCCGACAGTAGCGAGTCTGGCTACTTAAGTGACTCGCCACGTTCTTTGGGCCCACAATGATGTATGTGTTGTATCCACACCATCCATCCATTTTGAGATATCATTCTAGGGCATCAGCCAAAGAATGAGGTAGATGCAAAGTTAAGTGGACCCACCGCAGAAAAAAGTGGGGACATTGACACCCACCATGGACCAAGGTAGTTTTTAATGGTAGGCGTTCAATCCCCACTGTTTTCTACGATGGTCCACTTGAGCTTTGGACCTGCCTCATTCTTTAGGTCATGCGCCAAAATGATCTCTCCAAATGGATGGACGGTGTAGATACAACACATACATCATAGTGGGGCCCACGGAACGTGGTGGCGTCACTTCGTAGCGAGACTCGCTACTGTCGAATTTAGTAGCTAATCCGCGTCCTGGAAGAGTGTCTCCATCATCCCACTCGCATCGGACGGTGAGATAGGGCCCATCATCCCTTTACTACGCGACAAAAAACAGAGCAGGCCATGAGATGCTGGCCCACAACCCGTCATTCATTGACGGTGAGTCCTCCACCTAATGATCGGGTGAGCTAGACTGTCTACGGGATGTTTGCAAGCGAATGAAGTTGGCGGCTTGCTCGTTCCACACGGCACACGAGTCCTGCCACGTCACATGCAGTCACACGTGCCAATACATGGGATGTGTGCTTGATCAAATCCTTCCATTAGGCGGGCTAAACTACTTCTATCTGTTTGACCTAAAAGTTAGGTCGTGAAGGTCCGAAAACAAATGGATGGCTAGAAATTTTGCTTTTATAAATTGTGGCCCACCAACCATGTGAAAAATCATAACTTTAATAAGAAGGAGATTTGAGCATTGTTTTCCCCAGGAAGAAAGCTCGATCTCACCCATTGCCATACTGGCGTGTGGATGGACAAGAATCCGCATACGCGGGGGATTAACAAACCTTAGTTGGAATCAAAGAAATGAGAATATGAAGTTGATAAATTTATAAATTTTAATGGCATTTGATTTTACAAAATTCAAAATTCATTGTCTTGGGATCAAAGTACAAAATTAAGGATAAAAAGAGCATATATTGCAAGGAAATACCATAATGCAAACGATCTCTGTCCAACTAGTTGGATTTGTACTATGGTGTGTGTGTGTCGTTCAATCCATCCAACAATGTTGCTCATTATTAAAATAAGATGGCCCAAAAACATGCCAATGCGTTCATCATGCAGACCACATGATAGAAAACTATGGATAGCCGATGAGAAACATTGAGATTCATATGATGGTCAGGTTGAATTTATCAAATTAACTTGACTTTAAGGTATTAAATTTTTTATCATAGAAGAAGGTCCTTACTCATGCCTCGTTGGTAGACTCACAAGAGTTTCAACATGAGGTCATGGGTTTGAGCATTGTTCGGATGATAAATCACTATGATGTGAGTGTGCCCGTGTAAATTTGTATGTTAAAAAAAAAAAAATTATTATGGAAGAACCAATTAAATGCCATGCATATATTACAGTGGCGCTAACACCCTCAACTAGTTGCATGTGAGACTTTTTCATAAACTTTTACTTTCATGAGAGTTTTTTACAAATATTATATTTAATTCTTTATTTTATTTTTAATTTAGATGAAGGTCCACAAAAATTTAGCTAGTCCTCCAATAAAAAATAGAGGAGCTTTAAAATCCATGGATTTCACAAGTCCCTGCCTTCAATGCTTGACACCAAACAACCGTAATTGAAATAATAAATGACAACACATCAATATCACACATTCTCAACAGTCTAATCTTGAGTACAGGTTGAAAGCGCAAGTAATAAGGACCTCATTTATTATTAATAAGGTGTTGATCCCAAGATTCCCAACACATAACACTCATTCTATTAAATCCTATAGTTAAGAGAAAAATATATCTTACAGCTTGGCTCCTACACCAAACAGACATGTTTTAATCAGCAATAGACACCTCATGCTATCTCTACAATGAATAATGTGAGCAATTAGAAGGATATTTCACTGGCAATTGATTTTTCTGACTTCCTAGTAATTTGCCCTCTTGAAAATGGTAGCCAAATGGTTTTAAAAGGATTTAGATGGGAGTAAGTAAAGGTAAATTATATTTGAAGTGTATTTGAATGAGAGTAAATGAAGTGATTAGACTTGCAAATGACATTTTGTATACAAAAGAAAATTTGAAAGTTAATGAAGTGAATTGCCCTTTTGAGCTCATGGAAGAGTCACACGAGTAAACAAAAGTATTGTTACATGCATGTCTGCTATACATGTGGTATACTAATGATACTCCAGTAACAAGAATTGGAATGCATTAGATTTGTTTAATATATTTATAGGAATGTATATAATATCTCAAAATAGCTTTAATATTTCAAATCAATGTATATATGTGATATTTAATAAAATGATTATAATAAGCCCATTAAAATATATACTTTAACTAAAAAAGATGAAATTTTGAGCCTCAAGTAGGCTACAATCATAAAGATCATAAACAAGCAACTTGCTAACACTTTTTAACCATCCATTTAGATTGCTAACCTTCGAACAGTTTGGATTATAATGCTAGTGTGATTTTAGTGATGTAGCTGATAATTAAATTGTTTTAGAAGTATGGAGATGTACATTACAACACTTTTGTTTACTCATGTGTCACTCTAAGGAATTTAAAAAGTTAATTAATCTTGTTTACTTGAAAATCCTCTCTCATAAAAAGGATTTCATTTCATTTTCATACATTTATTCCATCCAAACACACTTAAAATGTCATTGACCTCCATTTACTCCAATGTCCTCCCATTTCTTCCCATTTATCTCCATTTACTCCGATCCAAACAACCCTTACCTTCAAATCCATTTTCTATTTACAAGCTCAAGTATGGTTTATCATCTATTTCCACAAAAAGAAGGTTAGACTTTTATCATAATTCACCAACATTATGGAAATGTTCATGACTAGTATCTCAAATTTAGTATACTCGCGTGTCACATCATGGATGGAGCATATCTCAAAGTCTCTGCAACAACCATTTCTAACCATCAGTTCATAGATTTGTATGGCTTTGATAACTATTCAAGTATGTCATTATACAGTTAAAGACCGCCAGCATGCTTAAAACTATTGTGAACTCAGGCAAGGGTGCAATTCAGTCAGGTTGGGCTGGGTTGAAGGCCAACTCAAACCCAACTGGACTCCCTAAGGACTCGACCCAAAACCCAATCTAACATAAATTCCTACCCATGGCTTAATTTAAATACCTTTACACTCGAACCCTGATGTAGCCATCTCAAACCCAACCGGAATTCAAATTGGATGGTGGTTTCCAACCCGATCGCAACTCAAGGACCTTTTTAATCCAAACCAACCTGACTCGAATTTGGGTTTCGTAAATCCGGTTCAGGCACCCGCTATTCTCTCCACACCACTTATTTTCTCACGTGTGTTGTACTTGCTAGCTTTACTAGATTTCGTAATTTTAAACAAGAATGTGGGTTTCTTAGAAGCGATGCACGGAGGCAAGGAAGGAGATCAGGAATGAAGGAGCTCGTGATAGGATAAGGGTGTGGCCCTGTATTAAATGTGTGGGTTATCACTTTCCATGCTCCCTTGTTTAAATGCGTCATGCCAAGAAACATGACATCATCAGCATATGCGTCTGAGGGAGGTTGCTCGGTCGCGTGCATCAACGCGCGAGTAGTCGTTCGGCTAGTGACTGAACATCAGCCAAATATCCGGTGTCAAAGCCATCTGGTCCCCCAATGTATGTGTTTTATCCTCGTTGTCATCTCTTTTTCCAGATTATTTTCAAAAAAAAAAAAAAGGAAAAAGAGGCAAATCCAATTCTCAGGTGAACCATACCACAGTAAAACAGTGTTGATTGAATGTACACCGTTAAAAACTTCTTACATCCACTCCAATATTTATTTGCCATATAACCTGTTGATAAGGTCACAGAGACCTATAAGGAAAACACAAATATCACCTTCATCCAAAACTTTCGTGGCCCGGAAGTTTTCAACAGTAAGCATTCAATCCTTACTATTTCCTGTATGTGGTCTGCCTAATATTTACATTTACCACATTTTTGGTTTCATGCCCTGAAATGAGCCATCAAAATGGATGGACAGTGTGGAAAAAGATTATGGTGGAGCCAATGCTTCCACATCAGCTAGCTGGATGGTGTTGGTGTCACCACCCAAACCGCGTCCCGATCGATACCTCGCTCTGTAAATGTGGCCCATGATCATGAACTGTGACCGTTGATCTGAAAACCTGGCAACGGATGGGAGATTTATTAAAATCTTCTCCAGATTATATGATTCGAACCCTTGGATCAAGGACATTAAAATGGACGGTTAGGAGCAGAGAAAACTAACAATAGTGCAAATTGACCACCATGGATAGGGTAAATAGAATCATCTAATCTGGAGATGATTTGGGACATCCGATATTGTCGGTGAGGAGAATATCAAAGACCTGGATCACAAATCCATGGGCCCCATTTCTACAAATTGATGCAGAATACACTGTTTCCATTACAGCATGCTGGACAACTTCTTAAATTTTCTTTTTCAGCGTAAGATATGTTGGACTACCCGATCGCTAAGCTGTCTCTTTCTGAAGCCCTGTTATTTGGTCGTGTCCAAAAAAATCTAGTAACTTTATAATGAAAACTACTTTAATACTCTGGCAGAGTGAGATGTTCCATACACACGCCCTAGAAATTGTACACTTTACAGTAAAGATTTATTGTCTACAATGCCGGGTTCAATCGAAGTAGTTATAAACTCAAAATCTAATAGATTAATTGATTGTAATTCTAATTAATGGGCATTTGCTCGTCTAAGTCAGACCGTTGATCATTTTTCATCCTAACCGTCTGTTAAATGTCCACCGATTGACCAGTTTTAGTAAACTTTTAGGACAGTGGCCCATTTAAAATTTCTGAGTGCATGCGTATGATCGATCAAACTCCATTCGAACTTCTAAGTTTTTCTCTCCAAACTCTCACAACGTTCATTCTCCCATTGTTATACATACGCATGCACTGGAGAGTGATACACGTGGCACAATCTAATTCCAATAAAACCATCCAAATCATGAGACTCACAACTTACGTGGATGGATCAAACTCAAATTCAGATTGATCGAACAATCGTAGCCTCTGATTAATGTACATTTGCTTGTCCAAATGGACCTATGATTAAATTTCATTGTTATCCATCCATTCTCTGTTCCTGAATCATCCAGCCAGGAAATCCTGTGTGTACAATGTTTTCCTTATGACCCATCTAAAATGAGGCCCACCTATTGAACGGTTTGATTTTAGCAAACGTGCTTGCTACGGTCCAATTTACGAATGCATGCATTTAAACTATCATGCTGACACAAAGTATCTAAATTTTCTCTAATGCAACTGTGGAAAAACCTTCCATGGTCGGGTGTTGTCCTAACAAGAATAGCTGCCAATTCAGAGGATGAGGCTGGCGTTTGGAGATTGACAATATTCCTTGTGGCTATCAAAATGTGCATGTTAGGCTGAAAGTAGTTGTTTAGTTTTCAGTAATGCAAGCTGCGCACGTGCCCTGCTCTACTACAATCATGTGAAACTTTGTGTAGCCGCACGAGTGGGATAGTGATGGCACATGTGTGAGTTTGTGATAGCTTCTCTCCATCGTTTGGCTGCTATATATGTCGTACTTACGGCTAGATGTGCAACTGGAGCGCGTCTATTCAGCTCATAATTCTGCTAGTGGACTTTTTCACTCCCACCAGTCTTATCAATGGTGCATGTTAAAAAGTGCTCACTGTTTTTTAAATGTGTTAGATATATTGAAAAATAAAAAATAAAATGAAATAAAGTTCAATTATTTCATTTCATTGGGCTGAATCACGTAAAAATATATGTTGTCCTTAAAGCGTGATTCACCCTTTTATTAATTATTGACAGGTTACAGGCGAATTGCTTTCAGGATAAGACAAGTCTATTTGGATTCGGAGTGCAACAATGACGGCGGATCCACTTAGGAACAATTCAACGCAGCAGATCGTCTAACAGAATCAAATAGTAGATGCGTTTTAACAGTATTCTAAAATGAGATGTTATTTGGAGAATCTGATGGAAAGGGAGAGATTTGTGTTCAAGATAATGAAATTTTGACTGGAATGATCTAGTTTATATAGGCACTAGGGAGTGGACCGTTACTTGGTGGCCATCAATGGTTTAGAACGTTTGAAAAATGTTTCTGATCGTTGATCATTAATTTCAGATGTTTCTGATTGTCAGATCGAAAGATCTAACCATTGGATCATCATAGTCCGTCCGTTTTTGGACCGTTGTGGCTTTCAAGACGGTTCGGATTAAAGATCTGAACGTTCTCAGTCACTTAAAAAGCTCTGGCTTATTTCAAATCCATCGCACCTAGGCTCCTACTAGACCACTCGCACCGCGATCACACTGTCTCGCGTAAGATGTGCATGTGCGAAGTGCAAAGTGCGCTAACTAGAGCTACTACAACCACACTGCGCACACCCTCGCCCAAGCCCGAGTGTGTGTGTTCTAGTGCGTACACGCACCCCAAGCATCTCAATCTCCAAAGCTCCATGTAAGAATAGTATACACACTTCCACATATAAACTCCAAATCTTCTGTTATCATTTCTGATGTGGAATAAAAGCATACACCACACTTTTTCATTTGAAATTTTTGAAAATCGTTTTGGCAGTAAAATTCCAAAATTTTAAAATATTTAAAATTTTGAAATATTTTTTCAAAAAACTACAAATTTCAACACTCACAAATTCCTCAAGAAATAGTTCCTATGTGAGCATTTCACTATGTTATGTTATACATGTAATATATTTGAGTTTGACTGTATGAGAGACTCGTGCTAGGCACTCGAGTGCACGTTTTATCATTTATATTTCTTGATTAATTAATTACCTCAAGGAAGCCCAAGCGTAACTTCTAGACTGGATTTAAGGGGCTACATTCGAAGGAAGCCCAGGCACTTTACCTGGTTGTTTCCATTGAACATGTGCCACCGTTGTTTTAGTCTTCATGTGGGCCATGTGTAAACAATAGATGGCTAACAAGATGACTAACGGTCCTCTTGCCGTGGATCTGACTATCTTGCTCATCTGCACACGGTAGACACCACTTGGGACGTGCAAGGAGACAGCGATTAGTCATAGCAGTACTCTTTCTGTGGAGATCTCCAAGGCAGATTGAAGCAGAGGTTCCCACACGTGGTAGTGTGCAAGGTCTGCGGCATTATACCGTTAAAATGTGTCCGTGCTATTCAATCAAACACTAAGTCACGTATGTAAAAGAAAGCCTGTATTCAGTTTACGCATGATTAAGAAGTGTGGGTGTGTCAAAGTCGCACGCAGTTGATAGAAATCTAACAACGGAAGGTCACATTTAATCTACTCCTACGATATTATAATAATAGTGTTGGACAATAGTGATCTAAGTTAGAATTAGGTTAAGCTATGCTAAAAAGGTAAAGATAAAAATTATGTAGATAAATTATATTTAGTGTGGGCCTAAGCTCTTCATCGCTTTCTCTTTTATAGCTTTTAAATGTGGTAAAACCATAGTTAGGTTTCCTTGTTAGTGCAAGATCTTTTGCAGCCACGGCTTTTTATGTAGTATTTCCATGGCAGATATTCATAAATCTGAAACTGTTTTCAAATCTCCAATTTCATATGGTTACAGCAAATTTTGTAGGTTGAAAATAATTTTCAAGGCATTATTACATCTAAATTTAGCTCAATTAGAGATCTTCTGATCTCCTTTCTCAACCATGAATATTCTTATAACTAGTGGAATCGGTCCCACCAAATCCTAATCGGGCCCTAATCCCACGATTCCAATCCGTTTAGATATTGGTTCGTTCTTGGTATCTTCAGAATCCCTACAATTGCCACAAGAGCCCCAATTATCTCCGGTAAGATATCCTGTTTTGGAAGGATTATAAGAACCAGTTTTATCAAGCATATCCGGATCCACGATAAGATCCTTACCTCAGTGAGTCTTTTATAAACATGTTGAATATGCTTCCTTAGTCATATATCACATGAATTAGGGCTACATGTAATTCGAGGCTTCGTTATTTTAAAGGCGTGAGTGTGACTATGTGCCACTATATTCATAATAAAAGGTGTATTGATAGAGTAAAAACAACTAAAGATATCCTCGGACATGAATCCGATCTTATCATTATTAACCTCGCAGTGACAACACGTGGTAACTTATTGGACCACGTGGTGTGTCAAAAATTGGTGTAAACAATATGCAGTGGCCCAAAAGTCAGCAAACCCTACCCATGAAGTGTGGCGTGTGTGCATGCTGACGTAGATTGTTGGTCGTTTTTCTACCCATCCATTTTTCTCCTCCACGTGCGGCCAATCTAATTAGTAGGCCAGCCCAACCTTTCAACGTTTGTAAATGCTAGTGGCACTTATATACTGGAGCTTTGCAACCATCGGGCCTGGGTAGAGTCCGTCCCACTATGGGTCAGACCCGTGGGTTGGACCAGGTGTGAGTTTTTATGGCCCATAGTACTTGGGCTAAAAGGTTGCATGAAGGGCCGGTAAGCAGGCTTGATGGGCTTGTTATTTGTTTTAAACGAGTTTTTATGCCAGATCCCTTGCTCACGGTCTTAAAAAATGGCCAGTGGGCCAAATTCAATGGGCAGGTTTTGAGGTTAAGATCAATCTATTTATTGCGATTTTCAGGGTATGCGCCATCTCTGATGGAGCCTGCATTGTCGACAGTTATCGCAGGTATATATATGTTCGATTGAGATGCGCACCTGCGGCACACGCCTGTGGGATTTGAGACATCCTTAAGGTGGGGGTGCATGCATCGTATCCAACTGATCTGGTTGACCCACCTATTGGTAGCACATGCATGTTGAATAGACAAATGGTTGGGCTTTATCTGTATAGGAACAATTAACCGTTGGGGTGGGGTCAGGGGTGGGCTCTTGGATGGTCGGCCCCATAGGACCATAGCTCAGATAACAGGGACTCGGATTCCTTGGTGACCCCTCCAGTACCAAGCTCAGTACTGGTCGAAGCTCTGTAGGCCCCATCATGATTAATATGTTTTATCCATGCCATCCATTCATTTTGCCAGCTCATTTTACGGCATCAGCCCAATAATTAGGCAGAACCAAATCTCAAGTGGACCACATCATAGGAAACAACGGAGATTGAATGCCTACCCATTGAAAACTTCTTGTGGTGACAAAAGTTTTGGATAATCATGGTGGGGCCCACAGATCAGATCTTGTCCAGTACCGAGCTAAGTTTTTTTTTAATGAAAATAGGCAGTCGCACCGCAATGGTTTTTGCCGACAATGGGCATTTGAACCCATGACCTTGGGTTGAAACTCCTGCTAGTCTACCACTGAGGCATGACTAAGGACCCATCCGAGTCCAGATGAAAAGAGGAAAGTTGGTATGTATGGTGGGCATAGGTCCTTCAAATCGCCGAACCTCCCTTTGCAAATCTAAAGTTTAGAAGCCTAAACCAAAGGGGGAGTTATTTGATACTCAGGCAGGCACTTGGAAATGTACACGTGGCATACATTAAATCTAAATTAAACTGCATAACCCACTGTTGCAAAGTTACAATAACAATCCTGACCTCTGATTCATGGACACTTTTTTTTGTTGTTTTTTTTTTTGTTGAAACAAGACCTTTGGATATTTTTCTGTTTTAACTGTCCAATAGACATCCACCAATCTGATATTCAGATAATCAAATAAGTGTAGTTTTTTGGTCCATGATACATCTAAACTGGCATCCATAGCTTGAAGGTTTAATTTAAATTATGCAATTTCTAAGTGGATGATCACACTGCCAGAATCAAAGTTTTGCTCACCCCAAACTGGTACAAATTGGCAAAAGGAAGGCTAAGATAATGATGACGAAAATGCTGGATGCAGTGACATAAAGGCTAAGATAATGATGACGATGAATGCTGGATGCAGTGACATAAAGGCTAAGATAATGATGATGATGAATGCTGGATGCAGTGACATAGGTAGGCGATTTCAAGAAAGTCCGGACTCGGATTCGTTACCGAGGAAATAAGAGGAAAGCTAATGGCAATCTTCAAAGAGAAGTAAGACCAGCTTTCTTGCTACAATGTTTCTTTTCTTTTCTTTTGAAATTCAATTTACACCTCTCATTTTGAAAGTCAGATATCCACAGGAATTCATTTAGATATCCACAGGAAATCATTTCCGACCCTCTCCCAGGACCCAAACACAACCTAGACCCATCCTGATGTAGCCGGTTTCCCAAGGGCTGAATTCCAAGGAGCCAAACAACCCTTTGATGTATATGATGTACATCACGTGTGTAGGACGTGTGGTCTAAGAAGGAATTAAAAACAAATCGCTTTCACTATCATGCATGCTGGGTGAGAAACTCCGATGGAAGATTCGTAATACTCACTCAGTGTTTGAAGGAAAAAAGCTTGGTCATTAGATGGCAATTACCATCATCTCTCTAACAACGCTGCCAGAGACTCCCTTCAGTTGCTTCAGGGCTGACACTATCAGCCTATTGCCTACAGCCCGTTTGTCTTAAACCTCTCCACTTCTCTGATTAATTTCTATTATCTACTTGTGTGGATTCATCCCACTGGTTTTTTTTTTTCCTAGTGTGTGTGTGTGTGTGGGAACAAGCAATGGACCAGCTTCTCCACTTCTCTAATTAATTTCTAATTTCTAAGTGTGGACACTGGTTCTTGAGAATCAAGCATTGAAACCATAGGAGCAACCATGTCAAAGAAAGATGACATTCATTTCTCAATTTTTGTACATCCATCAAGCTCTAGCTTTGACCCCTCTTTTCGTTTTTTGGCTTATGATCGGATGTTTTGAGATTTTTTTTCCTTCTTGTGCAGGCCCCGACTTTAATCCATCTAAGGGCCATGGACCACCCACTCCTCTTTTTGATTTACCAAACAGAGGAAATGGTCAGATTAGGGGAATTCATGTTCTTTACCACAGTTTTTAGGGCAATCTCTAAACAAACAGGTAGATTCCCCAATGTTTTCCTGGGACCACGAAACATCGCAAAATACATGCAATATATTTTTCCCGTGATGTTTCCATATCCCAGGGGTGCAATGCATATTGCAATACCAATAATTTGTTCTTCATAAGACTAACAATAAATGCATCAATCTCAAAGGTGGAGAATCCATTTATGTTCTATTTGGGCACACATACATGTAGTCTCCCTCAACATTTATCCCACCTGGTTGAGACATAATACAAGCCATTTCAGATACATGTAGGGATGCACATATGGAAAGCACATTCAGTAAATACTGTAGTTGATGGATACTTACTAATTGGGTGTTAAGTTTCAAGACCAAATCCATTAATTGTGTTGGATGTTTGATACAGAATGGGATACCAAAAGAACAACAAGATCAGCACAGTTGAAAGTACCTAATAAGCATTCATTACATTGAGGGGGAAGGAGACTCGTCTATCCCCTTAACCACGTGTTTCTATATGATGAATTATCACGTAGAGAAGCGTTGTGAGCCTTATATTCCATCAGATAGCTATGTGGAAGCTTCAGTTGCCGCTTAATCGCATCTCGCAATGCCATGACAGCCTGAAATCAAAGTAAAATGTGATCAATAATCAGTAGTGCTGCCGACTGTTGAATGTCACATGCCAGTATTTTGAACTATAGGTTTTGGGCATATCAGGCCATGCCTATTCAAATTTGTCATTTGCAAACATGACCCCAGCCCAGCCAGTTGCCAAGGCTATTAATTAGACACAAAAAGTCAAGAACGATGCAGTAAGTTAAGTTTGAATGGAAAGGGAGACGCATTGGTAATGATGCTGAATGTGCTTGATACTAACCTGGTGGTCTGATGCATTGCGGTTCCAGACACTCAGAATGTCCTCGTTGAAACGAATGCTTAGCACTGCCCCACAAATGTTGTCCCCATAATCAAGTTGATCGCCCACTAATGCTAGAACCTATCCAGACATGTCGCAAAGGAAATAAGCATGATCCCATGATTTTCAGGATAGAAATTGCATTTTAATTATTTCATGGTGAGATTCTCATGTTCGGGACTGCAGAAAAAGATAACGGACATGACCCCAAAGCACCCACACTCATTGATACCCATGTATAAGACAGCACTTCAAAATTGAATTTTCAAAAAGCCATTTTGACATGTGTGTCAAGGTTCCCACCGCCATGTATGGATGCCTTCAGATATGAGTTCACTGACTCTCGGTTAACACTTGCCAGATGCAATCTTTTCCCAGAAAGAAGAAGAAGAAGAAACAGATATATTATAGTATCATCAAAACAAAACATCATAGCATACATATTAAAAATAAATAAGTAGATAAAAGCACATTGATTACTAAAAAACCATCCATAGTCTTTGCTAAGTTATTAAGCAAATAACAGAAATGGACTCCCATACATGATTTTGGGACATTATTTCTTGGATTCGAGGACAACCAAACAAGTGTATGTTATGCACTTTTTCTTATACTTTGCCACATGGTATCTTCATCAACAGCATTCATCATAATAACCTTGTCCCAGCCAATCTGAGATTGGCCTTACGAATCCTGTTCCAACACGAATGCCTGGCGAAAGTTCTACAGCTGGCTGCCTGCCTGACATTAACCCCCCTTTATTCGGGTCGAGGGACCCACTGACGCATTGCTAGCAGGTGGAATTAAGTTGCTACAACTCACAGGGTATGCTCCAATGAAAAAGTCCTCTGATCAAGATCCTAACCCAAAACCTAACTTCCCTTTTTTCATGTCCTATGTTTCTGAAGAAAAAAAAAAAGGCTAAATTTTGAAACTCTAAATAGAAGATTTTTTTGTGACCTGTAAGGTATAGAAGCTTCTCTTTGTATGGCTGTCCCAAGAAACAATAGTGCTAATAGGCATTCCAATGGACTTGTTCCATAAATAGACTGAAGAGTTAAGGTAACTGTCAGCTTCCTTTTATGAACTAAAGAAGATCCCCATAACGTAATCAGATGGAACTGTGAAGCTCCCTCCTCTCCTCTTGGTGCCCCAAGGCCCCAACTAAGTTCTTAATAAAATCTTTGATCTTTTCTTGGCTTCTTTCAATAGATAAGAAAATCTTATTAGAGGAGAATGCAGAAGAAAATATCCTATTATGGACAATTCCAATACAAAGAGATAATATCACCATCCCTCGGCAAGGCTGCCAGCATATCTTCTTAAGCTTTTCCCTCGACACACGATGAAGAGCAACATCTAGAGTAGGTCACTGACTACATTATTTCATTAACAAGGAAAGACAATCTCCAATGTTCCAAGTCACCTGCCTCCGTGCAAGGTTTTTTTATTCCCCTTCCAGGATAATTGGGCAAGAAGATCTTTTTTTTCCCCCTGTATTTTGCCTGTCTTCAATGTCATCGAGAGATAAAATTTGCATAAGAGGTATGTAGTGGCATATAGGTTAACTCATGCAATACGTGTATTCCAGTCGTTGTTTTGACAGAGTTGATGTGAGGGGCTTCAGCTTTAGCATAGTATTGCTTTTTTGTTAATGAAGTGTTTATCATTTTTAATGGTGTTCAAAGACTAGCGAGGTGGGCAAGGAATTTGGTTGAATCAACTCAACTACGCACTCATTTGAATGCCAAGTTTCAAAAAATCATTGGGACATGATAAAATTACAAAAACTAGAGAAGTTTGTGATGTAATGAGACTTCGAGGAACTAGCATAGTATTTATTGTTTTCTGGCTTCTTCGATTTTGTGGAGTTTGATATATGCGTCTTAGCAACCCTTCTCAAGCCATAGCCACCCATTTCTCCTCCATAACATGTGTTCAGATCTTCTGATACCTTTGTAATGCCAAGATCAGTAGCAAATTTGGCCATCTGAATTCTAAAAAGGTACATCATTCCCCTTGGTGGAAAGGAACTCATCCTTGAGTGTGAAACAATGTCACCCGTCGAACTTAACGTTGCTCCATGGCTAGTCTTTCATCGCATTGGTGGAAGTTGATGGTGAAGTCCTCCATGTTAACTAGGCGTCAAGGTTTTAAGACAGAAAAACACCCCGTGCAACTCGTTCAAGTTAACTCAGACGGACACAATCCTGTTCGACGCCATGGGTCGGAATTGAAAATAGAGGTGACTCAACCCAACTCAGCCAAGTCATGAATCGACACAGGACCAACTAGTCTGTCCAAACCACCAAGTCTTAAAACCATACTATGTATATCATTGATCAGATCGTGTTCTCACTTTATCTTGCGTTTTCCAGTATGTGTCTTCTCTGGGGAGATCTCCTCAATGAATATTGCATTGGTTGCTTTGGGTGTTCACCCATCACCTGGCACCCTTGCCACAGTTGCACTCTAATCAGTGCGGTCAGTCTTCAATATGATCCTGCATTGCAACAATTACCTGTCTTGTTATCTTCCAACATTGTTGCAATGGCTTCTATCTCATTGCCTTCATGTAATCCAAGCTGGAATGAACGCAAGAAGCGGACAATGAAGATGTGGGCCCCAAAAGCCTAATTTGTTGGTCCTACAACTAGTTTCCTTAACCAGTTGTTAAAACCAAGCTAGGCATGCTGTCCTACATAGGAAGCAAGACAAAGCAACTGAGTCACCGAGTCCTAAAACCAGGCTAGGCATATCGTTGATCAGATTGTGTTCTCGTTTTATCTTCCATCCACTGATACATGTGTCTGTTGGGAGATCTGCTCAAAGATTATTGCATTAGTTTCTCTACGTGTTTGCCCATCATGCTGCTGTGTTACAGCAACTGCCTTCGTCTTCGTATCTTCCAGCGTCACAGCAATGGCTTCCACCTAATTGCCTCCTACTATAATGCAAGCCGGAATGAACACGAGAAGCATGTGATGAAGATATGACCCCAAAATCCTAACTTGTGGGTCCTATAACCGGTCTAGTGAGACCTTTTTCTTTTAAAGGTAACAACACTTTATTAAAAGAGAATGCCAAGACAGCATTATCCAATCTGCTTCTATACTATATGTCTCTTTCCAAACACCTGGAGTCTGTCTTGTGTAGGTTAGAAAGAATGAGAGATTTCCTGTCCTGGGCATTCATTTATGTGGTTGCTGGAATGCATTCATGGTTTCACTCCCTCCCCATGGGTTACCAATTCAATGGTATGGTATTCAAAGAAATCTTGACACTTTTTTATCCATTCCTTCTACAGCATGCTCGGCAGTTCCCAGTTGGAAAGATTGAGGGATTTCATGTGCCCGGGGGCTGAAGAGAAGCAAAAGTTTCATCTCTTAAAATGGGATGAAGTATGCAAGCTGTATCGGGAAGGGGGATCGGGGGCCAAGAATCTACGCTTCTACAGAAATGGTTGGGAAGGTTTGGCACATAGGAAGGAAGATAGTGGAGGACAGTGATGGCTAGTAAATATGGAGTCTACAAAGGGGATTGGTGGGTAAAGGGATCATCCATATATAGGGCGTCAAGTTTTGTGGGAAGTGGTTGTTGGGCTAACAGACAAATTCAAGGAAGGGGTCTTTTTTTTTTTCTCTTGGTGATGGTAAAAGAATCAGATTTTGGAAAATGTATGGATCGATGGGGGAGAGATCTCTTCAAGATGACTTTCCAAGACTTGCCCGTCTGGATCCGGACTTAGGCATAACCAATGTTGTCAAAAACGTTATTGTATCGTAAATCGTAAGATTTTTTCTGATTTATAATATATATATAGTATATATATATATATATATATATATATATATATATATATAATATATAATTATATATATATATATATATATATATATATATATATATATATATATATATAACACATGAAAATATATAAGTAAATCAGAAAAGATTACAAACTCATCAATCATCCATTTACCATCAACATGCACTTAAAAAGTAATACGTAACATGATATTATCAATTGAGAAAATGTATATGGTATTCATATCATGATAGTAAAGGATTCTTGTCTTTTTCCTTTGTTATCTTTTGTTCTCTTTCGAAAAATTTACCTTAAAAGACATACAAGAGTCATTTAAAAATGTTATTCTTTGTACCTTTCTTGTGTAAAATCATGTTAGAAAAAATGACATTTGATTCCATTGTGAATAAAAAGATATCTTGATTTCTTTGTTTTGGGTTTTTGAATATCAAAATTCCCAAATCTCTCTCTCTCTCTCTCTCTCTCTCTCTCTCTCTAAAGAAAAAAAAAATTGAGGATATTTTTTAATAGGGGAGAGCCTTTTTCATATTTTATGAGCAAAATGGTATAAAGAAAAAGAAAAAATTGAATAAAGAATAATAAAAAATTTATTTTTAAAGGGTATTTTTTTGTTCATTTACGCAGTGCACGATTATCTTACGATTCTATACGATTATTGTACGATTCAATATGATTCGTACAATAATCGTATGATTATTAGGATTTACGATTTGGGTGTACGATTCAAATAGTACACCCATACGATACGATGTGAATAATACGATTCATATCGTGAATTGTACGATTTTGATAACATTGGGTGTAACAAGATGGATGTTTTTCTTCCTTAGGACTGGTATGCAATGTGTGCCCCACCATGTAGAAGAAATATGACAGATGAGGAGGCAAGCATGCAAGTTTATGTGGATGCATGGCTTCAATCCCTCCCCAAGGGTATTCAAAGAAGTTCGGCCGCTTTTGATCCATTCTTCTACAGAAATTGGGCAGTTCCCGGTTTGTTGCTAGTGCAGGTTTCATGCCATTCATCTGGTTGTACCCACCCGATTGTTGGTGGGCAGGAACCGGTTGCTAACAATTGATCATCTCTAAAAGAGATCGATGATGTTGCGTAATTGTCGTGTGATGTGCATGCACGAAGAGGAAACGATGGACCATTTGTTTATTCATTGCTCCTCTCAGAAGGTGTGGAGGAGTCTTGGCAGCTTTGGGAATGTCATGGGTCATGCCGGGGACCATTGCAAGCCTCTTCTTTGCATGGGATGGGGGAAGGGATGGGAAGAAAGAGAGAATGGTCGGGAGGTTAGCCCTTTTGGAGGTTATTGGGCTATATTGGGAGAAAGGAATAACAGAGTTTCTCGAACAAATGTAGGTCAAAACAAGACGTCTATAAGAGAGCTGGACTCGATGTAATTAATTGGGCTTCCTAACTTAGGGAATTTGGCCAAGAATATTGACCCTTGGTTTTTGGTCTTCAGTTGTGTAGATATTTTAAGCATTTGCTCCTATTGAATAAAAATGCGTCATCTTTATTATTTAAAAAAAAAAAAAAAAAGAAAGAAAAAGGCAAAAGCTATGACAGAAACACCAATTACAACCCAAATGAAGAAAATAAATTATAAACATCAACGACCTTTAAACAAGAGGTCCATCCCACCACATCTAGCTTAACCCTTCTCACAACCTTTACTACTGACCCACTCATATTCCAAAAGCAATGGTCATTCATTCCCTCCCAAATAGCCCATAAATTTGTCATTAAGATCAGCCACCACACCACCCTTCCTTCTTTCCCAACCCCTCCATTGCATCAAGCCAAGAGAAGATCTTCAATAGACCCTAATATCACCCACGAAATTTTAAGAAGATCGAGGAAGCTCTCCCACACCCTTTGAGTGAAAGGGCGGTGAATAGTGGGCCCTCGGTATTAATTTGTGCTTGGAGATTTTTGAGAGATGAGGATCCTATGTGGTTTTAGCTTGATTCTTTTTTGGAAATTATTTGAGGATTTTATTGGGAGTCCAATATTAGGTGATCTCTTCGGTTTTCTTTAGTAATACTTCCCAAGTATAAGGAGTCTTATGAGCCACTGTCATTAGTAGTTTCCATTTACAGAGATTTGTGTCTTGAGAGATCTTTAAAGCGGTATTAAGTCATTAACGGTTTTCTATTTTAAGAGATTTATGTCTTGAAAGATCTTTGATAAGAAAAATTAATATCTTTGGAGAAATTTATTAGGATAAAAAAGAGATAAGCATAAGAGAATAAAAGGAACAAATTTAGGCCCTTATGTGTGTTGTATTTTAGGATTATTTTCTTAATTTTGAATAATTAAGTTTATACACATGCCCTTGTAGACGCCACAAGGTATTGACATTGGAATTAGAATTTATTTATTTTTAAGTGTTGAGTTTTAGAAGAAATTATTCTCTGGTACAGAGAGAAAACCCTAATAAATCAACCATGTGCACAAAAATCTGATCCTCTCTTCTTTTCTTCTTTGTATAACTTTGATGCTTTAGTTGGAGATGCGAGGTCTTTAGAGACTAACACATACATCATGTGATTCTCTACCATTCATGACCTGTTGGGCCAATAGGAATTGTGCTATGTCATGAATTGTTGGGCCACTAGGAATTGTATATCTGTTCTTGCTCATTTTGCTCCTCTGAAAATATTTTCATAGGCAAGAGTGTAATTGGAACACCATCCTTGGTAAGGAAATAGGTATTGGGACTCGATGCATTATATCAAGACCGTATAAACACGGGTGCTCCAATAGCATATGGCATGCATCCATTGGTGCTACGCATCACACCAAACTTCAACCTTATATCATTTCCCAGTTGGAAAAGATACAAAGCATCTAGTCCTTATAGGAACTTCTCCACCTTTCTTGAACCACTGAATTTGGTACAATCATGGATGGCATCATTCCTTCAGCTGCAATTTATCTACCATCTCATTTGATCCATAATTCTTACCGTTGCCTCCATCAATTAAGACGGTGCAAATCTTCCCACTATATGTAAAAGTGTTGCAGAATTTATTGTGATGCAACTACCCACCATCTTCTTGCTTTGGAGTTGTCAACATTGCACATTGGATAACCATGATCTCACCCCAACCACCTTCAACTTCTTCATTCCCACCATCTTCTTGCTTTGGAGTTGTCAACATTGCACATTGGATAACCATGATCTCACCCCAACCACCTTCAACTTCTTCATTCCCACCATCTTCTTGCTTTGGAGTTGTCAACATTGCACATTGGATAACCATGATCTCACCCCAACCACCTTCAACTTCTTCATTCCAAAAGGGTTGCAACAATGGCAGGATCTTATTCTACATACTCTCCTATATCATCAATTGAATTTTCTACTGTAAGGGGCAACTGGTTTCCCAAAAGCTTTTCTTTGCATTGGGAGGCAATATGCCCCAGCTGATGGTAACTATAGCACATGGTACCTTTCCAAATAAAAAAAATTTTAAATCACTATAACACATAGTGGGGTTCGCATTTGTTCCTTCGCCAAAAAAAAAAAAAAACACTTTAACCAAGTACGCCTTTTCACATATTGGGATACGAAACTACTGTTGAGTTGAGTTTGTTTATCATGCTTTAAGTGGCACTAAGGACTGGTTTGGTGTAGTTTGACGAATTCCAGCTTGTTGTCCCACCACTTGCATCGATGCTTCAAATGATCCAAACCTCTTTGCCTGATAATTCACACTCTCTTCAGCTTTCAAAACATGCTGGTATGCTTGATAATTTGATTCAGATTTCTTGGCGTAATCCATGAAGATATCTTTTGATAGCAATTTTATCAGTCTCTAAGTCACAACAAGATCAAAGAACATGCAATTCCTCTCAGTATTCCTTGACAATCTTCACACTTTGTCAAAGGTCTTGAGGTTTGTCGAAAAAAATCTGAACCGCAGTTGATCAAAATAAATTTGATCTACATCACTTCTTTCATCATCTCCCCTGAGTAAATCAGTTCATATGGGGTGGAAAGAAAGAAAGGAAGGGAGGGAGGGAGGATGCTTCTTTCAATACAGCAATGGAGCTGGAGAATGATCCCATTTGATATCACATGGAGTGTGTGAAATAAAGAGAAGTGAGGATACGTGATAGTAAAACTTCACCTTTGGAATCTTTAAAGAGAAGAAATTGCTTGTGTGATGGATTCAGCAATGGTGAGATCTGAATTTCACGACACATCAAGCCAGGGAACTCCTTCAAGACTGGAGATCCATGTTAAGTGGCGGAGAGATTATAGCCCATTGTATTGTAAGGCATTCCTCTTCCATTTGTAGTTTTGGTCTCCCTTGGGTTTGTAATAGTTTTCTTCTTCTTCCTGGGTGGTTCTCTTGGGGTATTGAACAATGTAGGAGGGACAAGAGGGTCAATCTATCCTTTTTCTTTCTTTCTTGTTTTTGGGCCTCCAAGCAACTCCTCCCGTTTTTGTCCCTCTTTTTCTTTATTTTAATAAATTTGTGGTTATCATTCAAACAAATGTACATTGACATAGAAAATAAAACAAAAGCAATGCCCTTTGAAGGCTTTCAAAATCCCTTACCAGGTCCTCCCAAAAGCGGCCTGAAACAGCCTTTTTGAATCGTATTATCCACTTCCCTCCATTGCAATTTGCAGAATCCTGGTCAAATGGCAACTAATTATGAGCGAATAGAAACAATGCAATTCGCTTCTGACATCTGCCCAAAAATTTTGTGTTGACCAAAAAATTAAAAAATTAACAAAAACAGTCCAACAGCACTATCAACCTAAAATTTGTTTACCTCCCATAGAGGCCGAATGCCCTCTTTGAAAAGATGCAAGTCTGTGGGAACCGGCAGAGTAGAAGGGCGAGCAAGATGGCAATAGCAGACCCAAAAACCTTCAACCTATAAATTATCATGTTCGAAAACATCTCTTGTTAAAGAAAAGTTCTGAATCTTGGTTCTAAGAGAGTGGCTCACCCAAGGTTGCAATAGTAACCCAATGAAACCAAGTCATTAACAATCACAATAGAGACCAAAATTCTGGGAATCAAAACAACATTCCGATACAAAACTGAAAAATGGAAAGAGAACAGAAATAATAAAAAGCATACAAACTTATGTTATTTAACAAATTAACACCAACGTTTAGGAGGCATTATACCAGCATAAATCATCTAATTTTATCCAGGTGTTATGTCATGCATAACTAAGTGTGTACATGACTTTGGCAAAAGTTGAAATGGAAGGAAACCGAGTGTAACAACCAAATGGGATATGCCCATGTATGCAGTATTTATGTTTCATCCTTCTAGGGATAGTTTCTACTCGGATTCAGTAGAAACCAAGTCGACTCATCGAGTTCAACTCAGTTACCATGAGTTTGTTAATCTTGTCGCAAAGCTACAATAACTATACCACTTTGTAACCGAAAAGATCAGCTTCGACCTCTCATGTTTGTAATCACTCTATCCCATATGATGGTTCAGAAGAAAAGCTTACCGTACTAAATTCAACAATTTTCTTTATGTTGTCCTCATACGATGTTTGTGACCGCACTCCAGGTGTTCGGCGAGTGTACCAAAACACAAATTTGTGCTGATATTAAAAAAAAAGAAAGATATAAGCTCGATTTACTTAAAATTAGTGAGCAAAATCACCATAGGTATCGAGCTGTGTTTGGATGTACAACTGAAGTGTGAACTCAAACACTTTTTGAGTTCGATAAAATTTGAAAAGAATGACCCGAAAGTTATGATATTTCCAAGCAATTGCAACGAGGAAATAGCCTCCATAGGAAACACCATAACACTCATTATATCATTCGTTTGAAAGATTGCCGGCTCACCATTTACAAGATCTTGTGGGCCCCACCTACTTCCATTGCACGAGGGCATGTATAATGCACTAATGGTAATGCCCATTAGCTGCGAGGTTGTAACCCCATTATAAACCTAGATGAATATTGAGGAAAGTAATCAAGTTTTGATCATTTCCATTTCATCATGCTAGTTATTGCAATTCCATTCAATTGTGCATCCAAACGCAGTTTGATTGACAGCACCGATCAGTCTAGGGTTTGGAAAGCAGATGAAAACATGCCTCAAATGCAAGCAACAAAAAGGGTATCTTCGTGAACCCTAGAAGTCGATCGGAGCAACATAAGTGGGATTGGAAAAGAAAGGAAAATAAAAAATAAAAAATAGTACATAGAGAGAGGGAGAAGACGAAGAATAACCTTCAAGAGATGAAGGCCGGCTTTTAGCTCGCGCTCTTGTCTCTCTTTCTCAGATGATGCAGTATCGGTGATGGGTAGAGGATTCGAACCCTTGTTCTCTGTGATCTCCATCAGCTAAATCTCTGCGGATATTCTACAAATTTATGAGACGGACAGAGAGAGCCGCGTTGTAAATAATCACACCGTATGAGGAGTAGACAAACACAAGACGCTCCCACGTTCATTTTCCGCGAGGCAGCAGATTAATTGTCGCCTGGGCAAGCAACACCTGTGAGTTACCCTTAGCGTGCGTGGACACCTTAATGATTTTTTTTATTTTTATTTTTATCCACGCCGTCCATCCGTTTTCCCGCATCATTTTACGACGTGATTCAAAAACTCAAGCGGATCCAAATCTCAGGTGGACCACACAAGTGGAAACAGCATTGAATTATCATTAAAGGATTTTTGTGGGCTAAGAAAGTTTTTGATTAATCTGATATTTATATTTTACCTTCGTACAGGTCTGCATGACCTTGTCAACGGTTGGATGGAAAGAAAACATTATGGTGCCATTACTGTGGGCTCTGGGAAGTTTTTAACCGTAGGTGTTCCTGTGTTATGGTCAACCTGAGATGTGGATCTGCTTAATATAAAGGAATACGTCCTAAAGTAGGCTCGAGAAATGGATGGACGGCGTGGATATACAATACATCATTAAGGTGGACCCCACGGTAAGGGTACACTGTCTGGAGAGGTGCGGCGGCGGCGGCGGCGGCGGCGGCCTCACCTATGAGATGCGGCTGGGCTTGTGTATCTCTGCTCATCCCTACTTCTATATCATTTTAGAGCATGATCCCGTGAGGTGCTTCATCTAAAGGCCAGTTTGATCGTTCAAGTACAATGTAATTACCTCAAACTTGACGTTGACAAGTCGGATGACTTAGTGAAGTAGAAAGGGAGACAAAACATTTTACATTTTGGCCCAAAAACTGTGGGGCTATTGTGATGCATATGTGGTATTTATGTCGTCTCTCCGTTGCACTAGCTCCTTTTAGGGCATGAACCCAGATCCAAAGCTCCAATGAACCATGCCATGGTATGCAGTGGGAGTTGGACGTCTACGTTGATAGCTTCTTTGTTATAAAATAAAGTGATTTTATGAAATATATTTTAAATAATATATATATATATATATAATAAAAAGTTTTTGTAAAAACCTTTTGCAGGGGTTTTTAGAATAGTCCCACATGAGAAGGGGAAGAGAACTTTTTGTGGTTTAAATTAAAAGTATGGAGTACCTTATTATTTGCCCACATAGTCCATGGACCATGGGACTTGCATGTTCACCCGCGCGCTCGGGCATGGGCACGGGCACAGTCTCGGTTTCGGTCACGGGCTCGATGCGAGGGTGTGGGCATGTGAGGCAGTGTGGATGTAAAGGCGCTAGTAGCGTACTTTACACTTCGCACGTGCGCATCGTGTCGCAAAGGCTGGTTGTAAGAATAGCTAGAGGACCGAATGAGGGTCTCTCAACATATATAGAGGTTGGAAAATGAGCTATTACAGCAGGAGTGTAATAGTTGTGTCATAAGTGCAAGATTCAGGCTGTAACTGCTGCATGGCTAGCCGAACAGCTAGAAAATAGTTAGATGTTGTCTCACAACAGTCACATGCACAGTGGTTATGACTCATGCACAACAGTCAAAAAACGGCTATAAATGGCTAGTTTTCCAACAGCTATAAATGGCTTAATGGAAGTTATTTCCCTGGACGCATAAGCCCCCAGCCACCACAGCCTATATAAACAAGGTCTGGATGGGATTCCAAACCATCTCTCAACCCACTCCAGCAGACCAATACGAACCGAGTAGCCATACATCTTCTATACTTCAGTGATTCCAACAAGTCAACAATTTTAAACATTTGCTTGAAGGTTAGACCAGCGGTGTGGTCTAAAACGGTTCAACTGACTTAGTGGCCGAAAAACTGACCAGTGCAGTGGTCCAAATCATAATATTTATTTCTCTTTTCTTCTGAAATTTTTTCTCTTCTGTTTTTCTGTCAGACTGTGTATAACAGAGTTCCATTAGTGGGCCTTCGTGTTTGCTGAACGCAGACCCACATCAGGATCGTCGTATCCTATAAGTGGTTTGCCTGTAACCTATCAGCATACTCAATTCATTTGAGTAGGGGCACATAACGCTCTAAGGACAGCGTTCCAAACGTGCTTAAGTATGTCCTTTTCAAACCAATTTTATTTTTCGGTTTCTACATTATACAGAAAAAATATTAATCTTTATAATTTTCAACAATCTTAAAGCGTTATTGATCATGGAAGCCAACAGTGTTTCATCCATTAAGTTGATGAATCAAGACTTGATACGTCTTGATCGGTTCGATGGAACCAATTTTACAAGATGGCAAGACGAGCTGAAATTTTTCCTGATGGCGCTGAAGATGTACTACATATTAGATCCAAATCTACAAGCATTACCTGAAGCATCCGACAAAGACACACCTGAACAAGTGGTTGCCCGCACCAAACGAGCTAAAGACGAACTCTTGTGTCGATGACACATTCTGAACACGCTCTCCGACCTCCTGTACGATCTGTACCAATAGACGTCATTAGCGAAGGAAATCTGGACCGCTCTGGAATTTAAATATAAAGCTGAAGAAAAAGGCACAAACAAATTCCTCATCGCCGGGTATTTTGACTTCAACATGGTAGATAACAAACCGTTGTTGCCCAAAATCCAATAACTGCAACTAATAGTAAACAAAATCAAAGCCATCAAAATTTATCTTCCTGAATCATTCCAAGTTGGGGCTATAATCGCTAAACTGTCACCGATGTGAAAAGACTATAGAAAGAAGTTATTGTATAAGACCGAGGACTACACACTGGAACAAATTCAGAAACATCTTCGAATTGAGGAAGAATCTCGTAATCACAACAAAAAGAATAACAACGAGAATGTCTCGTCCAAGGTACATGCGGTAGAGAACACTAATAATAAAAATCCCGATAAAGACAATTCCCTGAAACCAAATAAAGGAAAATTCAAGAAAAACGCCCAAAAGAATAACGGAAAGTTCAAAGGCCTATGTCATGTTTGTGGGAAAATCGGGCGTTATGCTCAAGTATGTCGATATCACAAATCTAAAAAAGTAGCAAGTGCAGCAGAAGAAGGCGATATTGTAGCCATGATCACTGAGGTGAATACTATCCAATGAAAAGTTTCTGGTTGGTGGTATGATACTGCCGCTACCGTACATGTGTGCTACGACAGATCAACCTTCAAAACCAATGAGGAATTGACCGATGGTCAAGAAATCCAAATGGATAATGAAGTCTGATCGAAGGTTGTTGGCAAAGGAACCGTCGAACTAATATTCACCTCTGGAAAGAAACTGATTCTGACAAATGTCCTGTACATCCCAGACATGAGGCGAAACTTAGTTTCTGGGGACCTTATGGGTAAACCAGGGATAATGGTGGTGTACGAATCAGGAAAACTGATTTTATCCAAAAATGGAAACTTTGTCAGTGTAACGACCCCACTTTTGATAGATAGCGATATACGTTTGTACACATAAACAACCTTTATATGAAAGTAATGAATGCTTAAAACCACCATAACTCATGTTGACATTGTCCTTAATCATATTAGAAGCTTCGACTTTTGAGGACGAAATTTCCTTTAAGGGGGGTAGATTGTAACACCCCGTACTTTCTAGTACTCGGGTGTTACCTTATAACCAAACTTATTATAAATACAAACCTAGCCTATTTGAACGTTTACCTTCATTATAGCCTAAATTGGCCACTAAGAGTAATCTTCATTCAAAGATTACGCCACCTGATTGTTCATTTGGTAGATCCACTGTAGATCTTCACCTCAGTAGTTACAAAGTCTTGTGAGCCACTCAAATAACAAATTTTAAGGTCACTAGATCGTTAACCTGGTATAAGAGAAGATTTAAATGATCAAACGGAAATTAAGTGATAGGTTGGGACTTATTTAATAAAGGTTAATAGTATAGGTTATTCGTATCGTCTCATCCAACTGTTAATCCGAAATAAAATAAAAATAAGTGTAATAAATAAATAAATGGATAAATTAGTTTGAAAAAGGCCTATAGTACAACTCCTAATGATAGAACCATCATATTTGAATATAAATATTCAATAATTAAGAATATAGTAATAATAATAATAATGACATTATTAAGAATATTATAACAAAAATACTTAAGTTTGATATGCATATTAGATCATCTTATCAGTAATCCAACCATTGAATTCCAACTAAGGGACCCTTGGAACAATTTCGACCGTTGACGTTCAATCTTAGAATGATCTGATCATTAGATCGATAGAAATCGTCAGTTAAATCACAATATATATAACAAAATGGTGCGCCTGAGTGTTGGATCTTCCCCAGTAGTGTCCTAACTAGGCATGGGGAACCAAATGGACGGCCTGGATTGTGCATATCATCACAGTGGACCCACTTTCGATGTGCATGTACACATGTAAGCGATGCACTCGAAGTGCAACAGACAATAGTTCGGGTCAACAAGTTGTTGACCCGACAACAATTTTAAAAAGGGAGAACTCCCTCCGTTTTTCTCGCTCGAACCAAGTCCGAACAGCGGTTTCCGTATTGATGATTGGTGGCCCACAAATCGCTTACAGTTGGAAAATCCAAACCGTTCATCTTGAAGAATGGTCAATTTCGACCAGACCATGATTAGCTTCACATGTTGAAACACGTGCGTAGGTGTCCAACCTTCAGCCCAATCAAAGGCACACGTAATGCTTCTTAAAACAAGAATTTGGGTCACCCATGGGCCACCATAGCTATCGAATTGGGATGATCTGGACCATCCATCATGTTTAGGGGGTATTCTCGACCAAAACCTAGGCCATTTCATACAAATAGGTGCACACGTGTAGACACAAAATCAAGCATATTCAGACTACGTGTGGTTATTTTTTCGAAAATGGAAAGCTCCATTCTCCTTCCAGATTATCAGGCTGGCAACCCTAACCTCTTGCAGCCTCGACTGTCCATTCCAAAATAATCTTAGCCCTCCATTTTTCACCCTGTTTTAGAATTTCCCTACAGCTAGCGAAAATGCGGAAGGAATCTTCCTACTTTTGTGCTGGCACAATCCCATCCACTCCCGCCTTTAACAACCTCTCTAAATGCATCCTGGCCGTGGAAACTAGGGCGTCCTCAAGCCTCCAGCTTGGAGATCTCGCACGAGATCTCCTTGTTGCGAGAAATTTGGTCGTGGCTGAAAAACTCATAACCCATTGAGTGTTCATTGTTGTTCACCCAAAAAGTGGGTCCCACAACGTTAAGGGAGAAAATCCAAGCCCTCTAGATACCTCAGAACGAAGGATGACCCACCCGATCAATAGATGCCATGATCGGGCCATCATCCTCTCCGCTGGCTGTAAGAAACCACCATCCCCTGGTGGGCCCCATTCGCTGATCTGAGTCGTCCATTAGGTGGCTCATACCCTCAAATGTCCATCCAGACAGTTGGACTTCAACCATATAACTCGGATTGTAGCTGTTGTCCCATAGATTTGTTTGCTAAGATAATCAAGCTGCAACTAATCTTATGGATTAGTTGCCTTCGAAGTCTATAGAACCGGATTAGTATGACCTTATAAAAGGCGCCCTTTTAGGGCATCCTTTCCAAAAAGGGAAGGATAGAGAGAGGAAAGAAAGTGCCGCACCTAGCAGCCGCCTCGAGCCGACTTGACTCGGTTCGAATCGCCGCAACTCAAGCCAAGTCTCGGGTTTTCACCGGGTCATTCTATTAGAGAAATAAGAAGAAGAAGATGCAGAGAGAGGAAAGGAAAGAGAGAAGGGGCGTGAGACGTTCCCATTCATGCCCGCACCAGGAGAATCGAATCTGGTCGGGTTATGCAAAGTTCTGCTGCTACGTGTGAAAGAAGCAGAGAAGGAAGAAAGGAAGAAGTGGAGGAAGGGAGGCACTATCCAGGTGACTCGGTCTGAGCCTGGAATATTGCGGGTCGACTCAGTTATCCTATCTGAGTCCGGCCCACTTTATGGATGTCCAGATCTGGACAATCCAAAGGAAGAGATAGAGAAAGAAAGGGAGAGAAACAGAGGAAGAAGAAAAAAGAAGGAAAGGAAAAAGAAACGGAGTGGAAGGATGAATAAGGGAGTTAAGGCTGAGAGCTTAACCCACTGTCGAGTTTTGACGGATCGACTCTCTGAGTCGATTGTCTTGTAGGTCTGGTTTGATAACCAGCTGTTATTAAACATTTCAAAGAAATGTGAGAGAAAGAAAGAGAAAGTTAGAGAGGGAGGAAGAGAATAAAGGAAGAAAATAGGGAGAGAAAGAAAGAGAGGCTAGCCACTGAGTTGACTCGGTTCAAAACCGAGTTAGACCTCTAACTCACTGAGTTTTTGAATTTCATATGCCATCGGGTCGAGTTTCGCAGCAAGGTAATTCGAGGTTTACCTTTGGTTATTATCATGTATTATTATTATCATTAGAATAATTAGCATGGTTATGTTCATTATTATTAGCTATTATAATTATAATCATTATCATCATTAGATAATATTATCATTTCCATTTTGAATTTGTATAAATTATATTAATAATTTATTGTTAATAACTATTTTATCATTTTAGCATTTATTAAGCTCTCATTTTTATAAAGATGATATTGGATATGGTTGGGAAGAATTAATACTAATTCACAAAATTATCATTAGTAATATTATTTTATTCCTCATGCAAAAAGTTAAAATTCAAGTTCTAATACCTATACTTAGAATTAAATGGTTGGATAAAATCCTAAAATTTACATGATCTAAACATTAAACTTTAATCATAACCATATAAATTTCGTTACGTTGTAATCTAGTCATTCCAAACATTCTAATTTTGTTAGATCTTGATCCTAGGGTGTGTACAACTATCTCTAGCATTACCGGGAAACGAACCGACTCTTGAAAGGTGAGGATCACCCTTCTAGCTTTTCTATATCTTGATAGTTAGCGTAGCTTGCTTTTTTCATCTCTTGCCTAAAATAATACTTAATGAAATTGTTGATAAATTAATGTTAGTTTCTAATTGAGTAATTCTTGATAATGATTGATGGTTAGATTTATATCCAAATATAAACATGTGATAGGCCTCAAATATTCTTCTTTACATGTGTAATTACTTTTGACAATGTGCTTGGCTGGTTTTGCCACTTGTGGTTATTTTATGGTGTTTGTGGAAGTCCTTGAACTAGTGGCTTTTTTGCCAAATATATTAAATGGAAATTCCTTGTCATGGACTTACCATATTGCGTGTCATTTGTGCCTACATGACTTTTGGGGAATAATAATTTTTTTCGCACCATTAGGTAAAGTATTTGGCCCTTACGGCTTTTATGGAATAACTGTCCCACGTGGCTTTAATAGATTATTTTATACAACCTTGTGATGGTGAGTTCCACTTGTTGGACTACAATTGGCCGCTAGTTGAAGGGGTTACCCTTAAAACATCATATTTATTAGTCTCATAAGTCGGGGATGGTGAAATGGGACACTATGCCTGAGCTGTCGGCCTATGCTGGGTGACCAACCCCCCACAGTGACCTTTGAACTTTTCTAAATTGATTGTTTGAAATTATAATAATAATGGTTAGGCTAATCATGTATTTTCATAGCATGCGGTCTTTTTCGGGTAACTAGTTCTCTTTGGGCGTACCTTGAGTACTTTTTCGGGTAGCTAAATCTCCTTGGGCGATCTATATATTATTATAGTCTTTTTTGGGTAACTAGTTCTCCTTTGACATGCCTTTAGTACTTTTTTCGGGTGGCTATATCTCATTGGGCGATCTATATATTATTCTGGTCTTTTCCGGGTGACCAGTTCTCCTTGGGCGTACCTTTGTATACTTTTTCGGGTGATTAGTCCTCCTTGGGTGATCTATATATATCATAGTCTTTTCCGAGTGACTAGTCCTCCTTGGGTGATCTATATGTATCATAGTCTTTTCCGGATGACTAGTTCTCCTTGGGCGACTTTTTACCAGCTGGATGTGCATCCCTAGGTCTGTGAGCATGTGCATGCATCCATGCATATAAACAAGATTATATTTATGAAATTTATTTAATGAATACGTATCTGATGAACCTTATCTGATTCTCATGATAATCATTGTGTAATGTTTGTTAAATACTGTCTCTGTTAACTATGTTTAATTATCTTGATGATGCGATAAATCTTGAGAGTTATACCTCACTGGATAGCCATTGACGCTATCAAACCATAATCAGTGTGCACGGGACGCAGATGATGCGAATGTTGGTGTGCAGGTGGAATAGGAGAAGCCAGACTACCCTTACATTTGTATTTAATTTGTACTGTCATGTTCTGTAAACGTTAAGACATTGATTTGTATAAGTTTTTTTTTTTAGTAACCACTTAAAACCTTGGTTATATATATTTGGACTCCCTCTTATACTTGATTGCTCATATTCCGCTATATTACTAACTCTGATAATAAAGAAAAAAATGTACGTGAAATTTGAGATATTTCAAAGCTTAAGACTCGAGTTTTTGGGAAACGAGGAGTGTACTTGGGTTCTGGGAACTGGGCTGTTACAGTCGAAAAGAGATATGCTTGTAACGGAATGGAAGTTTTTTCTTAATGAAAGTAACACTTCTGCCTATATGGTTGAATCTGTTGGTTTATGGCATGATAGACTAGCTCATATAGGATATAGTACCTTGAAGTTCATGGCTAAGAATAGTTTAATCTCATACACAGATAATGAAACCGATAAATGTGAAGTGTGCATACGATCCAAAATGATGAAAAAATATTATTTGAGTGTTGAAAGATCGTCTCAGGTATTGGATCTTGTGCATGGTGATATATGTGAGTTAAACGACATTCTTACTTGTGGAGGTAAACGGTACTTCATAACCTTCATTGATGATTGCTCTACATATGTGTATGTCTATCTGTTAAAGAGCAAAGATGAAGTATTGAACATGTTTAAAATATATAAAGTAGAAGTAGAGAATCAACTAAATAGGAAGATAAAAATTATCCGTAGCGATTGAGGAGAATACTTCTCCAATAAATTCGATAATTTCTGTGAAGAATATGGACTAATACATTAATGTACTGCGCCATACACACCTCAACAAAATAGAATAACTGAAAGAAAGAATAAAACATTAGTAAAGATGGTTAACTCAATGCTAATAAGAGCAAAGTTGTCACTAAGTTTATGAGGTGAGGCACTGCTTGCAGTGTGTCATATACTAAACAAAATTCCGTCTAAACAATATAAAATATCTCCATATGAAATATGGAGAGGTAGAAAACCTAACCTAGGATATCTTAAAGTGTGTGGGTGTCTTACATATTGCAGAACCCCTAATAAAAAAAGAACTAAGTTAGGACCCAAAATTATTAAGTGCGTCTTCGTAGGGTGTGCACAGAATAGTAAAGCTTATAGACTTCTAGATGTAGAGTCTAATGCAATAATATAATCAAGAGATGTTGAGTTCTTTGAGAACTCACTACCCTTGAAGTCAATGGATAATGAGGTCAAAACTCTTGATAGAGAACCAAATAGCACAACTCCACAAATAGTGAAAGCTCCTGTTGAACCTCGTAGGAGTCAAATGACAAGAATAGAAAAGACTCTAGGAGATCACTATATAGACTCTTAGCGCATCTTTTTCCATATTGTAAAAGGAGATAGAGAAAATGTTATAAGAAAAAATACTTATAGTAATGACTATATAAGATGATCCTAGAACATATAAAGAGGTTGTATCCTCTAGAGACTTGACTTTCTGCATAGAAGTTATAAACGATTAAATGAAATCCATAATGTCAAATCAAACATGGAAACTAGTAAACTTACCTCCAAGTCCTAGACTCATAGGTTGTAAGTGGATATTTAGAAAGAAATATCACACTGATGGGACTATCCAAACCTTTAAAGCTCGATTAGTAGCTAAGAGTTTTAAACAAAAATAATGAATAAATTACTTTGACACATACTCTCCTGTAGCTAGGATAACATCCATTAGGATATTATTTGCCCTAGCTTCCATACATCATCTTCTCATCCACCAAATGGATGTAAAGACCGCGTTCCTGAATGGTGACCTTAATGAGGAGGTATACATAGAACAACCTGAAGGATTCGTTCTACCAGGAAATGAAAGTAAAGTATGTAGATTAATCAAATCTTTGAATGGATTAAAACAAGCACCAAAACAATGGCACGAGAAGTTTGATTCTAAAATATCATCTCGTAGTTTCATACATAATGTAGTTGATAAATGCATATATTCTAAAGTAGATGGTAGCTGCATGATTATTATTTATCTGTTTGTTGATGACATATTAATAATGAGTAATAAAATGAAAGGTGTGACTGAAACAAATAAGTTTTTATCTTTCATATTCAAAATGAAATATCTTGGATGAGTTGATACCAACTTAGGTATCAAAGTTAAAAAATATTGTGGGGGTTATACTTTGTGTCAATCTCATTATATTAAGAATATATTAAACAAGTTTAACCATGTAAATATAAAAGAAGCAAAAACCTCATTTGAACCAAGTATCAAGCAAAAGAGAATACTGGAAAAACAGTTGTACAATTGGAATATGCGAGTGCTATAGGGAGTCTTATGTGTGCTATGCAATGTACTAGACCTGATATTGCATATGCTGTGAGTAAACTTAGTAGGTTTACTAGTAACCCCAGTACTGAATTGTAGCACCCTGAAAATCGGGGGTCGAGTATAGACTCAACTCCCGAGTTCCAACGCATCACGTATGCAACATAAATAATGATGATTAAATGTTGTCTGTGTTAGTGCATTAAACATGAGTGAGATTAAGCTAAATTAATATATCATACTCGAGAGACAATTGAATCACACAAGCGGAAGACTGTCATAGATAGATAACGAACATATACGTTATAGTATGTCTCCAGAGTATAAATACATCCCAAGTGAAATATTACGAGTATCGATTCAAAATACAAAACGTAAAAAATGAGATAGTCTTTTACGATGTATAAGCCCTGAAGCCCCGTCGATCAGAACGGCTCACATGAACCCGCCTGAATACTGCATGTACGAGAATGCCTCCTCGTCGTCATAAAAGTCAGGCTCTGCCTCAGGAGTCACGTCACCATCTGTAATCAAGACAGAGTCTGGTTGGTGTTTAAAATACTGTCCCGTAACGTGGGAGTGAGTGATCAACTCAGTGGAACAATAAAGCAAAGGTTAACATGTTATCAATTCAATCAAGCAGTAATGATAAGGCAGCACAACAATCATGTCCTAAATACTCTTGATTAATGCAGAATGATATGTAAGAATGATGCATGCCCTCACCTACACTCCCTCAATGTCTTCATCTTACGGCGCGCATAGCAACCTCCCGAAAGTGCTCTTCCACGTCAAAACACATGCAATGCGGTGCATGCACGTGATTAGCCAGGTTTTTATTTAGATTTATTCATACAGCAGGATTGGGAAACTAAGGTACCTCCCTTATATCATTTTCCAAACAATGATCCATTCTGGGGTCGTCAGTCGTAGTAAATATCATACGATGTTACGGTTCTAGGTCACTGCAAAGGGCTCGTCACCACGATGCAGTGTAGGCCTAGTTTGTATTCTGGTTGCTACGGAAAAGCTCCTCCCCTTTCTGCAAGCTCAGAGTATGCTCGAGATCACTACAGAGGGCTCATCACCTTATCATTGTAGGCCAACAGTTTGAATACAGTGTCCTATACCACCGTATTCGGCTCACGAGTTTAGGTTGCTCACTGGTCACTACGGGAGAGGCTCGTTGCCCCAGTGTAGGCCGACAGCTCGACCACGGTGTCCCATACCACTATGTCCGGCTCATGAGTTTTAGCGGATCGAGGTACCAAGGTTAACAGGGTTTCCACTGGTGAGTTTGGTACCTTAGGTTCGAGCAGTAGTGTCCATACATGTGAACATACATCGGGTCAATCGGGTTATTTGACGAGCTCGACTAGCACGAGCGCACCTCGAGTCGATCGACATGAAGTGCATAAGCACCCCGTGTGGCCTAACCACTGCCGTTGACCGAAGTACGGCTCGGATTCAGCGAACACGTCCTTTGTGGTAAAACAACCTCAGTCACAAAATTAAGGTCTGTTACCGATTGCCTGGACTATGTAATAGCCTCAAACACATTCAATTACAATAGGTAAATCATATGAGATAGTCAAAGCAGTAATGAACAAATAATTCAATTCTTACAATCATATGAGCATGTTGTAACGTGCAACATAAACATGATTTCACACATATTCATTCTATAAATAAAACAGACATTATAATGTAACGTTCATGGAGGAAATCATACACATAATTAAGGTAACCGAGATTCATATCTCAACCCTCATACAAAGTACTTCTTAGTAACAACTAGCTCACTCAGACATTTCTACAAACACTTAGACTACATACATCTCTATACATGATGTATGTTGATTACACATGTATTAGGCCAAATCCTTTCACTAGAGAGTTGCCCCGTATACTACACGCATATACCTATGGCGGATAATCATGGCATGCATAAATCCGGGTTTCATATTCATTTAATCATTTCCACAAACACTTGGGCTACACACTTTAACATGTAAAACGTATATTGGCCGTGACGTGATTTAGGGCAAATCCTTTCGCTAAGGAGTTGTCGCATATATAACAAGCATATATCCACGACAGATAATCATGTTAGGCACAAATTCAAATTTCATACACATTCAAACATTTCAACATATACATAGAATATACTATATTCCACATAGTTCATATATAATTGTAAGGCGAAATAAATGACGCATTTTGCATGTGAAATAACACCCACGTCAATTATAAATCATTAATCGACATTGAAAGCTTTGAAAACCATAACCTATACGTTTATAGTCCGCACCTTACGCCGGTAAACGCGTAACAGATACGTTTTAAACACGTAGTCTTTGTCACCGGCAGAATGACAACCTATAGCATGAACTAGGTTAACTATTTCATCAGTTCAACTATTTGAAACCCTATAACGGATTAGGGTTAGGTTTTCTTACCTAAGAACGGAGTTAAAATCGACGGTGTAGCGATGTGGGAGGGTGCATCGAGGCGTGGAGTAGCAGAATAGAAGGACGACAACAAACTCTAAGGATCTCCCTCTGATCTCCACTCTTTTCTCTCCATTTCTCTCTTCTCTCTCCTAGGGTTTGGAAAATTCGTATGGCTTGGGAGTGAGGGGGTTTAAGGGCTATTTATAAGCCCAAAATCGATGTCAATGGCCCCAGGGCCATAGTATACTTAAGTTATAGCCAAAAGGGGTCTGTTTCGGTCCAACGGAGCACTTCTAGAGGCCCCCTTTTTGCGTGCGGTCGGACTTAAGTTCCCTTGCATTAGATCTAGGTCGAGTTAAGTTTTCGGTCCGATCGGATTTACAGATCAACCGTGGCGAACCAATTTCAGTTTAACGGTCACCGACACTCGATCAGGGCCACAAGTATACTGACATGTGTATGAAATTTTTCCTGATCCGAGGGTATAATTAGGTCAGATTATGACGGTCTGAAAGCTTAAATTTGGTCCGCAAGTGAATGACTCAGTTTACTTAAATCTGAGCTCAATTTCTAAAGGTATTCGCGTTTCTCACACACTTCACTCCGGGTTCAAGTTATGCGTTTCTGGATACTATCTGTATTTGATTTCCGAGATGGTTGTCGAGCCCAGTAAGGCGGTCATAAGTGTATAGTTTCGTGGTCAACGGACTTTCGACGCGCGGTCCAAGTCCAATACGAAGTTTCAAGGTGCTCCCAGGAGCAACCGGATTTAGAGATTGATCCTAGATTTCAGGGTAATGTAGCGTTAATAATTCTACAAGTTTTGGGTCTTACAGTTCATATTTAAAGTGGTTCGAGGTAATTCTACTGAGAATTCAGTTTAGTATTTAACTAAATTATGCCCTAATTACGATAAAATAAGGTCATAGGGCAGTTCTACGTCCTTTTCTGGCACGTTTAGTTGGTATATTATTTTAATTATTTTTTTAGTAGTTATTCATCAAGTCTACTTCATCTCTACCAAATTTCATTAGATTTCATATTGTAGAAAAATTCTAAAAACTTTCAGAGCAGCAGCTGTCCAAACTGATGATTTTCAGATAGTTGTCACAACGACCTATATTTAACTATAATAAAAATTTTATTATATTTTTTACTTATTTTTATATGAAACAAGACTTATCAAGATTCAATTTGGCTTTTGAATTACCTAAATTAGAGTTATAACGAGAGAGATATGACTTTTCGAAGTCGGATGAAAAATTACAGAAAATGGGGCAGCAAACCGGCCGCCCGGCCCGCTAGCCGGTGAGGTCCCGCCGATCCAGCGGGGGCCCCGCCCGGGCGCTGTGGTGTTAGGTGATGTTTTTACCGCGGGATTTTTGGAATGACGTATCTTGCAAACCGGGATGAGTTATTTGACGTGCAATATATGATTTTGGGGTAGGAGAAGCTGATCTATCCAAATAACATATTTATTTCATGAGATTCCAAAAGGTTAATAGTTAAAAACTAATTTTATTTATTTAATTACTATTTATAGTAAATTTTAGTTTAAGTATTATTCTTCATCACTTAAACTTTAGGATTCATGTCTAATATGAAAGTACTTGGAAAATTTTGAAGAATAAGGTGGTGAAAGGTGAGATTTTAAAGGAAATGGGTTAAAAATGGGATTTTTAAACTTTGGGATTGAGTTCTAAAAAATTAATAAGGTGTTATGATCAACCCATTGCTTAAGGACGTCTATTTCTAAGTTGACAAAAAATTCAGGATGTTACATGAACACTGGAATGCAATTAGTAGAGTCTTTTGTTACTGGAAAATACTGGAAGAACCGTTGCACAATTAGAATATGCGAGTATCATAGGGAGTCTTATGTATGCTATGCAATGCACTAGACCTGATATCGCATATGCTGTGAGTAAACTTAGTAGGTTTACTAGTAACCCCAGTACTGAACACTGGAATGCAATTAGTAGAGTCTTTGGTTACTTAAAAGCAACCAAAGACTTAGGACTATTTTATTCAGAGTTTCCGGCCGTATTGGAAGGATATACCGATGCGAGCTGGATATCGAGTATAAGGGACAACAAGTCTACTACAGGGTGGGTTTCACCTTAGGAGGTGCAGTTGTATCTTGGGTATCCAAGAAACAGACTTGCATAATGCACTCGACTATGGAGTCTGAATTCATAGCCCTGACTGTAACAGGCAAAGAGGATGAATGACTAAGGGTCTCTTATTAGAAATTTCTTTCTGTGTAAAGTCCATATCGGCTGTGTCACTATATTGTGATAGTGAAGCCACATTAGCTAGAGCCTATAACGGCACATATAATGGTAAGTCTAGACATATCAGTCTTCGACATGATTACGTCAGACAATTGATTCGAGATGAAATCATTGTTATTTCCTATGTGAAATCAAATAATAACCTGACAGACCCTTTTACTAAACCTTTACCAAGAGAGGTAGTAAAGGTTACATCTACAGATTGGGGTTGAAACTCTTCAACCAAAGTTCCACCAGTAATAGTAACCTAACTTAAAGTCAGAAAATCTATAACTTTTTGTTTAATGGGTAAAAATAAGTCACTGATATGTGGAAAATTTTTCAGTACTGAAATATAAAACTTCATCCATAATAGATAAGTGTTGAGCGTTACAAAAGAGGATTGAGTGTTAGAACTCTCAATAAAATCCAGTTTAAAGGACAAGTGTCTTATAGTAACGAAAACATTGAAAGAATTTCACTTATATGAACGTAGAGATGGTGTCGTATCTCATGAGAGTTAGGAGTTTTCTCTCGAGATCGTACACGAAATAGGAGAAGCACATGTCCATTAATAGTGTCATGTAAGATTTTGGGAACTCTAATAATACATAGCGAATATGTGTGTGATTTCTCCGACTATATTATCTATGAATAACTGGTTCAACGCTATGGCTACCAGTAATTTCTATGGAGTTTTGAGATACTTACACTAAGGGAAGATTAAAATCAAAAGATATATTTCTTTATGCATATAATCTGATTATTCTGACAGGAATATTTAATCGAGAAAAATATATTGTAAAATATCAGTGGGGGATTGTTATAAAATAAAGTGATTTTATAAAATATATAAAAAATTATTGTAAAAAGCTTTTGTGGGGGTTTTTAGAATAGTCCCACATTGGAAAGGGAAGAGAACTTTTCGTGGTTTAAATAAAAAGTGCGGAGTACCTTATTATTTGCCCACATAGTCCATGGACCGTGGGACTTGCATGTTCTAGTGCGTACTTGTGCTTGCGCTCGGGCTCAGTCACGGGCTCGGTACCAGGGCGTGGGCATGTGAGGCAGTGTGGTTGTAGAGGCGCTAGTGGTGCATTTCGCACGTGCGCATCATGTCGCGGAGGGTTGCAGAGGGTAACTCCCTTCGCGAACCGGAGTGAGACGTATGCGAGTCGCGGTGCAACTAAGTGGCTAACGCAAATGGCTGGTTGGAAGAATAACTAAAGGATCGAATGAGGGTTTCTCAATATATATAGAGGTTGGAAAAAGAGTTGTTACAGCAGGAGTGTAACAGCTGTGTCATAAGTGCATGATTCAGGCTGTAACTGCTGCATGGTTAGCCTAACAGCTAGAAAACGGCTAGCTGCTGTCTCATAACAGTCACATGCAACAATGGTTATGGCCCACGCGCAACAGTGGTTATGGCCCATGCGCAACAGTCAAAAAATGGCCATAAAACGGCTAGTTTTTCAATAGCTATAAATAGCTTAATGAGAGTTATTTCCCTGAACCATAACCCCCCAGCCACCACATCCTATATAAACAGGGTCTGGATGGGATTCCAAACCATCTCTGAACCCACTCCAGCAGACCAATATGAATTGAGTAGCCATACATCTTCTATACTCCAGTGATTTCGGCAAGTCAGCAACTTTAAACATTTGCTTGAAGGTTAGACTAGCGGTGTGGTCTAAAACGATTCAACTGAACCAGTGGTTGAAAAACTGACCAGTGCAGTGGTCCGAATCACAATATTTCTTTCTATTTTCTTCTGGAATTTTTTCTCTGTTTTTTCTACCAGACTGTGTGTAACAGAGTTCCATTAGTGGGCCTTCGTGTTTGCTGAACGCAGACCCACATCAGGCTCGTCGTATCCTATAAGTGGTTTGCTTGTAACCTATCAGCATACTCAATTCACTTGAGTAGGGGCAAATAACGCTTTAAGAACAACATCCCGGACATGCTTCAGCCTGTCCTTTTCAAACCAATTTTAATTTTCGGTTTCCACATTATACAGAAAAAGTATTAATTTATATAATTTCCAACTTTCTTATGAGTCATGCACAAAAGTTTTGGATCATTTTGTTTTTAGTTCTTTTTTCCTTTATCCATGTCCATGTGATCTTATTAACATGTTGGATGACAAATAAATGTTAGTGCGGCCATAAGAAGGTTTTGGTTTTCAACTATTAATGTTCGTTAGGACCTTTGTTTCATGTGGCGTGATCCACTTGACCATTGGATTTGCCTCATTTTTTGACTCATGCCCTAAGATGAGCTTATGGAACAAATGGACTGTATGGATGTGACATATTCATCATGGTGGGCCCTATAAATTTGTGTGTGTATAAAAACACGTGAAATTCATACAAGACTCGTATGGCTTTCAAGGCAGTAATTTATCCAATCAAACAATTGTGAGAAGTAATGATGGCCCACTAACAGGCATTTATAATGTAATTGGGAAAATCAAACAGGTCCTAAAACCAAATTAAATTATTTTTCAAACTTTATCTGGACTTCGATTGGATTTTTTTCTAGGCAATTAAAGAACCGTTAAAAATATAAACCAATCAAAGGATAAAACCTTTGGTACATCACGGGAATTGTTGACCGACTTGATTAGCATATCCGGAATCTAAAGACTAAGTCATAGGACAAAAATCTTAATTCTCCAAAAATTATAGTCACATATTCCTTCAATAAAATTCATCATATCTGACCGAGGAGCCCTAAGGGTTTGAATAGAAAGGATCAAATGAAACCCTAATGCCTCTTCAAGTCATCATCCAGTGAAACCAATTTGTTATTCTTAGCTGGAATCAACCAAAAATCAAAGGGTAGCTCAACTTTCCCTAAACTTAGAACCTTTTGTATATAGTTGAAAGTCGATAAATAAGAAGAAATAGACTGCATGCCAATAGCTGCTTGGCATGCTTTTTACCTAACCAATATTCTATCGCAACCTCCTAAGCGACGAAATCTTAAAGTAAAGACAAGTATCACACCGTCGACTCACCACGAGTTGGCAATCTCAATATATAAATTTAGCACCTCTCCTACCATTCAGGGAGATGATTTGAGTGACAAAAGGGGGGTAGCAAAAAGATTGGAGAGAGAGGGAGAGAAGTGCAGGTAGGGCATTCTTCTTTGATGACTTTAGATATCTCTGACTGACGCAGAGGCCTTACCCAACTTTAGAGTTTAACCTTGGAAAGAAAATCTAGTAAAGATGCCGACAAAGTTTAAAACAGCGTTGCAATTAGGGATATTTGACAATCCCTTTTGCATAAAAAATGTGTTTGATCTCTCATTTTTTCATATATCAATTAAACTCATAACGCATTCTCCCTCACACATTCCTAGCCCATCTGCAATGTTATTCTCATTTGTTTCGTGTGTGTGTGTGTGTATGTATGTATGTATGTGTGTGTGTGTGTATATATATATATATATATATATATTGTTCTACTTAGCGTTATAAACCCTGCCTTGTAAGGCTGTGAATGCATTTTATTAATAACATTTTTTATTTTACTTATTATTGCCTACACGAAGTCATCTGACACTACGGGTAAAGTTATAATTTATTTATTTTTTACTTTTTTTACTATTTCTGTTTGCCTAATCTCCTATAAGTTATGCAAAACATGGCTACATATATATGCTCTAATTTTGCTGAATTTTATAAAAATTGTAAAACCCTATAGTATAAACACTTCACATCGTGCGAGTAAAAGAGGGCGCCTTGACCCCCTTCTTTTTTATCACCAAAACTCTTGCTCGGAATATATAGTCACAGACCAACTGTAGGAGTCACTTAAATTGGGGAATGTCACAATTCAATGGTTTGTAAGTGATTCTATGTTTTCTAGCCGACCTTAGACTCAATGACATCTAAATTATACCCCCAAGATATTGTATAACCAATGAAATAAAAGTAGAACCAAACTAATGCAATCCAAGCCACGAGTCAAAGGGCGCATGCGGTCCGATGTAGGACGACATTCATAAATTCCAAAATTGAAGAAGATCCAAATCTCAAGTGGACTATACTATGAGAAATAACAGTGGTCAAACACTCCATCGTTAAAAGCATTTTTCAGGGCCTACCGTAATGTCTTTATAATGTCTACTTGCCATCCAAGCTATTGATAAAGTCATGTAATTTTGAATGTGGCGAAAAAATAATATTAAATTGATCCAAAACTTTTGTGATCCATATGAAGGGTTTAATGGTCGGTCACCACTGGTCTTGTGGTACGGCCAACCTAAGATTTGAATATGCTTCATTTTTAGGTTAATGCACTGAAATGATTTGGCAATTAAATTGATGGATGACATGGATATACAATACATATATAAAGGTGGGCCTCATGGTGAGGGTTGCACCTAATCAACTCCTAAGCATTCGTGGAGCTGTTAGTGGAGGGCGCAACATCAATGGAAAATAAACATTCCGGTGGCCCCGGCAGTTTTTATGGTAAATGTTCAATCACCATTTTTAAGTTATAAACACATTACATATGAACACAGTTTTATGTTTAAAGAAATTACGCAGGTCATTGGAAGAAAATCCGGCACCATTGTCAGTTCGAATGCTTTGAATCTGACAATGATATTGACTTTTAATCATGGTGAAAATTTGTTGTAAAATAACCATGGTTTCATATTTAAACTGTATAGAAAACACCCAAGTGCATCTAAAGTACTCATCAACGATGGTAAAAAACTAATGAGTACACACAAATGAGTTTGATAACCACCCCATATATCGCAATGAATATAATAAAAAATGCCTACTAATAGGAAAGGGCATGCGACTTTGTTTTGCTAGATGACAAATGTGACGCGTACAATTAATTGAAAGAGAAATAAAGGGAAATGATTTATTTACAAATTGTAAACGATAAACGTATGGATGATCGAGCCACTAGTTCCAAGTGTCAAATGCAGGTATGGATGGAGAGGAAACCAAGTGAGTGGAAGGGCTTTCAAGAAAGTAGAGTCCGTCGTGCTCTCTACCCACGCCAATCAACTTCCTCGTTGATGGGTCCCAAAGGAAGCTAAAGTTAAGAAAATGTGGGAGAACAATTAAGGAATTTAGTCAATTGACTAACGGATAAGAGATTATGCTTGAAACCAAGAACATAGAAAACCTTATCTAAATGCATGTTATTAAATAAAGTAACATAATCAATATGAGATATGAGAATATTTTGTCCATTGGGCAATGTAATAGGTTGCAAAAGAGTTGGATTGAAAAATAGAGGAAAGTATAGATTTGGTACAGGTCATGCGATGAGTAGCACCTGAATCAATGATCCAACTAGGTGACGTGGAAATAGAAAAACATATAATTTTACTTGTGATATTAGTCATGGAATGAGTGTTATGAGTTTTGGGTAAACTTAATAGTTGGTTACACCGTTTTTGAGAAAGATGTGAGACTAAAGAAGATGCTTGGGAATATGTAGCATCATTAACATAACTAATATAAGAAGAATAAGAGCATTGACAGCAACCGTACGGGGTGGTTAATGAACTTTTTCAATTTGCGATCACTTTGGAGAAAAGCCATGAATTCAATAACAGCGATCAACGGTATGATCATCCTCATCGCAATTATTACATTTGAGTTTGTGGTGTGGTTTGCTGCAATAATTTTATGTTGACTGTTGCCCTTGGGATGGAGAAGCGGCAAGGAGAGCGGTAGACTTGTTTGGGGGGGGGGGGGGTGTAAGATGTGTAACTTTGATTGTTTTTTATTGAATGAGCATAGCATAAGCTCGATTTATAGGCGATAGAGGATTCATTAACAGAATTTGGCTTCTAATGGCAACATATGATTCATTTATGCCCATAGAAAAATTGCACAAACATCTCTTGGTGATGAAGATCATAAATAGCTTTATAGGCACCACAACTACAAGGCAGGATTGAATTGTAGGATGAAAGCTCATCCCAAAAAGCTTATAGTTTTGTGAAATAAAGAGCCACAAAAATAGAATTTTGTTGGTGAGTTGCAATGCCTCGAGTGATTTGATAAATCCTTGGTGCATTCTTTTGTAAAAGACGATCACGAATATCACTCCATACCTCGTAAGTATATTCAACATACATGATACTATTGGCAAATGTTAGGATAGATGAAATTTGGGAGCTAAGAGAAAACCATTTGATTGCATCGATTCCATTGTAAAGATTATGGATCAGTAGGCTTGCAAAGAGTCTTATCGCCGAAGCTAATTTTATTATTAGCCATGAGAGCCATTAGCATAGCGTGATACCAAGTGGCATAGTTGTCACCTGTAAGAACTTGAGAGACGAGAACATGTCCCATGTTATCTGAATGGTGAAGAAAATATGATGAGATAGTGGAATCTGTAGTGTCAAGAATAACGGTGGAGGACATTTACAGATCTGTAACAACCACATGTGAGTGAGTGGTAGAGAGAATGGTATAAAGTAATGTAGAAGCATCAAGAAAATGAACCCATACTTAGTATAATACAATATGAAATTGGTATTGCAATGGAAGACTTGAATTCAAATTACAATATATTTCATTCATTTAATTTGAGAATGAGTGTACATGTAAGCAATATTACAAAATGGAAGTAATCTATGTGATTGTGATATTAAAAACTAAAACTATACAATTGATATGGTTAGTGTGACATATATGGAAATGTATAGGTGAAGAAATAAAGATACCATGTGAGAGAGATAAGAATGAGTAGGAATTGTAATCCAATAAACGTATTAAAAAAATTAGAACAATCTAAAGATCAAGTGTGCCCCGCCATAAGAAAATGTGGAATGACACACTTGCCATTGATACTTTCCTAAGACCTGCTTTAATGTTTATATGTCATTTAGCTCATTCAATAGTTGGGTGTTAGATATGTATTGTGGAATTGACGGATCATCTATGCATTAATAATGGAGATTTAACACAATAATTTTAAAGTGTATCTGATTGGGAAAGCATTCCCGACTCCTCAAATAGCTGACTAAAATCTCGATCTTTTTCACCTCACACCCTCAGGAGAACCTTCAATGAGACTAAGATTTTCTCTCTTGTGTTGGTAAGGGGACCAAGACATGCATTTATAGGCAAGAGGGCTAGAAGCTTACCCATCACACTTCTCACATCTAAGGTTTTTGCACTATAGGTTTCCATATCCGGCTTAATAACAGTGTATAGGAAACATAATTCAAGTGTCCCGCCCCAAACCTATTTACAATGATCGCATCTGTAGTATGGTTCATTGAATTGCTCAATCTTAATAATCCAACGATCAAATCTAAATCGATGATCATGTGTAGCTCACCTGATAAAAGTCTTACATTGGATCCCACTAGGATGAACATTAAAAAAAACAAATATTAACCTGATCTAAATTGTGGGCCCTAAGGCCCGAGTGGTAGACGTCTCAGCACTCACTTTCCATACCGTGTGGGCCACTTGAGTTTTCATAGGCATGATTTTTTTTTATAGCTCATATCCGATCATAAATCCTGAAAGGAGTGTATGTGTGCATGAGATGTTTGTTTTAGTGACCAAAAGAGCTTCACTCTTGTAACCACTGTTGTAGGAAGTGCGAAAAAGGAAATCGTCGCTTCAATGGTCAAAAAATAAAAATAAAAGATAAAAAGATGGTCATCGCCTCAATGGTCCAAAAAAGAGATTAATACTCGAACATAAATAAAAACCATGAGTTTCAATATGTTGGTGATTTATAACAGGTGTTTGACGCCTTGAAAGGTACACATGGGTTAAATGCGACGCCCCTGAAAGCTCGCACATTGTAAGGGCGATATATGGACATGTATTCAAGGGGAAGTTTTTGGTACTCTAGTAGAGGTTGATAGCTGATACACTTGCACTAATACAAGTAAAGACATGTACATATAAAACTCGAAGTTAAACCGTCCAAATCGTGGGGCCTACTCTAAATGGGCTATAATCCCAAAATCAAATCGATTGAACAAGCTTAGCCTTGATTAAGGGGAATTTGTTCGTCAACAATCAATTGTTGGTTGTTCTTCATTTTAGCCATCTCTGGTAGGACTTCTTCTCAGTCAATTATCGTAGTTAATTGAAGCAAGCACGTTAAATTGTACATGCATGCCACATATACAGTTTATGAAAGCATGTGCATGATGTATCATATTCTGCCGGAGTATTTAAAGTTTTTCTCTGATTTGAATGTATACGCCACGAAAACATGCACTCAAGCACAAATTGCACTGCACTGGCTATCATTGCATATTTGTGATACACTCACATGTATGGGAACGCCCGTGCACCTACACGGAGAGAAAGAGAAAGAGAGTTCACGTGCATGTGTACACCCTCACCATCCAACGGCTGGTGTTTTAGCAAGCAAAAGTTCAAGATCCCCTCCACTTTCTTCCACACCTTTTGGGCCCCTTTTACACATGATTTCAACCACTCCTGACTTTTTTAGGCCCCACATGTTGTGAAATGAAGACAATAGAATTAAACTTTTTCAAAGCCACCGTCTCACATAAGCTAGCTACAGTTTCTTAGTCAGAAGTGAAGACAACAAAGAGGCCCAACTTATGCTACTTCTTTTATTGCCATGGCTGTTCACGGTGGTGATTTAACAATTTTACGGTGGCCGTAGTACTTTAAACTGACCATGAAAAACATGTCTCAATTGGGTATTTATGAGGGCTGAATATGAGTGAGATTAGCTGTCCACAAAGAGCGAGTGTCTAACCAAGATGTGGTGGCCAACGAGAATGGGCCACGCCCTGCGTTCTCCTGGATTTTAGGAACCCAACCGCCAATCCCAAGCCTTTGTTCAGTTGTGTGTGAACTCTTAATTGTCAGTTTCCGGGCCTCAAATGAAAGGTTAGGACCGTCCACCTAAGTTTTTTTTTATATATATATTTTTTATTTTAAAGGGGGTGATGGGATGGCTCACCATCCAAAGTAGGTCCCAATGTAACAATTTTTTTGGCTTGGTGAATCATGGGCTACGATTGCTTGAAATGAAAGTACATTTGCAACCCATAACAGTACAATCCCTCCTACTCTGCGAGTTGGTAATAGTAACTTCAAAGCAACAAAAATACTAAGCTAATTGGAACCATGGGTTTTCCGGTGAAAGAAGATCCATGACTGGTTAATTCAGAGACTGCCATGGTAAGAAACCATTAGCCATAAAGTAAAAAAATAAATAAGTAAATAAATATCTCATGGCTTAAAAATCTCTGAAACCAGTTACAGACCCTGAAATACATATCAACTAATGGATTCTTCAATTAGAGCACTCGTATCCAGTCAAACGAGTTCATGTGGCCCAACTGCTGCCCAGGTGCAAAGCATGCCTCGCGGGTAAAATTTAAAAAATCATGTTTTAAGGAGATTGCAGCTATCTTGCAATTTCTCAATTTCTCAAATTCATTGTACCGTTTGACTGATTCACACCAATGAAACCACCCGTAGATAAATGATGTAACATATCTATTCATGTGCACTGTTTTTCTATTGCATGAATAACCTGTGTATGTCTTTTGAATGGTATGTCTCCACACTCATGTGTACTGTCTTTACTGCCCCCTAAATCACCTGTTGCTTGACCCCAAGGTAGCTAGATAGTGGTAGCTTTATTCATAATTTGTTGCAACCAGTAATTGCATTGATGCTAATAAAAAGCTTTTGTAGTCCATCCAAACACACACGATGGGTTGACACACATTATGTACTGTTTCACCCAGGCGCATGCTATTAGATGTGGTTGGTGCACATGCATCATACGAAAAAATATGTTCCATATGTGCCAACGTAGATATTCAAGCGAGAAATTTGGGACTATGGACCCCACCTTTTATCCAGCTGTTTTTATGAAAGAATACAAACTTTCTTTTGCAACTTAGACCTCCACGTGCAGACAGCAAATTTGAGGACGAAAATACCCCTCCTTTCACGGAAATGGATTGGGTACTCCCCTGCCACCGGCCAATGGTGGATGGTCGGTGGTTTGTGGGCCCCACCGTGATGTATGATTTTCATCCATGTTGTTCATATATTTTTCCAGATCATTTTATGGTATGAGACCAAAAATGAGGTATATCCAAATCTCAATTGTACCAAATTTCAGGAAACAGTGTTGAATGAGCGTTGACCATTAAAAACTTTTTGGGGGCCCACTGTGATGTTTGTGAGAAATCCTCCCCGTTTAAGTTCATTCATAGGGTCATAAATACCTGGATGAAGAGGAAAAATAAATTTCATAATGATCCAAAACTTCTGTAACCCCTAAAAGGGTTTTAATGTGGTAGACGTTCAATTCCCCATTGCCTTTTACAGTGTGGTCCACTTGATAGTTAGATCTATCTTATTTTTCGTCTCAAGCCTTAATATGAGTTCTCCAAATGGATGGACGGTTTGGATATAACACATACCTCATAAAAGGACCCACAAAAAGTGGTGGGGATTACAACAGAAAAATAAATAAATAAAGAGAACAAAAAAGTCAGGAACCTATGGCTATGAATTATAACCGTAGCCATAACCGCAGCCCATGCTTTTCCTTTATGTCCTTTGCTATGTATCGAAGGTCTCGATATGATCGAAAAAGGTCCAGACTGTCCAGCGAGTTTGCCTAAAAAATTTTGAAATTTTCGATACAGATTTAGCTACGGATTATAGCCGTAATGATAACTGTATCGTAAACTTCGATGAAATTTTTTACCCCATTGCGGTTGATGCCAGATCGGCTTGGTACCTATTGCTACGGTTATAATCCGTAGCCATAGGTCTACAGTAATTATTCAACATTAGTTATTGATACTATCGATCATGTCTCGATATTATCAATGACTTATGCTCGATACTATCGAGCATATCTCAATAATATCGACAATTCATCCATTTTTCAAGTTTTGTTGTTGAACAATTTGGCATTCATCTTCGATATTATTGAGTTATGGTTGATATTATCGACAATCTATGGCTACGATTATAATCCGTAGCCATAGATCTGCGGTCATTTTCTCCTCGCTTTTCCCCACAAGTACTATTACTTTATCAACTTTCTTCTTCACACCTGATGCAAAAATAAATTAATAAATAAAACAAAATAAAAATTTTTTAAAAAACGAAGGGAAAAAAAAAAAAAGCATTAGGACACCATAGAGAATGTAACCTTAAAAGGCAATGTTTTGCCCGTCTGAGCTTCATGAGCAACATCTTCCTACAACATAAGAAGGCTCAAATTATGAAAGAAGCAAGTATCGATGGGATTTTTGTCCCATTCCAGAATAGGATGGTACAGTGATGAGAATGCAATTAGACCAATATTTGAATTACAATATAATATATTTTATAATATAACTCAGTAATTTGAAGTCTGGCTCAGTTTCTAACTTCCATCTGCCTGGCTTCAATAAATGCCCAATGTGATGAATGTTGCTTTGTTGCTTTGGTAGTTCACATGGTTAGAGTTGGTTATAAAGAGTGCTCCATGTAGAAACCTCTGCCATGTACTTCCTAAAAGTCAACCCAAATTCTTAGGAGAAGACTAAGATAATGATGATGATGATGATGCATTTGTAAATTCATACACATATACAAATATACATACTTATAGAAATATATAGATATGCATATGCACATATAGATACAGGTACGGGCATGTGGTTTTGATTGTATATGGCGATCACATAATACTGTTCTTGAGATTCCGGAAAAGTCCATCTTTTTCATAGCCAACAATCATGGCCACCTAAGACTTATCACTTGCCATGAAAGAGAAAAAGCCCTCAATTTATTTTTAAAATTGCAACAAACCCAAGACATCATTTCAATAGTAATAGTGTAGGATACGATGTAAAGTAAAACCCACTACACCTCGTGAATCAATGTAATTTCAAAATGAAATTATGCATGCATATAGGACTAATTTAGATAATGGACTCAATCCAATTCCAAACAACACATTCTATGCAATTCTATTGCAAAATTCTTTTAAAAAATGGATGAACATGTTTGATAACAAACAAACATCACTGTTGGGCCTAATATGGTTTCAGCGGTGGAAATCATTATATCCACTATTTCCCGTGGTATGATCCACTTGATCTTTTGATATGCTTCAATTTGGGGCTCAACCCTTTAAATTAGATGGAAAAACGGATGGACGACATAGAAATACTACATACATTCAATGTGGGCCCAACGATGGGAGTGTACTGACTAACTCAGTACGCAATCCGATTACGCTTGCTACTCAGCGAGGCAAACTAGAAATTGAGTAGGGCAAACTGGAAATTGAGAGGGGCAAACATGAAATTGAGCGGGGCAAACTTGAATTTCAGCGGGGCAAACATAAAATTCAGCGGGGCGAATTGAAAAATGAGCGGGGCAAACTAGAAATTCAATGAGACAAACATGAAATTCAGCAGGGCAAACATGAAATTCAGCGGGGCAAACTAGAAATTGAGCAGGGCAAACTTGAAATTCAGCGATTATATATATATATATATATATATATATATATATATATATATATATATATATAAAAGCTGAAAATTCAGCGAGGGTAACATGAATTTCAATGAATTTGAAATGCAATTGAACTAGCCTAACACATAGTTGAAATGCAATTGAACTAGTCTAACATGATTTTCAATGAACTTGAAATGCGATTAAACTAGTCAATCATCAAATTTTAAGGTAATTGCTCGGGGAATTCAACCAATCATGAACCGGGAATGTCGGCGACAACTCAAGCATATTGCTTGGAAATTGAGCGGGGTAAGCATGAAATCAGTGGGGCAACCTGGAAATTGAGTGGGGAAAACTGAAAATTGAGTGGGGCAAACATGAAATTTAGCGAGGCAAATATGAAATTGAGTGGGGCAAACTAGAAAATGAGCGGGGCAAACTAGGAAATCAGCGAGACAAACATGAAATTGAGCGAGGGAAACATGAAATTCAGCAAGGCAAACTGGAAAATCAACGGGGCAAACCTAACAAATAATTTCATGGCTTGAGTCCAAAAAACTAAATGTATCCAATGTTCAAATGAATCACACCACATGAAAATTTTGAATTGAACTTCTCATGTTTATAAGAAGAAACCGGGCATCAATTTAGCATGGACTGTCTAATTGTCTGTACGTTTTCTTAAGGAACCAAGTATTCCTGCAAGAGAGACCAGCAACCAGAAAAGAAAATTGAAGAACGTTGTATATATTGAGCAGTTAACCACATTAAACACACATTGAGCAGTTAACCACATTAAACATTTGCAGAAGATACGAAGTACACAGCTCAATAGAAAATCGGTCCATCAATTGTATGATTGCACTCATCACAAGAGGTGGGAAGTAGTGGATCATGTGACTTTCTACAACACCAAAGCTGAACTTGATGCTAGTTGAAAGTCTATACATGGTTGAGTCTCACATAACATTTGTAAATTTGGGTCCACCTCCTTACTCAAAATTAGTGCATACTTGTATTGCTGATACATCCTATTGAAGATGTTATTCGTTGATGTGTTGACAAATAAATATCAAACAAGGAACTGTATAGATGCACAATTAGAACATCTGAAATTCAATGGAATGACAAAAACAACTGATTTACTAATCATCGTACTTTTTTCATATTACTTCAACATGTTGTCATCCACTTGTTTGAGCGGGGCAAACAGGAATTTGAACATGTTGTCATCCACTTGTTCCAGCTGAATTACCTAAAAAATGTTCTTTGGGCATTTTGTTCTTTAAGAAAATATTTTTAACACCATCTATGATAAATTTCACTAATTACTAGTCCTTACAATTGCAGCTACATTGAATCACGGAGACATGAATGATTTTCTTGCGTTGAGAATGATTCTCTATGGAATTCCTCTTGATGAACTGTATTTGAAAGCTCACTTGTCAGTGCTAATGAGAGAAAAATTGAAAAGTCTTAAGGGAGGAAGGCTCCATGCCAATGAGTGCTACTATTTTATGGGAACTGCAGATCTGACTGGAATGTTAAAAGCTATTGAAGTTTGTGTTAATCTGTTTGTAATTTTTTTGCTATATTACTCTGTTTATGTGATTCCTCTGATTGTTTTAAACTAATGTGATATGTTTGCATTTATTACCTAGTTAACATTTTCATGCTTTATTTCTCACTAAAATACAAAGAGAATGGGCAAATCTCGAGAAATATATTAGTATATCAGGCTCCTGGACTACACTTTGGAGATATCCATGTTGTCACTGCGACTTACATCGGGGATTTGATAACTGTTATTGAAAATTCTAAATATGTTATTTTCTCTCAAACCAAAGGGCCGCGATCATTGCCAGATGAGATGACGATGACGAATGGTGATTGTGATGGGGATATGTATTGAATTACTTAACTAGCACATGAAATTTCTAAGTTAGATTCATCTACAAGTAGGGAAAAAATTTTGCATCATTTGAAAGGTATACTTGATCATGATATTTTTATTTGTGCTAAAGAATATAGATTCTTTTTTTTGTTGTTCACAAATAGTGATTAGGTTAGCCAATTTATATAGATGTGATAACAAACAAACATCATTGTTGGGCCCACTATGGTTTCAACAGTAGAAATCATTGTGCCCACTGTTTCCCGTGGTATGATTCACTTGATCTTTTGATATGCTTCAAGTTACTTTTTCAAGTTACTCGACTTGTCCCACACTTGGTCATATTTGCAAACCCACTTGATGAGCCTTTTGTGTTTTCCTTTAAAAACTCGATGGAAATGAGTTTCTCGTGAAGGCCACACAAAATCCAATAAACTCAATTCGATGAGTTTTAAAACCATGCTTCATCTTGAACCTTTCAAAATGTTGTTGTGTAGTCCTAACCTAGTAAGCCTGCACATTGGAGAGTCACTAGAACTCTTCGACTAAGACATTTTCCCCATGAAATATTCAAATTATTAGAACAAGGTCTCTTGAAGAAACAAATACAAGCAAATGCAGATTTCCTTGCAATAACAAACAACATATGAATGAAACATGAGGAAAAAAAAAAATCTCACATTTTGAACAAACTCTATAAGCAATTCAGGCAATATCCTCAATGAAAATAATATATATATATATATATATATATATAAAGATGTGAATGTACATTTACCTAGTCGGCAATTCAGTACTTGTCGAAATGACATTGCCAGAGATTAAGACATCTTTAAGAAACAAATACAATTAGGGAACCAAACCATACATCATACACTAGCTAATAGGACGTGCATGACCACATTAAACAAGCTTGAATTTAAAACATCAGTCATTGAAACAAAAATGGAAAACATAAAATGCACTTTTGTCTGCTCTTCAACTGCTTCCTTCTTTTCCATTCTCTTTTGCATTGGAACTAGGTTTCTTTTTGTGGTTGTGCTTTTTCTGTTTTTCAATTTGGTTGGTTCTTTTTGTAGTTTTCTTCTTTCACTCAAAATGGTTACTTCTTCCTCATGTTATTTTTTGGCTTTTGAATTATGTTTATAGTTTCTCTTTCTTGAAATCAATGACGTTTCACAATCAACAACTACCCTTCCTCAACACTATGAAATGAATCCAAATGAACTTTACACATTCTTCAGCAGTGTTAAACGAACTAAATGAAGTGAAGGACTAGGGCACTCTTACTAGATTGAAGTTCCCATATGCACAAGGTATTACATTGCTTGCACACACTCCACACTAGAGTAGAATCGTGGATGACTTGAGCCACTTTATGTGGATAGGAGTTAGAACTCAAGTTTCCACAAGTATCTGATGTGGGATTAAACTCAATAAACATAAGAATAAAAGGTTAATAAAAGGTTGAGTTTGTTTTCTCAACTCCAACTCCATTGAATCTTCTCTTAAAATAATAGGGAATAGTGCAACTCAATAATCATCGAGCCAGCAAACCATCATGCGTGTGCAAAATACTCTCAAAGACAAATGGAAATATTGCACAATAACTAAGTGAACTAACTTAGTTGACTTTATGGGAATACACACACAATGACATGTGAAGGCAAAAGTGGAATACTACACAATAGGTGAGTGAACTACACCTTCAACAAATAAGAAAGACCTGATAAAGGAAGAAGCGACCAATAGAGAAGGAAAACTCCACCTTCAACAAATAACAAAGACCACTTGGGTGTGTTGCATTTGTCGAGCAAACTAGAAATTGAGCGGGGCAAATATGAAATTAAGCGGGGCAAACTTGAAATTGAGCGGGGCAAACATGAAATTCAGTGGGGGAAACATGAAATTGAGCGGGGTAAACATAAATTTCAGCAGGGCAGACATGAAATTGAGCGGGGCAAAATAGAAAATCAGCGGGGTAAATATGAAATTGAGCTGGGCAAATTAAAAAATCAGTGGAGTAAACTGGAAATTGAGAGGGGCAAACTGAAAATTGAGTTGGGCAAACATAAAATTGAGCGGGGCAAACATGAAATTGAGTGGGGTAAACTAGAAATTGAGTGGGGCAAACTGAAAATTCATCGGGGCAAACATGAAATTGAGCGGGGCAAACTAGATAATTGAGCAGGGTAAACTAGATATTTGGCGGGGCAAATTGACGATTCAGCGGGTGACACTAGAAAAACAACGGGACAAACTGGAAATTGAGCGGGGCAAACATGAAATTCAGCGGGGCAAACTAGAAATTGGTGGGGCAAACTGAAAATTCATCGCGGCAAACATGAAATTGAGTAGGGTGAAGCAAACACAAAATTGAGCGGGACAAACATGAATTTTAGCGGGAGAAACATGAAATTCAACGGGGCAAGCATGAATTTCAGCGGGAGAAGCATGAATTTTAGCGGGAGAAACATGAAATTCAACGGGGCAAGCATGAATCTTGGCGGGGTAAACTAGAAATTCAGCGGGACAAACTGCAAATTGAGCGGGGGAAATATGAAATTCAGACATGAAATTCAGCGGGGCAAGCTTGAAATTCAGCGGGGCAAACTAGAAAATCAGCGATGCAAATATGAAATTGAGAGGGGCAAACTAGAAAATCAGCAGGACAAACTTAACTAATAATTTTATGACTTGAGCCCAAAAATCTAAACATATCAAATGTTCAAATGGACCACACCACATGATAATTTTGAATTAAACTTCTATTGTTGATCATTTCTTAGGGGCCACGAAAGTTTTGGATTAAGCCTATAATTGTGTTTTCTATTAATCCATGTCTGTATGATCTTATGAACATGTTTGATAACAAACAAACATCACTGTTGGGCCTTCTATGGTTTCAATGGTGGAAATCATTATCCACACTATTTCCCGTGGTATGATCCACTTTGATCTTTTCATATGCTTTAATTTGGGGCTCAACCCCTTAAATTAGATAGATAAACGGATGGAAGACATAGATATACTACATACATTCAATGTGGGGCCAACAGAGTTTAAAATATACCTCTGGTGCGTGCTTTCTTCACTAGACCCACCATTTTCGTAAGAGGGTGTGATGCTAATGTGCAAGGAGGATGCACTCCAATGGCAGTGAAAGCAGCGGTGAAACCAGTGGTGGAAAGGGGTGAAAGCAATGAAGCCGCGGTGGAAAGGGGAGGAAAGCGGGTGAAAGCAACGGCAGTGAAAGCAGTAGTAGAAAAAAAGAAAAGAAAACAGTGGAAAGGGAGAGGAAAAGTAGACAGCAGTGAAAAGGAGGGGTATATTTTGTCCTGAAATTCAGTCTCCGCATGTGCAGGTCTAAGTTGCAAAACAAAGTTTGTCTTCTTTCATAAAAATAGCTGGATAAAAGGCGAGGTCCACAGTCCTAAATTTCTCTATTCAAGCATCCACATACGCCCCACATGTTAATATGCCAGTGTGCACATGTGCCATCTTCTGTCTTTAAGTGTCCCATGTGTACCACCCAACATCTCTCTTGGGTGCGTGACATTTTCCACCATTATTCTATGTTGTTGATGTCTTAAATTTGTAAGCAACTGGATCTATCGTTGCCATTTGCAGACCACTTGATGCCATCAACGAGTGCTCAATTCCATAAAGAATTTTGAAAAATTTTATATTGTTTATTGGAGCATTTTAGTATTGTTACTGATGCCATTGAAGTAAGTTCGATGTCATCAATAAATCCTTGATGGGCGGTTGATTTCATCGAAGTCTCATCGAATGCATGTGTAGAGTTGCATAGGTGTGCAATTTGTTTCCTTTTTGGGGGGGGGGGGGGGGGGGGGGGGTAATCGGGATTAGGGCATAGAGAGGGCTTTTTAATTCGTTCTTAAGGAGTTTTCAAGGATATAACTAGGGCTTGTGGAGTATTTTCAAGGCTCGTTCGAATCGGTAACACCATCACTTGTAATTTATGCTTTTATAATGCATTACTTGTCACTTTGTGCTGTAGTTTTTTTTTTAACAAAAGTTTTCCATGTGAAATTCAGATTGTTCTTGTTTGAACTTGATTATGCAATTATGAGTATTTTACTTGATTCATCTTTGTGTGCACTTCCATGGTTCCCCGACATTCCAAAGGCAACCCACACATGCCACCTATACCAATATGCCAATACACATGCGTTGCATGTATTGGATGATCCTTCCTGAAGGCATTTGACAAATGCTTTGCAGGACAAAGTATATAAATGTATCCTATGAGATAGGATCTAGCATAGACAATTCATGATAGCTCATCCAAGACAAAACATTCATTGCATCCAATTGGACATTGTAATTATTACTAGTCAAGATTATATTTGATTGAGATCTCATTTCCTCTTCAATACCGACATCCCTCGCTTCCTACTTTTTGTTTTTCTTCTTATCATTATTTATTTCTTTCATGCTTACGGGCATCTACCATAACAATCACTGTAAGATGAGGAGTTTTTGCAAGTATTTCATTGTCAGACAATAGTTTGTTTTTGAACTTGGTTGATAGTGGCAATGGTTAAGGCATTTTGAACCCTGCTTGCAGTAGAAAATGCTCTGCACCCTATGAATAAAAACAATTACCCTATATGGTTGGTAGGAGGATTTGTAAGAGTGAGCATTTAAATTTCAATTGAGACACCATTAGTAGATTGATCCTCACTTGATATGGCTTAGGTCGACCAATATCGGTGGAAAATTGCACATTAGAATTCACAAATGACTAAATGCAGCTTTAAGTGTTGATCATTGAAATGGATACTAGACATCGTGCACATGCTTGTTACCCGTGTCAGTCGTGGGTTTGAGAAAGGAGATGGTTAGATATGGATGAATACCTTCATGTGTTTGAAATGGCCATGTGGCTTCTTGTTCACAACCAACCACATCTTGCTGTGTTCAACAACCAATGTAAGCTATGCATGTTGTTCCTGAGTTTGAGGAGAAATGGACACAATTAATGATTTGCACATTAGACAACGATGATAAATACTCTATGATTCACACATGTTTTGGGCTTTATTCTAAGGAGGCACAAATTACTGACCGAGATTTTGGATTAGACTGTGAATGTTAATAAATGGTTTACGTCAGAGTTGAAATAGATTGACATACTTTATTAAACAAATTGACAAGCAATGCAATATCCACGTCAAACATGTTTATTTGCAGATGCAATTTAGGGCTAGTTGGGAGTGTAGCTTTGAATCCATGTAATCCAAAAGTAGCTATGCATAATATATTTACTGGGTTTGAATTTAATTACTAAATTAATTTTAATATCTATAATTAGTGTACGTTAATAATGTTTGACACGATAGTTATATAAGCCCATTGAAATATATACTTTTCCCGAAAATGATGAAATTCCAAGTCTTGAAGAGGCTGCAAGCATAGAATCACATCCGAGTAACTAACCAATGATTTTTAACCATTAACGTATTGGCAACGTTTGGATGGCACAAATTATCATATAAAAGTAATTATAAAGATGCAATTAATAATCCAATTCTTTTGGGATATCAACAATAAGCTATGTGCCTAATAGATTAGTAGCCTAGTGACACGTGTTACACATGTAACTCTTGGAATGATTTTATATGTAATCCAAGCTTTCGCCTTGGATTTTAAACTCCCCCTTTGAGGGGATTTAAAACTCAAATTACTTTACAGTGCCAAACATATCGACCCCCCCTAAAATGATGCTGAAATGTTTTATACCCCTAATTATATTGGGAGAGAGAAAAACAACATGTATGAAGTGATGTTTTACTATAATGCTGGAAAGGAAAATACACAAGGTGTGAATTTCGAAAGTTCCAATTACCTTATTAAATCGACAGTAAGATAGTGTTGGTATCCAATGGGATCGGTCCAAGTTAGAGTAATCCAACAACATGTCTTTAAAATTCAGTTTTTGAATGGTCTCAACATGGCACTTGAAAATGAATTCAATAACATGTGGAAGCCATCAAATTGTTGGGTGGGGGTTCCATATCCTAGCCTAGCGGAACGATTGAAATTGATTTCCTAAGTTTTATGTAAGAATCACGCTAGCATTATTTAAACTAGGACGTATTTACAGTTGCCATTGCAGTGCTGACGAAACTCAGTTGTCTTGCTGTCTTTGGTATCTCTGTCCCTTAATAATCGTATGTATGGAAATGAGGGTAAGATGAAAAGGATATGGGGACCACAGCATACTTTGGACAAGGAATTAGGTAGAATGCTAGAATTTGACCCAACGCAAGTTCTCTGTCTCATTTAAGATCCGGCGTATACAATCAACCAACGACCATTCTGCCGCTCTTCTTGCATTTCATACTATCACTGTAATGCGGGGCCCACCAGCATGTAGGGTCGTCGACAGGTACCCATTGGACTCGGCCCAAATTCAACATGTCAAGGTCCTATCTTGCTCCAAAAATGCTTCCAATTCCCTTTTTTTAGACCTTGTAAGAAATCAGGGTGAGTTCGGTTCTTCCCCTTTAGAACCTAAGTTAAAATCAAGCTTAATTGGGGTAAATCCTTTTAGTTCAATGGTATCATTGTATTAGGTCTTAAGACCATTTAGTTGGACTGCATTATAATCTACTCAGTGGATGACTTCTAATCATTTATGTGTGCATGACACCCAACCTATCCAATAGGCGGCCCTAACATGCAGATTACCATGTGAAAAATAGCCATATCCATTCATTAAGTGGACAATTATATTTATTTATCAATGTCTAGACACTGATTTCCATGGTGTGGCCCACCTGATTATTCCATCGGTTTGACTTTTGCAACAAGTGAATTTCACGGTGAGGCCAGCTTATTTGAAGAGTTGGACGTCACATGAACTCTATAGGTTGGAAATTATAAGATGGGTGGATCGTAACTCGTGGTCCAACCAATTGAAGTTGGGGCATTGTATTATGTTAATTATGTATTGACTATTCTAGCTAAAAACACGTTTTCTAAATCACAAAAAAAAAAAAGAAGAAGAAGAAGAAGCCATTTTACAAGTCAAAGTATGACATGTATGTGCAATCTAATCAATCAATCAGATGGGCCCAATCATGTAAATGGTCATATTGTCCATGACCCAAGTCAAAGCTAAATCTAAAGACCCATGAGCACTCAAGCCCGATCAAATTAGACCTGGGTTTTCAAGAACAATGTTGGAGGCTAAGGGCGTGTTTGATTTTCCAATTCACTGAGAAATACCCCTGTAAATGGTCATAATTATTTCTCTCCCAGTTGCCGCACTCTTTCTCGTAATTGGTTTGACGGCCTACTTTTTCGGAGTAAAAAGAATAAATACCGTAAAATATTTGTAGGTCCCACCATGATGCATATCATATATCCACACTGTTCATCCATTATGTCAGAAAAATTTATGATATAAGCCAAAAAATAAAGCATATCCAATGCTCAAGTGGACCACGCCATAGAAAAATGTGAATCAAATACTTACAGTTAAAAGCTTCATGGAGCTATTGTTTCTTTTGATATGGGCCAGTTGAGTGTTGGATCAACCTCATTTTTTATCTCATATTTCAAAATGTTGTGATAAAATAGATGAACGGAACGGATATGTCATATACATTAAGATGGGGTCCAAATATTTAAACTACTTCCTTTGAACTAGTTTCCAAGATCGAAATTCATGTGAAATTCCCAACAATATTCAAACAGATGAAACTGTAATAATCATACATTTCCAGGGTATTTACCGTTTCACTGGGAAACGGTGAAAATCAAACAAGCCCTAAAAGAATGGACCTAGCAAAACCCGAACCCGAATAAGACAATATTAGTAGTGTTGATGTTGAAATTTGGTTAATTCTGCTAACCCTTTTTGTACATGCAATATCAGATGACAATGGAGCATTGGTTGTATCTGAGGACCTTCTAATACTTAAGTTAGAATAAATATTATAAATCTAGTTAAATTAGGATTAGTGTGCATATTTTTCACCATGGGTTATTATTTATATCCTTTTGAGATCTTTACCGTGTTGGGATGGGCCAACTTGTGGACCCACGTTCACCCTTGACTAGAGGTCAACGAGTATTGAATACTTTGCGTCTTCAATGGTCGCCCCGACTGGTCATTGCCGTTCGTGGCTAGGTTCATCCATGATGGCTACAACTCACAACATCGTAGACACCGAAAAATGGGCCACACCAAGCAGCACATCATGCGGTCGAGGATCACACTATTCTTTCTTAATTGAACCCGTTTTATTCTCTTCTCACCATCACTAATGAAGTACGGAATATTGCTTAAGCAGACACCGAGAAAGAAGGAATGCGCAGTTGCACGCAAATCTATCTTCTTCTCGCGATAAAGACGCTCGTCTCATCCACGCTACAGCAAACTTTGCTTTTTATATCTTCTCGACAATTCAATTTCTCAGCACAAGATAATATCACCTGATCCTGAGTATGGTGTGCTTTTCTTACCGTTTATTAATCGGAGCTACCATCTATCATCTACGTGGCACCCAGGTAAATCAATGTGGACCGTTCAAATCGTGGAAGACACTGTCTATAGAATACAGCCCGAAAGTAGCAAGGTTCAGATGATACTAGCTGACAATTGAGAGGCCATCAAATGAACAGTCTATAATAAAAGGGGCAAGCATTTAGAATTCATTTGCTGAAATCAAATAGTCAAGGTTATCATATCCACGCTTCTTTATGGATATACACTATCCAGAATTGATCTCATTGTTTGGACGGTCCGGATCTACACACGTGAATGGCACCTGCACGGTGGATATATTGTAAATGGCCCACAGACGGCAATCAACGCACAAAGGAGCACTCTACTACGAGGGAGTTCTTTTCTCTACCATTTTAGAGCTGTTAAAATACCAATGCTTTTCAAGACGGGAAAAGGGTGGCCCGAAGCATGAACATCGAACACCAACTTCTCACATTTGGATAACGTTTATATTTGATCGGAACCGTTCAAAAGGTGTCCCTCACACTAGGTAAGCGATGAGATAGATAACTCGCCCTAGAAACAACCATAACCCTTGGAAAAAGAGAAGCTAAAAGTCAAGTCAACAAATGCTAGAAATTCAACTCAGTCACTCGAGTCGCGAGGATCGATCTCACAGAGATTTATCTTCGTCAGGAACTACCAGCAGCGAGTCACATCTTTTGAACGGTTGAGATCATCTAAATATATACCCCATTACAGAAACACAATTTCTATTGTGCTCCCGACGTGTAGCTGCTGATCGTCTCTATAATCTCCTTCTTTCTTTTTTTCTCCCCCTTTTATCTCTTTTATCATTTCCCTACTGAGATTCGCTGTTTTTGCGCCTCTCTCTCTCTCTCTCTCTCACATACAGACTGTATATATAGGGTTTCCGATATCTTTCTTCTCTCGAACTGAAAGTAGAAAGGGGAAGAAGAAGAAGCAAAACCCTAGTTCCCCTTTTCTCACTACGGAGCAAAAACCCTAACCAAAATCCCTTTGATTCGATGCCATTTCTCAGTCCCTGCTGAAATCCATTTCACCAGTGTCCAAATCCATGGAAAATCCGTCTTTTGTTTTTTTCGGTGGTTAAAACGCCGTCTGCTAGAAGGTAATTGGATTTCATTTCCGTTTTCTTTTCAGATGTTCTTTCTTTCTTTTTTTTTTTTTTTTCTTTTTCCAGCTCAAATCAACACTATTTTAGGGTTTGAAATGTGCTTTTCTGGTCGTTAGGGTTTTGATCTTTGCAGAAAGGGCGCTTTGGTTTTCTGGATTTCGTCTTCTTCTTCTTCTTCTCATGCATGGTGTGAGTTGAAAGAGAAGGGGAAGAAGAGCAATGGAAGGAGACGAGCATCATGTTCTGATAGCTTGTGTTGTTTCGGCGACGCTTTTCTCCGTTCTGAGTTCTCTATCTGTTTCCATACTCTGGGCTGTGAATTGGCGCCCATGGCGGATTTACAGGTATGGTCCCCCCGGGTATATTCCAGTTCATCCATGCGATTATGTGTGTCATTTTTTAAGCCATATCTGATTCTGTGACTTGATTTGTGTCCATCCGCATTGGCCAAATGCATAATGCTGACGATCTTCATGACCTGTTTTATTGTTGTTGCTTCCAAAGCAATATTTCCCCCTTCTTAATTCTAGCTCAATTTCAGTGGCTGAGTCTGTAAATTTTAAGATCCATGTGCCTGGCGATACTGCTTGTGATATTGACAGAGATATCTTGTATGATTTCTGCTCGACTGCAATGACAGAATGTGTAATTTTGGATGTATTAGTACCTGGAATTGCTGTCAGTGACGACAAGATGACATGGTATCCAAGGTTGTCAGCATTCCTCATCTTAGGGAGACTATCCTAAACACTTACATAAATGTCATGCATGCATGTTTCCTGGCACGGTCTATTTATGTGGTGTTTTAAGTTGAGTAAGGACAGCATTTTTAATGACCGTTTTAGGAGAGAATCCAGATTAAATCTCCAGGTTCCTGTTGGTATTTAAGCGTTTTGTTTGTGTTATCATTCTGCACATGCATGAATATATTGCTTGAGAATCCTCTTGAAGTATGATGTTTATGCCAAAACCGCATACTCGTATGCCTAAAGTCATTGCACAACCATCCTATCACAGATACTCTCTGGTTGATACCCGTTTGAACTGATGGAAATTAGTTATGTTGGATTTGAATGCCACTGAAGCTTTGGTGTTTTTTGTGAGGAAAAAGGTAATGTTATGGTTCTTCGCCTTATTCAACAGTGGGTGGGAATGTGCATGGATGATGCTTAGGATACAAACGCTTGCCTGCCAAATGCATAAGAGGTTGGCCTCTACAAGGGAAAGACTGAAGAGCACTTTACGGATTTGGGAATAAAGTGAGAGGGTATATGATAGGCAACGTGGTTACCTTATTAGATCGAGAATAAGAACAATCTGTACTCTGTGAGAAAAGAAGTTTAGGTTCCAATATATCGAACCAAGGAGCTCCATGGGGTTTTTATGATGTTAGGTCCTTCTGCATGCTTGTAGTGGGAGGTATTTCGACAGATGGGATTGGGATTTTCTGGTCTTTCCCTCTCTTTGGATGCTTATTCACAATGTTCATGCATGAGTTTTCACGGATGGGCAGTTAAGCAGAAGGGGACTCTCTCTAGTATGAAATTATCTCTTTCATTCTGACTGGAATCTGTCGTAGCTTTGTGCAAAAACATGGTTATTTTCCAGCCTCTCCAGTCTCTGCTACTGAGACCTGGTGGCCCTTTTTCTTGTGCCTGAGCTGGAAATTGATGCAAGGTTATTGGAGAGGTAAGATCTTATGCTTACTAGCTCTTATTGCCATTATATCCTGGTTTAGGGGTGCACAATTGCAGGGCCAATCAGGGAAGATTGTCCTGTTCATGGCATTGTAATGGGTGTTATGCAGAGGCCTTGCTACTGCTAGGCTTTAGGGAGGCCCTTTTTCTACTCCCGATGACAATTCTGGTTTGGATGTATGATGGTATAGCACAATCTAGGTTGGTTTTGTCGTAATTACTGTTGAAGATGGATGGGATTCATGGAACCTTCACAGTTTCCTAACCTCAAGTAATATGGTAGCATTTGAGGAATATAAGATTGCTGGTTCTACTGTTACTAGATGGTGATCCTGGCCTTGAGCTGCTCGTTGTTTTAGATGCATTTATTGTGGAGATGGAGGTATGCAATTTCTATCAAAGTTTCTTTGATCCTTTGAAATGGGCCCTATTTGTGTCTAGCACTTCACTGTGGCACATTAGAGCTGACTTTTGAGATTTGTTCCATGGTCATGCTGTACTTGGTCAGTGTAGCTTTTGCTACAGTATCTTGTCAACCTTTTGTTGCTGAAGGCAGTTCCTTGTTTTGATCACTAGACCATCTTTGAGGCTTTAGCTTGTTTGAGAGAACTTTTACTATTAATGCCTCGTCTGATTACTTATCCACCCAAGGTGGACATGGTTCATAGGAACTGAACTGCTCGATAGAAATTTTTTTGTGATGGGAAATATTGCCAGTGTAAGTGTTCAGTTTTCCTTGATGAATCCTCAGCCTTATAATTTTTTTAAACTCGATTTAGTTTTCACATTATTCAATAGTTGATATTTGACAAATAAAACATAATTTGTTTATTTTCTTAACTAGCTTTCCTCTAAAATAAGTTCTCAAAAGGTTTATGTTCTATCTAGGTGTAGCCAACCATTTGCATGAGAAATTTGGTGGTACAAATCATGTTTTGCATTTGTTATTGGATTGTCTAATCTCTTGGTGACAAGGAGCAAAAATTGTTTCCATTTTGATTTTTGTTTGATTGGTCATGTAAACTGCCATCTTCTTGAAGTTCTTACTAAATCTTACAGTGTCAAATAACAAGGAAGAACCATACCCTGTTCTTTTGCTTGACCTTTTGATGAGGACATCACTACACGTACACCTTTGCGTACGTATCAGAGGAGGCGGGCCACACCGATTTCCCTGTGGCTGGGTGAGTACTTGTGATCGTGTTGAAGACCCCATGTGCATGTGCGAGCATCTGGAAGACCCCACGTTGGGAAGATACACATGGGTTGCTTTACGGAGTGATCCTGACCGTTGGATTGGATGGACGTGACGATCGGGCCGTTGGATCACATGATCGGGCCATTGATCGTGGATCGTCCACACCAATTTTTCTTAGATTTTATCAACTTATAGGTTTTAGTTTTGTTTATGTTATGTTTGGACACCATTACGAGTGTTTTTAGTTGGTTTTAGTTAGACTAGGGCTATTTTCATCAAAATTCACGAAACAGGGTGTTTATTGTAAATTTTGAACTCTCTTGGAGCTATAAAAGTGGGTGGGCGTGTGACTCTCTCTCTCTCATTAGGTTTTGTAAAAAAAGAAGAAAGAAAGAGGCTTTTGCTCTTTTTTTCTTTTTCTTCCATCTTCATGAGATTTGAAGATACTTCATGTGATTTGGAAGGGAGATTGGTGCGAGGCTAATCTTCATCAACGGAGGTGCGAGGTTTCCATCTATCCTCACATTATCATCTCTCGTCCCTCCATCAAGGTATTTTATTCAAGTTCTTCAACTCTTCCATCCTTAATCTTCTTCTTCTTCTTCTTCTTCTTCTTCCAAACCTCACCTTCTCATACCCATCAACAATCCAAACTCCAAAATCCCTGACTTCCCTTTATCCGAAACCTTAATTCCACTCTACTAATACCTAAATCCATCAATTACCTTGACCAATTCACCAAATTTATTCCTAGATTTCTCAATCTCTTTTAGCCCTAATTTCACCGTAGGGTGTATTAGGTCTTCTACTTTGAGATAGACTATACCTTATGCTAATTGGGTGTCCCTACACCCATTAGATCATAGTTTCCTTTTATTTAATGATCTCGTGTGATGATTTTGGTAACTTAGGCCAGGATTATGCATGATGTTCTTTTGGTCTTCATGGTATCATGCATCGGTCCTGCATCACCTTTACATTGAATGAAAATTCCGCATGTATGTTTCATCAAGATTATTTTTTCAAAGATGAAAAAGTTTTCAATTTTTGGAATTACAGAAAATAAGAGAGGAGAGTGTCTATTTTTTCATATTTTAGAATCCTTTATTTATAATCTCCTGATTATAACGATAATCTTCTATTTACCAAGAGATAATTGCCAAAACAAATCAAATTGCTGAAAGATAACTAAATGATGATAAGTAATAGATATATGTCAATATGGTGCTCGTCAGGAAACACACAAGATTGTTGTATACCATCATTATGATGCTATGTGGGTACATGCATAGCTGCATACTCAACCAAACTTAATTGCCAAGAATTTGGTGGCAAGATGGTGTTGGATGCATAATTGTTTGCTTCCCCTCTTTAGTTGTTTAGAGGGTGATTTCCTGATATATAGTATGACATATCCTCAATCCCTTCTTTTTGTCAGTCTGGTAAATAGATTTCTTTGATTCTTTTTTCGAGACTTCTAATTCAAGTGGCCATGGAATGGGCATGAGTTGACAAGTTTATCTATTTATTTATTTCCCAATGAATTGGATATGGTCATTCTACTCTCTAGCTGATTTGGGGTTTGGGTATATTTCTCATTTGACAACCTTTAAAAGGTCACTGGTTTCTTGCTCACTTTATCCTACATGCCTTCTGTTACTTACACAGTGATTGATCCTGCAGTTACCATTTGGTAAATTCTGTGGTTCTTTCTTGGTGCTTACTCTTTGTTTTCTGTGCTGTGTTTTTGCATACCCACAGTTGGATATTTGCCAGGAAATGGCCAGATATTCTACAAGGCCCTCAGTTAAGTACCCTATGCAGTTTTCTCTCTCTTTCTGCATGGGTGATTGTCCTTTCCCCAATTGCAATGCTTATTATTTGGGGGTCCTGGTTGATTGCAATATTGGATCGGCATATAATTGGACTGGCTGTCATAATGGCCGGTACAGCTCTTCTGCTGGCATTCTATTCTATCATGCTTTGGTGGAGGACACAATGGCAAAGCTCAAGTATGTATCTTCTCTTTCTTTCATATCTAGAACAATTCATGTTGCACGCATATTCAGCATTTCATTACTTATCACATGGTGGGTGGTTGGCACTGTCATGTTCTGTACTAATGCCAAGCAGTTTGACAATTTTATTATTACTGAACATGTTACTGTCTTGGACATATGGCCTACCGTTGGCTGTTCTTGAGAACAAACAGATTTCTAAAATCTTTGTTGTGCTGAATGTTGAATTTCCAAGATGGAATGGTAATGTAGTGCATTGGAAGAATTTCATTACAACTGATGATAAATAAAGAGATGCAACCATAGTTGTTTGAACAATGGGAAAGAAGTGCACTGTTTTGGACCATAAAAACCTAATCCTCAGCAAATGCATTAATGGTATGCTGGACTGTGCTATGGACTTGTCCGGGGTCTGGGTGGGCTCTACAGTTTACATAGTAAGAAATCAGTGGGATTTTTAAGAGGTTCTGATGGTAACTACCATGTTCTATAGTGCCACCACAACTTCACCATTCAGACTGCACTACAGCTAGAAAATAGCGTTCCTTTTGGGCTTAAGACCACCCAAAATGACAAGCTTTGCCCGATACATGTTAAAGGTTTTCATGCCGCAAAGCTTTATAACCACTAAGGATGCTATTGGTGCATCCAATCATTTCTCTGAAATTGTGGAGATAATGATGTCTTATCTTGTTTGGTCTTCTACACATTGGGAGACCACTACCGTGGCAGTTTTCTTGGTTATGTCGTCAATTTGGATGCTGCCATGGATATATTTCCTTCAGAAGTTGCAGAAGAGTACCACCTTCCCATTGGTCTTTTTTCGTAGCTTTTTTATTTTCTTCTCCTCTTAGTAAAGCTTTCATTTATCACATCAAAGTTGCTTCATACTTTTGATTGAAGCCATTTGCTGAATTGCTGAGCCATATGGAACTTAGTGCAAACCTTCTGTTTTTATTTTGAAGATATCTTCAAAAGTTCATGGGCATGAAAGTCTATTGTTGCTTTATTGTCAAACTTACATACTTCTTTTTCTTTCCTTTCACAGGAGCTGTTGCTATTCTTCTACTTCTGGCTGTGGCCCTCCTCTGTGCATACGAACTTTGTGCTGTGTATGTCACAGCAGGTTCAAGTGCCTCTCAGCGATATTCACCTTCTGGTTTTTTCTTTGGTGTGTCAGCGGTAGCACTAGCAATCAACATGCTCTTTATTTGCAGAATGGTTTTCAATGGTAATCACTTTTTTACATTGATGCTGCTTCTCTTGGATTCTGATTATGGAGCAAAATATCAACTTACTCGCTTATGGGATCAGACCATATTACAAATTACTAGCTTCTAATGCTGGCATGTCTTTTAAATTTTTATGGTGCAGGAACTGGCTTAGATGTAGACGAATATGTGCGAAGGTCATATAAATTTGCTTATTCTGATTGCATTGAAGTGGGCCCTGTGGCTTGCTTACCAGAACCACCGGATCCCAATGAACTATATGCTCGAAAGTCTAGCAGGCAAGTCCTTGCATTTGTTCCTTGCTCTCCTTTAATTTATAGTGTATTTCTTGATCCCGTCTCATTTTTTTTTTAGCATTTGATTTGCCATTTGTTATTTTGAACTTTGTCTAGTGATCTTGTTATTCTTATCTTAGCTGTCAAAAAGGTTTTTAAAGGCATGAGGCCTAGTTGAGGCGGCCCACCCCTTTGGGGCGGGGCTTATGGCTTGATGTGTGCTGAGGCATATGCCTATTTTCTTTATTTATTTATTTATTTATTTTTTAAACCATTTTTTTAACCTGAAAAAATCCTCAAAATAGCCTTTTTTTTAAAAATTTTTTTACCCCAGAAATATCCTTTATTATTTTAAAATTTCCAATGGAGTCTTTGACTGATTTGGCTCTGTTTCTATAGGGTTTCACATCTTGTGCTTCTTTATCTTGGATCATTGGTGGTACTTCTTGCATACTCCATCTTATATGGTTTGACAGCAAAAGAGGCACATTGGCTTGGGGCTATCACATCAGCTGCTGTTGTTATTCTTGGTACATTTTCTGTCCAGTGCTCCATTAACATTGGCTTGTGGTTATTATTTTCTTATGTGGGTATGTTTTGGTTGACCCATTTATGTCAATTATGCTTACCTTCTCACAGATTGGAACATGGGTATATGCTTGTTTGGTTTTGAGCTACTCAAGAGTCGAGTTGCAGCATTGTTTGTTGCTGGTACATCTAGAGTTTTTCTCATCTGCTTCGGGGTGCATTACTGGTCTGTTCATGCCTTCTTGACATTCCCCTGATCTTTTTGTATGCTATTTTACCTGATTTGGAATTTATCAGCGTGACTCTGTCACTTTATTTATTATTCTATTTTCTTCAGGTATTTGGGGCATTGTATTAGTTACGCAGTTGTGGCATCTGTGCTGTTAGGAGCTTCTGTTTGTCGTCATCTATCTGTCGTGAATCCATTAGCTGCAAGAAGGGATGCTCTAAAGAGTACAGTTGTTCGCTTAAGAGAGGGATTTAGGCGAAGAGGACAAAACAGTTCATCTAGCTCTTCTGAAGGTTGTGGTTCAAGTGCAAAACGTAGTAGTAGTGTTGAAGCAGGTCAACTTGGTAATGGTATTGAAGCTATGTGTAGAAGTACTGTGCCTTGTACAGGTGATGGTAATAACTGGAATAATATGGTTTTAGGTGGTGCTAACAGTTCCCATGAAGGTGTGAATAGTGATAAGAGCATCGATAGTGGAAGGCCAAGTTTAGCTTTGCGTAGCAGTTCTTGTCGTTCAGTGGTTCAGGAATCAGAAGGGGGGTTGGCGTTTGCCGAGAAGACCTTTGATCATAATAACCCTTTTGTGCATTGCTCTAGTAGTGGCATGGAAAGCCAAGGCTGTGAGTCAAGCACATCAGGCACAACTTCAGCAAATCAACAAGCATTGGATTTGAATTTAGCCCTTGTTTTCCAGGAAAGATTGAATGATCCTAGGCTTACATCCATGTTAAAAAGAAAGGCGAGACAAGGAGACATTGAATTGGCTAATTTACTACAAGATAAAGGCCTAGATCCTAATTTTGCTGTGATGTTGAAGGAGAAGGGCTTGGATCCAACTATTCTAGCGTTACTGCAGAGAAGTAGTCTAGACGCTGATAGAGATCATCGGGATAACACAGATATTGCTGTCACTGATTCAAATAGCTTAGACAATGCCATACCAATCCAAATATCTTTGTCAGAAGAACTGAGGCGTCAGGGATTAGAGAAGTGGCTTGAATTTTCAAGGGTCGTTTTCCATCAAATAGCAGGTACTCCGGAGCGAGCATGGGTTCTTTTCAGTTTTATCTTCATACTCGAAACGATTATCGTGGCAGTTTTTCGTCCAAAGAAAATTACAGTGATCAATGCTACACATGAACAGGTGAGACGGGGGCGGACTTTTCATTCAGTCATTGCAGTCACAGTATCAGGAGCGATTCCTACTAGGATGTTGGTCTTGATGTGTTGCTAATCAGTCAATGTTTTCTTTTAATTGTTTGAAACTTTTGCGCTTGCAGTTTGAGTTTGGCTTCTCAGTGCTTCTTTTATCCCCGGTTGTTTGTTCAATTATGGCCTTCCTTCGGTCTCTTCAAGCTGAGGAAATGGCCATGACATCCAGACCCCGGAAGGTACATTATACAGATTCACAATACGCGAACCATTTTGATTATTGGAAATTGCAGTTGATAACATTTCAAAAGATTCTTGGTGTTTTCAAATTTGTTTGCCCGTTTTATAATGGGACCACACTATTTATGAAGGGATTTGCGTACAATTGTTAGTAGAGACTTCGTCTGTTCCCACTACGTTTTATTTGTGATAACCTTTGATGTATATGCGAAGATTGAATGGGAATACATATTCTTGTGTTAAATTAAACTTGAGGCGTTCAATCTTGTACTCTTGTTTATGTACTAGCTCCTATGATCATGTTCTAGAAGGATGTGTAGCTTGAGTACTATTGTTAGAATAGACTTTATAATTCTCATTTGGGGTTGATCATGTGGCCTGTTTGGTTCTGCTATAGAAAATTATGATAATCTATTTCATGTAACCAGTATGGTTTGAGATTGTCTGTCATATGAGTTCTTTTTGAGATTTGTATGCTGCACGTAGATTTTTGTCATGAGTTTCCCAACCTGCGACGGTTATATTTGGCCATTCATGTGTTTCTAAGGCTTGGCACATGATCTTCATTGGCCACATTCTAGATGTTTGAATTTTTGTTTGCTCGAACTATTTCATGATGAGTTTCACACTGAAATAGAAGTCCAAACATTTTCTTGATTTCGGGTTAACTCTTGGTTGTGACCTTGCTGATCAGTTTATAGCTAACTGTGATAAATTTAGATAGTATATATTTGGGCGCCACCCAGTTTCTTCCTGATATGCTTTCACTTGATTTAGAGCACCATGCATTTTCAAATTTCTCAATCGTTGAAATTTCCAGTTGGTTTTATTTTTTGCTAATATAGTTATGGGCATGGTTCTTAATTTTCAGTATGGTTTCATTGCATGGCTGTTGAGCACATGTGTGGGTTTGCTGCTATCTTTCTTGAGGTATGCTATTTCTTCTCACTTTTGGTCATCTATCATCGTACCAAATTTTGATAACTCTCTGACTTACTATAGGCTTTTCTCTGATTTGGAAAGAATTTCAAGTTCTTGCTATCAAGATTGCTGTTGCCATTCTATCTCATAGTCTAGTGGTAACAACTAGCAAGGCCATCAGGTCATTGATCACTTAAGGAATCTGTTGGTATCGATAGCTAATGATGTTCTTCGTCGTCCTTGTCGTTAAATTTCACCACTGATTGTTCGGCTCGAACTGCATGTTGTGAAAATTTAAAGGGATGAATTTTGAAACTATTATTCAGTCGTCTCAGTGATCCTCGACCGTTGAAGAATGCATTTACAATAGATTTGAATAACCGTAAATGGGCTTGGGTCCAACCCATGAGAGGGCCCAAGACCCCTCACACGGTACCATCCAACAAGCAACTTAATTGTTGAAAAACATTTTTATAAGCATGTTTGTATTGTAATAATGCGTGTAATCAACACAAACACGCAGACAGAATACAATCATGAATCTGCTAACAAAAAGAAGAAGAAGAAGAAGAAGAAGAAGAAGAAGAAGAAAACACCTGCAATCAGTTCCAGGCACAATTGGCATAAGATTTTGAACAGGTTCTAATGGAGACATGGCACATAAGTCAGTGAACCATCTCTTGGATGCTAATTAATAGCTTGTAGATGTTACCTATCATGTGAACTGCACATATCCTTAAATAGCTTTCATTCCCCATATGGTCATATCTACTTCTGTTGCTTTGCTGTATAATTAATTTATTTATCATTTCTGAACTATAAGGTTTTGTCTGGCACTTCCCTACGTAAATAACATTCCAGTTGTTGAAAGTGAACTGATTATATACAAAAAGCTCATTTTAAAACTCAGGCTTGATTCAAAATGTGCATAGAGCCTGTTTGAGTCCTTAGCGATGTTCAATAAGTGCTCAGCTTAGACCAGTCAATGGATCTCCTTAAAAGAAGATAGGAAAATAAAAAGAAAAGAGGAAATAATAAAACAGATGACATGAAATGATAGTGTGTCATATTAGGTTTTGGGTAAAAATGTCGTACATTTGACTGATTGTTAGTGTTGCCATGGTTTTGCTATATTACGTGTGACTGATTGTCAATGTTGCCATGATTTTGGGGTATGGTAATTTCTCCCTAATCTAGAATTTGGGTAGTAATGATGTGTTCAATCTTGCAATAAAATACAAATGCATAGATTTCATGTTGAAATTGAATAAAAATGCTTATTCACTTATAATGTCTCAACGAACAAATGAAGATTATTGCTTAGTAGAAGAAAGTTGGAATTGGTGACTATATTTTAATCAAAATTAAGAGATAATGTTTGTGATAACTGTTGTTCATTTTAAAGAAGATATGTGTTCATTAGATGAATCTAAGACCTCATAATTTTTTTTTTTTTTATAATTTTTATTTAAAGATAACTGGAACTGCAATAAAGAGAGGAAAAAAGGACAACCAAAGAAACAAAAAACAAAGGAAAAGAAACGAAAATAGGAAAGAAGAAGAAAAGGGTAGCTCTGCTGAGATAGCAGACAACCCCCTAGCAACCTAAAAAGCTAAAATCGAAGGACCTTAAATCGTTAACATTAGAAGCCCATTCAATCACCAATTTTTTGGCCCTAGATCCCACCCCCAAGGCAGACGAGGAAACATCCTCAAAACAATAGTTATTTCTTTCTTCCAGACGGTCCACCAAATAGCGATAATGGCCATGCGCCAAATGATCGACTTGATCTTCCCCAATTTGAACCCATTCCAAGAAGAGAGGAGGCTAGCTACCGATTTAGGAACACACCAATTTGCTGAAAAAATCTGAGAGAACTCAGCCCGGATTTTAGACATGAACGAACAATGAACGAGCAGGTGGTTGACCGATTCCGCTGCACACATGCAACATAGGCAAACATTCACAATGTGCATGCCTCTCTTGATAAGATTGTCCACCGTGAGAATTCTGTTGTGACCGGCCAACTAAGCAAAACAAATAAAATTAGGGGGGACCAGGTACTTCCAGATGAATGGGGAGGCATCATGCACATGGAGAGACGCAGGGCAGGAAGCGGCATAAAGGGACTTGATGGAAAATCGCCCCGATTTCTCTAACTGGCAGAGCAGGCTATCCGGCTGATTTCTGTTAGGCATAGCCCTGAGGAGGCACTCCAGAAGAGTCTCAAACTCCATAGCTTCGGTATCATTGAGGTTTCTGGAGCTTCTGATGTCCCAATCTAAGACCTCATAATTGTCGGGCTAAATCATAGCCACTATTTGAATATTCACATGCAGTCAGCTAGGATAGTAGCTCCTCTTTGTATGACCAGGACCATGAATATTGGATACCTCACATATCAAAGGCATCAAATGTGTTTTGCTACATACATTACAGGCAGAGCCAATCTCTTGACCAGTAAACTGATGGACGCCCCAACAACATTGTCATGAGGGTAATCATGGTGTTGTTAGACTCGTCCACAGCAGGTCCACCTTTGTGGTCAATGTCAGTATGGCCGTTGTCTTTGTGCCTATAATGATGAACTCCAACACCATAATAATCATCTCCAAAATTCATAATTGCCACAATCGCTATCCAAATTGTGAGGAATGCTTAACTTTTTATTTGAAAGGGGAAATAAGATAGAAGAGTATGAATGAAGAATAATGAAGAGTAAAGGAAGAAGAAATTCCACGGATCAATTGGAATGGGTTGCCTTATTCATATCAAAACCTATTGTTGAATCTATCATCAAAAGGGCTGAAGGAACTTCAAGGTTGTGGCTCGGTAGGGAATTTTTTCAACCGTTGGGACAAATAGACAGGCAAATGTAGGGGCGTTTGGATTCGCCTACACGAGCTTGAAGGAAGACACTTTAAAGGTAGTAGCAGAGATAAATGGAATTGAATTTGGTGGTGGGAGGGCTGCTTCAAGTCCAATTTCGCCCGTAGGATTGTAAACAAAAGGAGGAAGACCCCATGTAATGGAAGCAGATGAGCACATGACAAAGGGTCGTATACTTGAATCTCAACCCATGCACGAACCCATTGGCTACTCTGTAATGGGTAGAAATTATGCGGACGTTGTCGTGCTAGTTAAGGAAGGCAAAAAAGACGTGGGTTGGGAATCAGGGCAGTGGGGATCGGAGAGTATCATGGTGGAAGGAAGCAAGAGGATGAAGACTAATGTTATTGGTTCTTCATGGACAGAGATATGTCAGTTTGTAAGCTGGAGTAGTGGAGTAAGTAGGAGTAGGGGATCTAGTGGGCTAGGGTAAGGTATTTGTGGCATACCAAGGTATGGATCTGACTATCCAATCTTGTAGATGTTGCAACAATGATGAGAGGGATTCATGAAAACCATAGGGCATCCTCATCTCGAGGTTAATAAGGTGTTTGGATATGCTGGAAAGAGGTCTTAGCCATGGCATGCGGGCCGGGTTTTCAACCTTCCACTAATGGCTTGGGATGGGGAAGCACTGGCTGCGCTCGGAGAATGCTTTAGGGAGGTGTTGGAGGTTGATCCGTGCTCCCTATCCACGGAGAATGTTGAGTACGCCATCGTAAAATTAAAAAATCTGTAGAGATGGGAGGAAAGGAAAGCCATCAAGCTTTGGATGGAGAATATATTTGTGGAGGTATAAGTTGAAGTTGATTCGAAATCATCATATCGTAGGGAACCCATCGACAAGTTCTGTAGGAGACAACAAACCTAGAAGAGAAGGTGTGTATCACTGTAGTGGAGCACATGTAGGATGTTGTATGATTGCAAATCCAAGGGAGGAGGCGGCAACAACATAGACATTTTGGCTGTCACTGTTTGATGTTGGGTACATCGCAAAACTGCATGGTAGGAGGGAAAAGTTGGGAGTGCATGATTCAATGTTTTGCAATCCACTAGTTATAATGCATGATAAGCGGTGCATTAGTGATATTAGCATTGGTGATAAGAACTCTCTCGAAGGAGATTTTGAACTTGAACTAGTTGCAATATCTCATGAGGGGATGGGTGTGCAGACACCATTGGACCACATAGTCTACTCCATCCTGAAATCGAAAAGGTCCATTTAATAGAAAGGGAGTAGACCAACATGTCTCAATGAGTTAGTGATAGCTCTACCAAGGCAGGAAATGTGCAACATGTGTGAGGAAGAGAGGGATCTAGATTGTTCATCTCAACAATTGACTTCAATTAGGTGAGGGTGGGGGATGAGGCTCTTCAATCGTGCCTGGTCCCTTCATGTGAGACAGCCTCCCTTTTACAAATCCTTGGGCCGTTGGCTACCTAGTGTAAAAGAGGGGCCTCGTCTTGTTGAACCCATATTTATAGGGGGATGTCGGCAGTGTTTCAAATAACGTTCATAGCATAGCGCTATATAGCATAGCTAAATAGCGTAAATCCATCCCTTGTAGCATACGCTACAGGGGTCGTAGCGTATAGCGTTCGTAGCTTACGCTACAATCCTTTTTTTTAATTTTAATTTTTATTTTTAAGTTATGATTTTTAAAATTTGTGTAAATAAAAAAAACATAAAATGTAAAGTTAACGAAAAATATTAAAAAAAAAAGCAAGTTATTGTGTGTTTGCTTGTATGAAGATGGAGTCCTTTGCCATTGTCTTTGGGTGCAAACCAAGGAGCCTTCCATCCTCTTATTTAGGCCTTCCGCTGTGCATTGGGAAACGAACCAAGCACCTTCGGGATATGGTGTTGAATAGAATAAAACAATAGCTGTCATGATGGAAGAGCAGTTATCTTTCCCTGAGAGGGAGAATCACGTTGATCAAGTTAGCCCTTGCGAGCATGATGATATATTTCATGTCTCATTTCCAATACCTAACGAGTGTTATTTGAAGATCGAAATAGATTTAGAGGGACTTTCTATGGCAAGGCTCAAAAAGTGAAGAAGTTTAATCTAGTGAGTTGGGATGAAGTTTGCAAATCAAAAGAAAATGGTGGCTTGGGAGTCGAGGATCTTAAATCTTTGAATGCCACTCTTTTCGGTAATGACTTGTGGGTTTATAGAGGAGGAAGGCCGTCTTTAGAATCGGGTTATTTGTTCTAGGTATGGGAGGAGTATGGTGCGTGGTTTCCTCCTTTGATGGCCCAACATAGAGTTTCACTGCTATGGAAAGCAATTTTGAAAATAGTGCATTCTTTCAGAAGGGAGATCTCCTTGAGGTCTAGCATGGGGTCTAAGTTCCGGTTTTGGTTGGACTAGTGGTGTGGGGATGGTCTATTTATTTGGCCTTTCCTAGACTATTTAGTCTTCCCGTGGAGAGAGAAGGCCCAGTCTCATTATGTGCAGGCAATGTGGCGTGGGTCTTGATATTTTACAGAAATTTAGAAGACAAATTGTAGAATTATCCAGTCTTATTGGCATATTACATGATTAATGGACTGCTTACTAATCTGGATTCATGGGCCTGGAATGCTGACAAATTAGGTTGATTTTGGGTTAAAATTTTCTATTTGGTTGTTGCTAACCACTCATCCACGCACTCCAGATCCCATCTCTCGTGTGTGGAAATTTGTTGGCCCTCCTTGCGCCAACAAGGTGCTTAAGATGTATAATATTAGGAAGAGAAGAATGATTATCACGAATGAGCGCCTATGCCTGAACGATGCAAAATTAACTAACCATTTGTCCATTCACTGTCACTTCATGCAAATCACTTGGTGGAAGTTTCTCTAGCTCCTTTGGGTGGCGTGCGTGATGCCATTTTCCACGGATGATCTATTCACAGCTTGGCATGGGGGTAGGGAGGTTAGCAAGAGGAAAATGATTGTTCCACGCTCATCTTTTCTTGCCATCCTATGGGTGGTATGACATGAATGGAATAACTGCATGTTCCCTGATTGTTTGTCCACTTTGGAAATCGTCTTTCTCAAAGCTAAGTGCTATATAAGTGTGAATGGGCTTGTGCTTCTAAAGTTTTTGAGAACAATTGTTGGGTTTTTTGAGGGATCGTTGACGTGTTTATTCCCCTTGTATCTGGTATGGTGTCTTGTCATCTATTGTTTCATTTTAATCAAGATGTGTAATCCTTCACAAAAAAATAAAAGAAGCGATTAATGCTTTCTTTCACAGTTTCTTTCTTAGTAGATAGGTAGACATCCTCCCCTTTGGCAGAAGGTGGGGCACACCACCTAATTTTATTAATAATCATATCCTCACCAAACCCTAAGCAAAAAAAGAAAAAGGAAAAAAAGAAAAAAGAGGAACAAAAGAGACCGTCGTCTTCAAACTAGGGATAAATTATGGTCTGGCTGTATAAGTCTGACCTATAATTTGTGAAACAACACAAGAAAGTTCTCAAGTTGTCCAAACCGGAATATTAATGGAGAATGGAAATTATATCTCAAGAAAATGGAGAATGGAAATTAACTTAAGCATGGATTTACCTCTAGAATTTGAATATAATCCTCATAAATAAACAAACTCTCACATAAGATTCCAGGAGGATCCCCTCTCCCCCTTATTTGTTTGTGGTTATTGGTGAGGTTTTCTGCATGATGCTCTAAAAGGGAGAGAGGAACGGGTTGTTCAGTGGATTTCAGACTACAGTGGAGGGCGCTTCTATTAGTCACTTGCAATATGCGGGTGATACGCTGTTTTTTTTTTTTTTTTTTGGCGATGCAAGGGCGGAATCCAAATATATGTCTTATGTGCATGGGTGATAAGGAGTCGATTGACCATATATTCATTCATTGTCCATTCGTCTCTAGAGTGTGGGCGCATTTCCTCTCTTTGCTCCATACCGATTAGGTTATGCCAAAAACAGTGGAGCTGTTGTCGGCCTAGCATGGTGGTGGAGGGGGCAAATCCAATATAGTGTGATGGAGATTACTAATCAAGGCAGTTTTCTAGGTCATTTGGGGGGCTAGCAATGGTCGATGTTTAGTAATGAGCCAGCGGGTGAGTTAGAGGTCATTTATAGAATCAAGGGTCTCATTTCAGAATGGGCAATGCATGTTAAGGCAGCCCGGATTGGCCTTAGCTTCAGGCATGGTTGAATTTTTTCCCCCACTCTGGGTTGTAGTCTTTTCTCGCTTTTTTGCAAGCTTTCTAATAAATCTTTGTTACTTCTCAACAACCAAAAAAAAAAAAAAAAAGATACTAGCAAAAGAAGATAATCGGGAAAAATGTCCCCTTTACGTCCTTTTTTAATATCCCAAAGAAGTAAATATCGTTTAGGGCCTGTTTGGATTCATAAAAAGCATGAGAAAGGAAATAATGTTTCTTGGGAAACCTTATTTCCTGGAAATTGGGGGAAAGGAAAAAAAATTGTTTTTCTTGTTTGCTTTTCAACAAGAATTTCATAGATTTATTTTCAAGTAGTTGTTTGGTAAACCAAAAAAAATTCTTGGATTTTTTAAAAGTTAGTTACCAACATGTGTCAAATTAGCACTTGGCACATGTGGATGCTTAGAGATGAACAATGACACATGTGGCATATACGACATATGTGAGCACTCAAAGCTGAATTGTGGCACGTGTGGTACATGTGAGGTACTTGAAGTTGTAGAATGGCACTAGACGCATTGGCACATTTAACATGTGGGCACTAAAGTTAGATGGCAGTACTTGTGCACATTGGCACCATTTGCATATGGCATATTTGATGATTGAAGATGGGCAATGGCATGTGTGGCACATTGGTGCATGTGGGGTCGTGCTTTGCATGTGGGGCACAAGTAAGATGAATGGTGGTACATGTGGAAGAATAGCACATGTAGGGTGTAAGAGAAGATGGATGGTGACACATATGGGGCTCTTTGTACATGTGGGGCACAAGAGAAGATGGATGGTGGCACATGTGGCATAGTGGCACATGTGCAGAATAACCGAAGATGGACAATGTCTCATTTGACACATTGGCACACGTGGCACATGTGAGGCGGTTGAACATGGATAGTGGCCATTTGGGCTTTTAACTCTTGAGAAACCCATCTTCCTTCCATTGTGGGAAAATGCGTTCTTAGGGGTGGAAGTGGAAAAATAAATTTATTTATTTTCCAACAGATAGAGAAAGTGGGAAATGGTGTTTCCCACAATTTCCTACAAAGAAAGGCTTAACAAACAAAGGAAAGTGAGTTTCATGGGAAACACCATTTCCTTTCCCATGCTTTCCATGAATCCAAACAGGCCCTTATATTTTTTGTGGATAACTCTAAACTTTATTAGAACAAAAGGAGAAAGAACCAGAGAAAAACAAACTACAAACACCACGCCCTCCTACATCCAAGAAGAGAAAACATACAGCTGAAAACACACAGCTTAGCTTATCCAAAGCAGACATTGAGCATCGCACTCCGTATATCATATTTACAAGAAGGAGAGAGCCTCTAACAGCCCCCTCTTTAGCAGACTGTCTGCTTTGGATTGGTCTATTGATGCATGTTAGAGAAACCCTGGAATTAATTTTACCCGTTGATCTATACTAATCTCCGCTCTTAATCCTATATAAAAACAGAGGTGTGATAATCTCACTACTTTCCTGATTTAATTTGAAAGCTAAAGTAGCCCTAAAAGGTCTAAAAACCTTACCGCCTTACTCCTATGCAAGCAGAAAGAAAACGTCCCAAATGACATATTTCCCCCAGAATAGAATGGCCCTAGAGACCAACCCTTAACTAAAACTGTAGATCTCCAAGAATGCACCAAAACTAGATATGTTGAATAAAAATGGCTCTCTCCAATTTATTTGTAAACTAGCCCAGTCAATGGACGGTTTGCATGAGGTAATGATTGGCAAGGTGAGCTATATAAGACTAATGCAGGAATCTATGAAATCATGTTATGGTGAATAATGATGTCCCTTCTGTCCAAATTTGGATTGATACAGCCAAAATCTGAGTTGATTAATGGGTTCTACATAAATACAAACAGCATAGAGGATCGATGACTGAGCTATTCTATGACTTGCTACCATGGTGTTTTTTTTTTTCCAATCCACATCATCGTTTTACCAGTTGTGGTGATTACTGAATTAGTATTTCTTTTATAAATGGATTATCAGTTAGTGTTTGGAATCATGATAGTAGCTAGCTTTTCCCATGTGGTTGATGAGAAAGTGTTAGGGATTTTACTTTACTGCCTGAGAGTTAATTATTCTCTTAGGGTGTGTTTGGATGTTCACGCATTTGGTGGTAGATGGGGTGGTCTCCACCAAATTTCTTGGTGTGATAAGAGTTGCTGGGACCTGTTCTTATCTCACAGAGATTTGTAAAGAAGACAGCAGGGGATGGAACCTAATGTGGTTTCTGTTTTAAGATGCTCGGTCATTCCACCAGAAAAGAGGGAACAAATTCTGCCTTCTTTGTACATAAATATGGGTCTTGTATGTGTTTTTTCAATATAGAGAGATTTTATTAAGAAGATAACAAATTGATTATGACGAGGGAAAATCAATCATCCCCAAAAGCAAATGTCATTCTAAACACCTGCCCTGTGCTAAGATATCCGCCTCAGAATTTCTTGCCCGAAAAATATGGGAGTTGTTATGTTGTGGCTTTAACTATTCTAATGCATTTGTTATGGAATACCTGCATTCTTTTCCGTGTTCTGACTACATGTATGCTTCCGCATTTTTTGCACAGCAAATCTTCTGTTTTACTCGGCTTGGCTTTGACCGTTCCACTCATGGTGGCGTGCCTTTCTGTTGCCATTCCAATATGGATCCGTAATGGCTACCGGTTTTGGGTTCCACGCGGAGATTGTGTGACTCAGGGAAACAACCATCGGACTCCTGGAACTAGGGAGGTTTGTCCTGCAACTGTCTGTCAGTTTCCTTCTCTATTGATAACCATGCATAGAATACATGATTGCATAAACATGTTAATGCATTCTTGCACCATTTGTACATACATATAATACTGCACCCATCTCTGTGCACAATGTGTACACGCATATGCATGTCTGAACTCTGAAGCCATATGCACTCCCAATTAAGTGAAGTTGTAGTTTTGTGTTATATTGGTGTACATGTGCATCACCATCAAAGGTAGTGGTCTTTAGGTGTGGCATGGGATCGTTGTCTTCTTGTATCAAAGGTAGAGGTCTTTAGGTGTGGCATGGGCTCGTTATCTTCTTGTATCAAAGGTAGAGGTCTTTAGGTGTGGCATGGGCTCGTTATCTTCTTGTATCCAAGGTAGAGGTCTTTAGGTGTGACATGGGCTCGTTATCTTCTTTGTATCCAAGGTAGAGGTTTTTAGGTGTGACATGGGCTCGTTATCTTCTTGTATCTATCTCATCTGCCGTTTTTGGCTGAGGCTTGATGATTATTACCAGAACTCCATTTGCTGAAGGGGGAAGAAACTTTACTTCCATGGACTGTCCTATTGTCATGATACTGTTTGACGGTTTCCCATATTGTGGTCATTTAGGTCTTTTACATTCACAATGAATCTAATAGTGCTACAGATTATTTGGGTGACCAGGTTCAATTTGAAGGGCACTGATGGTTTTGTGTTATATTCCAATAGTTTTTATCTTCTTTGGAATCATTAGATTCATTACCTCACCAGACCTGTTGTAGACTGCAGTTTTTTTTTTTTTAATGATGTCAGGGTGTCCCCGCCAGGCCCCAAAGCCTCTGTGGGTGGTAGACTGCAGTTGAAATATTGTCTTGCTTTTTAACTGCAACAACAACACGCACATCTGTGGGAGGATATAAAATGAGAAATTTCAGTTCGAATGTTGGTATTTCTTTTCAAGATTCCATTAAACATCTTCTCTCATACAGCTTGTAAAGTATAATGGCTTCTTGCAATGGGTTTCCCTCTCGATTTCGCAGACAGTTGCATTACATTTGGTGCTTCTCATTGTCGTTTGTCCCTAATTTAATGTCGTGAAGTGTCCTACAAATTGCAATCTTCTCATATCGGAATTGTTCTTTTTCAAGTTGGAAGAGATCTTTTAGCAAGTTCTGATTAAATTGACTGACAGCTACTGTTTGTGTGGGATAATTTGCTTGATCGGCAAACAGCTATTTTCTGACCTTTTTTAATGACTCCTTGGGAATTTGAAATCGTTGCAGACGTATAATTACTAAAAACTTAGATTAGTTTTCTCCTCGCCGATTGCTATGGTTTGTTAGCTTGCTCTTACTCAGCATGTTTTCTTTGTTTTTGGTTTTTCTTTTTCTGTCAACACCATCTGGTTGGAGCTGCAAAGTATGCAAATTTGGTTAGTCTTTGGAAATTGATTCTCAATTAGTCCAAATCTGGAAAGTTTGTCACTGGTTCCACTCTTAGAACTTCACATTTTTGGAATTTTCATCCGATTTTCATTACTCCAGATTGAATGAAATATCTTGTCATTATAAAAAAAAACTTATTTTGACCATAAATAAAAAAGAAATGTTGATTTTGTTGCTTCTATCTCTAGCTAAAAGCATGTGTGGTCTTACGGTGCCCCCGGAAGGTCACAGCCTTTGGGTGGTTCGTCAGAAGGGAAAGGGTATTGACTGTTGACAATCTCCAAAAATGGTCAATGATGATTCCAAATGTTTTTCCCATGTGCGTGGTGAGTGGCAAATCAGTCGATCACCTTTTTATTCATTGTCCTGTTGCGTGGAAGGTATGAAATGGTTTTCTTAGGTGCTTCAATGTCTTGGACGATGCCGATCTCAACTAGGGATATCTTCATGGCTTGGCATGGAGTGAAGCTCGGGAAGCAAGCAAGGGTAGTAATAGTATGGAGGTTGAGTTTGTTTTCTGCCCTCTGGGCGATATAGGGGGAACGGAATGGGAGATGCTTTCGGAATGGGAACAATGAAGTGGAGCGGGTCTCTAGTAGGGCGAGGCTATATGTTGTGGAGTGGGCCTCTTGTATAAATGCTTTGAAGGATTGTAATTTTCTTTTCTTTTGGTTGTAGCTTTTATTTCTGAGGCGCCATTTCCGCCTCTTTTAATAAATTGCAATTACCTTTTAAAAAAATATAAAACTTTAAAACATCATGATAACTTCCTGGAATCAGGAACTCCAGTTGTATGTGTGCATGTGTGGGTGTTGCGGTGTTGTTACTAGTAATGCGCTGCAGCATTTCTTTGTACATGAATGCATGTGTTTTGTGCACATGGAGGTGCTGTGGTGTGTTGTTTATAAATCTGATGCATAATTTATTTGTGCATGCACACACTTAGTGTGATGTGTTGTGCTGTATAGAATCTGATGCTTTGTTTAGTCTTGGTGATTTCTGTCTCAAGTAGTGGTGAATTGCTCTTCGATTCATGTGTCTTTGTGAGAAGAAGAGATTTAACAAGCACAATGTTATAGGCTATTTTATGATTAGCCTAATGACAAAAGAACACTTCAACAATGGCTGCTGCGAATCAGCTGTGGGCAGAAAACTGGTTTATGATATTAAATCACATAAATGTTTTTGATGGTAGTCTGATTTTTGTATTTCGTTGTTGTCTGTTTCAGGGTATTGTTCTTGCAATCTGCATATCAATATTTACTGGATCCGTTTTAGCTCTAGGTGCAATAGTCTCTGCAAAGCCTTTAGATGATTTAGGCTACAAGGGATGGAGTGGAGATCCAGAAAGTAATAGCTCTCCTTATGCATCATCTGTGTACCTTGGATGGGCAATAACGTCAGCAATTGCTTTGTTAGTTACTGGTGTGCTGCCAATCGTATCCTGGTTTGCAACGTACCGATTCTCTCTCTCCTCTGCTATATGTGTTGGAATATTTGCAAGTAAGTTATATACTTACGCTTTCATATCACCTCTTTGTTTTCTGTCAGAAGTCATTCTGGTTATCCTCATTGGTGCCCAGACATTCTTTAGCAGTTCATGAGATTGCTCTGTGCTTTTCTTTTGGTGTAGTTGTCCTGGTAATATTTTGTGGTGCATCTTATCTGGGGGTGGTTAATTCTCGGGATGATCGAGTTCCCATGAAGGCTGATTTCCTTGCTGCTTTACTTCCCTTGGTGTGTATTCCAGCTGTGCTATCACTTTGTTCCGGTCTGCATAAATGGTGAGGAAGATGGCTATCATCTGGTGTAGGTTTATAACAAGGATAGGGTTAAGTTCTTAAGGTAGCCATGAAATGTTTGCAGGAAAGATGATGATTGGAAGCTCTCTCGAGGTGTTTATGTATTTGTTGGCATTGGACTTCTTCTTTTGCTCGGTGCAATATCCGCTCTGATAGCTATAATTAAACCTTGGACGGTGAGTGAGGCTTATTTTGGTTTTATATTAAAGGCTTTGTCTATGGCATTTGTTATTTCTTTAGCACATTAAATTATACCTAACCCTTTGCAGTTTTTCCTTGTTATTGCAACAGATCGGGGTTGCGTTTCTTTTAGTTCTCCTTCTCATTGTCCTTGCTATTGGTGTAATCCACTATTGGGCTTCAAACAACTTCTATTTGACCAGGACACAAATGTTCTCGGTTTGCTTGCTTGCATTTGTCCTTGCTTTGGCTGCATTTGTTCTTGGGCTATTGGAAGGTGACAAGTGCTATAGTTGTAGTCATTTCATTTGTTTGATCACATGCTATTCTTTCACGCGAAAGTTCACTTTCCAGCTGAAAATTATTACTCAGCCCATGAAGCTAAACACTTTTTTTTTTTTTTTTTTTGTTTTGTTTTTTGTTTTTGGTGCGCGCAGATAAGCCTTTTGTTGGTGCATCTGTTGGTTACTTCTCATTCCTTTTTCTTCTTGCTGGGAGAGCATTGACTGTAAGTCATATCTTATTTCCTGAATTGCATTTTGAATCTGCTATTAGGTTCTGTTTAGTGCTAAATTCTCACTATTGGGTCATGTCAACTTCTAGATGTTTTTCTTCATCTTCGTTTTATGACATGACAGATTACTCCTTTTCTCAGGTGCTTCTTTCACCTCCCATTGTCGTCTATTCTCCAAGAGTTCTACCGGTGTATGTTTATGATGCTCATGCTGATTGTGCCAAAAATGTCAGGTATGTCAAGATTGGTATTCTACATGTGATTATGTATGCCTGCTTGTGAGGAATTTCAGGTTTAATTTGTAATATATGTCTGCATCTCATTTTATCATGTGCAATGCTGTTCTAGTACATAAAGTTGAAAATTGTTTGTGTTGCTTATGCCTCAAATACTTGATAAATTCATTATTTTGACAGTGCTGCGTTCCTCGTTCTATATGGCATTGCTCTGGCAATTGAGGGATGGGGTGTTGTTGCTAGTTTGAAAATATATCCACCTTTTGCTGGTGCTGCTGTATCAGCAATTACTCTTGTTGTGGCCTTTGGGTTTGCTGTATCTCGTCCGTGCTTGACACTTAAGGTTGGTGCGTGAGTGAAGTGATTTTATTTTTCAAGAAGCAATAAATTCTTGCTTTGATGCTTATCTTGTTCTGATTTTCTTGTATCCTGATTGTCTACTGCACGTTACTGTCCTCATTTCATTTTAACTGGATTAGATTTACATTTTATTGGCAGATGATGGAAGATGCTGTGCATTTTCTCAGTAAGGAAACTGTTGTTCAGGCAATTGCTCGGTCTGCCACTAAAGTGAGTTTGCTTCTGCCTTGAAATGACTTCTTAGCTATTATGTTTCTCTCTTTGTACTCTTAGATCTTTTCATGAATGGAGCTGTCCGTTGTATTTGATTTTTGAAAGTTCAATTCCATCTCATCTGTACGAATTCTTTAGCATGGGCATGTTTCTATTATTAAACTGGTTTTGATTAGCGTTCACATTTGTAACTGCAGTAAGTGATGCATAAATATTTAAGTTACAGTCTCTTTTCATTTTCCTATTTGTCTTTCACTTGGCTTTGTTTCTTTCATGTTCTCTGTCTCTCTAATATTGCTTGTGAGGGAATCATGAGGATACCAAACCACGTTGCTTCATACAATGAACTGGAAGTTTCTTCCATACTTTTAATGCACTTTTAACTTAGGAGGTAATAAATTTCTATCTTCCTTGCTAGTCAGGCGAGGGATGTGGGTCGACCTCCTTTTTTTTGGTCCTAAGGAGCCCCTCCTAAGGTTGCGGTAGTTGCTTGCTTGGTTAGCTGAAGGAACTGAGTGCTTATAATGATTACTTGCACAAAAGAGCACTGATGATCCCTAATTGTTGTACTGTGTGTGGAGAATGCAGTCTTGGTGAACCACTTGTTCATTCATTGCGCGTTTGCTCGTGTGGTGCGGGATAGATACCTTGCTATATTTAATATGTATTGAGTGATGCTAGGGTTTATTGCTTCCCTCCTCCCAGCATGACACAGGGGTGGGAGATGTGGGGGATGGTAGAGTGGCTTGGAGATTGGGTTCTAGTGATGGTTTTGTGGGCGATTTGGGGAGATAAATGATAGGATCTTTTTGGAAATAATGGGTTGGTGGAGAATGTTGTAAAAAGGGTAAAAGTTGGATATTTTTGAATGGGTTAATTGCTTTCTAGCCTCCAACCTAAGTGATTGGGTTGAGTTGGCCATGATTTTCTCTGTTTGTCTTAACAAATGTTGCATCGCCTTTCTCAAAAAAAAAAAAAAAAAAAAAAAACTTTTTTGCTGGTTTCTATTCTTATTTGATTTTTTTTTTTTAATTTTTTCAATTTTCAATTTTCATTTTAAAAAAATAAAAATAATCTTCCTAAGGCTTAGGCCATGGTCAGCTTGAATGTTTTGAAAGCTTGATAGGTTTCAAAACATTTAATATGGAGAATGCAGTCTCGGTGAACCACTTGTTCATTCATTGCGCGTTTGCTCGCGTGGTGCGGGATAGATACCTTGCTATATTTAATATGTATTGAGTGATGCTAGGGTTTATTGCTTCCCTCCTCCCAGCATGACACGGGGGTGGGAGATGTGGGGGATGGTAGAGTGGCTTGGAGATTGGGTTCTATTGATGGTTTTGTGGGTGATTTGGGGAGATAAATGATAGGATCTTTTGGGAAATAATGGGTTGGTGGAGAATGTTGTAAAAAGGGTAAAAGTTGGATATTTTCGAATGGATTAATTGCTTTCTAGCCTCCAACCTAAGTGATTGGGTTGAGTTGGCCATGATTTTCTCTCTGTTTGGATTTCTTAACAAATGTTGCATTGCCTTTCTCAAAAAAAAAAAAAAAAAAAAAAACTTTTTTGCTGGTTTCTATTCTTATTTGATTTTTATTTTTATTTTTTCATTTTTCGTTTTTAAGAGAGAAAAAAAAAAATCTTCCTAAGGCTTAGGCCATGGTCAGCTTGAATGTTTTGAAAGCTTGATAGGTTTGACCAACAACTTGCTTCTATTAATATTAAAGAGCAAGCCTCTGACCTAGGCCTCTTAGCCAATATGACTCGAGGCATGCTCTACTATCATTGCTTGTTAGGATGATGATTGAGCTTATGAGTTGATTTAGAATGCTCTCTCCTGACAGAAATACCATAACGGGCTATGTTGGATTCGTTGTTTACGTTTTAAGTTTTAATGGTGTGCTTCATGCCAAAAATCAAGACATTACTTTTTGAGGCCCAAATGTGGACACGTTTTTATTAACCCTGCAACTTGGTGTTGCTAGACATGATAAAAACAAATGCACTCCTTTCTAGCTAGGCATCTTTCGTTTATGGTGCCTGATTTTTCTGGTGCCCATTTCTGACTTGGGAGGTGAGTTATATAAATTCTAGTCTAGAAAGTTCAAATAGCTTATATTGAGTTGTAAGGTTAGCAATTTGGATAGCCTTTTGAATGAAGTAGCTTTCATGATCATCTGTTTCACGCATGTTTCACAATGGAATTAGCTCTAGGTGGATGAAGTGGCAATGTACTCCTGGAGTATTTTATGATTGTTGCATGCAAATGGAACTCAATTGAAACTTTTACAAGACTGCTATCTAATCAGCTAAAGCTGGATGGCCCTCTGTTGGGAAACTAGGAAGTAACATGAGCAAAGAATGAGTTGAGGATGTTGAGGTGGATGTGCGGGCAGATAAATACAAAATCAAGAATGAGATCATGCAAAGCAGCCTAAGAGGAGCCCCAATAGGAGATAAATGACGGACTGTAGATTGAGATAGTTCAATCATGTTTAGCCTGATTGAGATTGTTCAGAGCGTTCGCTTGGTTAGCTTGTTGGACAAGATCATCATGCTCGACCATTCGAGCATACAGGCATACAGGTTGGTCGATGCCTAACAGGTGCTTGTTCGAGGAAACGACAGGGCATTTGCTGAACTTGACTAAACAGTGGGGCATTTGCTGCTGCACTGCTTGTTTTCCTTAGGTGTTTGGGGTAGGGTCCTGTTGACATTTAACATGTCCTGGGTTTTCCTAGAATTGGTGTTGGAGTTCACCCGCAGCTGAGAGGCATCAGCCTGGGGCTCGTACGGGAAGGCCTTATGGAGGATGTTTGCTCTTGCCATTTTATGATTCTTCTTGAAGGAGTGGAATACTCGGATTTTCTGAGCATCATTGTTAATGGAAGATCGTGTGGTGCACAAAATCTTGACATTGTTGATGATAGCAGACAACCGACCAACACACCAAAAGCTTCGGAGTTGATGGGGAAGGACCAGTTTATCCTTATATGTAGGCTCTCCCAGGCAAACCCAGGTGAGTCTTCCCCATGGGCAACCACCGAATCGCACGGGTCCCCAAATCACATAGTCCCATGATGGGTCCCACCTCGTCGCCATCCCGCATTTCACAGGCCCCCCCCCCCCCCCCTGCGGGCCACCCAACCCCTAGTGTGGAGATACGGTGTATCCTTGGAGTCGCACCAAGATGCCCCCCACATCATACACCAACACTGGTGAGAAGACTCGATCCCTGAGCTCCCGCTCTGATAGCAGACAACTGACCAACGCACAAAAAGCTCCAGAGCTGATGGGGAAGGACCTGTTTATCCCTATATGCTGACTCTCCAAGTCAAACCTAGATAAGTCCTCCCCGTGGGCAACTCTTGAATCGCACGGTTACCCGAATCATGCGGTCCCACAATGGGTCCTACCTTGTGGCCATCCTGCATCTCATAGGCCCCACCTCATGGGCCACCCGACCCCCAATGTGGAGATACGATGCGTTCTTGAAGTCTCACCAAGATGCCCCACATCAGTTGATTAGCCAAGTTCCAATGTTGCCATCTTTTATGGGTCTTCTTATTGATTAGAAGTTGGGATGAGATCTTGGCATGTAGCCCGGCTCCAAATGCAACTGGCCACTGATAGAAGCCTTTTGAGCCAGCCATGTATAAAACTAATTGTGACGGGAACTCGTTTAGGAATCGTGGGGCAGCGAGTGCATGTGGTTTAGTGCGAGATCAAAATGGGGCTAATAAGCGTAGTTTCCCAGCCAATTGGCATTGCAATCCAAACAAGGCTGAAGCTCTCACCCTTCTTAATTTGATCATGCTAGTGTCTCATCTCAATTTTTTTCCCGGCTACTAATTGATGGGATTCATTGAGCGCAATTGCATGGGCCAAAGGTGGGGCTTGTCTGTGGAGGCTTGCAGATATTATTGAAGTCCAGTGTTTGTGTGAGGGTCTTTAGATCATATTCAAGGCCATCCCAATTACCAAGAGAAAGAGAACATTGATGCAGACTCATAGTTGTTTTCTACTTGGAATTCTTAGTTATCAAAATGTGTGAAGGGTGGTTTTGTGTCGTGAGGTCTTGGAATTTTTTTTAGCTCTTTGTATCAGGTGGCTTCTATACCCGTTTTCCATTTTTTGAGGGGGGGCTTTGAATTAGCAAAGCAGGTTTTGTAAACCCAGCCCCAAATAGCTGGAGAAGGCCTTCCTTAAAAAAATAAAATAAAATCTGAACATGACTATTTGTAGATAGAAATGATGATGTTGATGGCAGCAGTGTTTGAAATATCAGTATTGCAATATGCATCACATCCTTTGGATATAGATACGTATTGGTTATCGCACGAGATATGCCGTTAATTTATCGTACTTTTTGGGAAACATTGGGAAAATGATTGAACTTTTCAATGAAACTTCAGGGATTGTTAAAAACGACCTTAATATACACTTTTAAATTCATAACATCTTAAAAAAGAAGTGCACATAATAGGTTTCCTTTGTATAGGGTCCTAAGTTATGCGTTGTCTGACTAAACTAATGCAACTACATTAAAATTGAATGCATAACATTTAGAGTGTATGTGATGATCATTTCATCAAACACTCCTAAATACTTTGAAATTAGTCTCAATTGACAACTGGTTGAAGGGAAATTTCGAAAAAAAAAATATTTCAATAATTTTTAATAAAAAATGATTTTTATTTTCTGAAAATTGACAAGGACTTAACAAATCAGTAGATCAACCCTCGTGCTTGGTTTCATGTTTGGAGTGCAACATTGTAATCAATTTTGGGAAAAATTGGGGAAATTTCAAAATTTCCCCAATTTTTTCCCAAATCGGACCACCTATACTCAAATTTCGAAATTAGAGTGGATGTGATGATCATTTCATCAATTACTCCTCAATACTTCGAAATTGGTCTCAATTGACAACTGGTTGAAAGAAAATTTCGAAAAAAGAAGAAGGAGAAGAACCAATGGTTATTGAAATCAAAGCTCTAACTCTATGATTTTTCATGCAATACATGAAGAACCAATGGATTTATAACAATTTGACACCAATTTAACATAATTTCAACAAAAAAAGGATTGGATATTGAAAAGCTCACTAGATTGAAGATGTGGGATAGATTAGCACTACCTATGCGTTTCATATCACACCGGTGGGATACAAGATATATCGTGGGATATATCGGCCGATATTTAAAACATTGGATGGCAGTGGTGGCAATTTGTTTCACTTGGGCTTTAATTTCTGTGCTCTATATTCTTTTGAAAGCTGTATGCTCAAGTTCCCAAACCTAAGAAGTGGAAGCATTTGATACGGGGTGATTGTGCAATGGCTGTTGTTGCCTTGTTGGTGCAGTGATTGTCGTGCATTGTGCAAATGCTGTCAGTTTTTTTTTTTTTTTTTTTAATTTAAATTATTACATATGTCCATTCAAAAGGTTTTTAGTACATTCTGCTGGTATTTCTATAGTTAATTTATCAGCATTTCTTTGTATGAACTCTTGATTCTATCCTGACTGTTGTACTTGCCTGCAGATTTTTTTGTCCCACAGTTTGTCTCAAGAATTTGCAAATCTAAAGTTGACCTTTTTTTCTTCTTCTTTTCTTTCCCTTCTCATTTTTGAATATCACTGCCTGAGAAACTGCAGTAATTATTTATATTCAAAATTTCTTTTCATTTGATATTCCAGACCAGAAATGCTCTCTCTGGAACTTACTCTGCACCACAGAGATCTGCGAGTTCAGCTGCTCTTTTAGTTGGAGACCCTACTATTACACGAGATAGGGCAGGAAATTTTGTGCTTCCCCGAGCTGATGTCATGAAACTGAGAGATCGCCTGAGAAACGAAGAGTTCGCTGCAGGGTTATTCTTCTGTAGACTGAGAAATGGACTGGCATATCGGCACGAATCTTCTGCTGATGCCAGTCACAGGAGAGAAATGTGTGCTCATGCACGTATTCTGGCATTAGAAGAGGCAATCGATACTGAATGGGTGTATATGTGGGATAAATTTGGTGGTTATTTGCTTCTTTTGCTTGCTTTGACTGCCAAGGCTGAACGAGTGCAGGTGAGTAGGAAAGGTTGTTGAGCCAGTGTCCCTTTTTCCATAATTTTACTTGCTATGATGATTGTAATTGATTATTATGATATGGCAGGATGAAGTTCGTTTGAGGCTTTTCCTCGATAGTATAGGTTTCTCAGACCTGAGTGCCAAGAAAATTAAGAAATGGATGCCCGAAGATCGAAGGCATTTTGAACTTATTCAGGAAAGGTAGGTAAAGATTCTTTAAAACCTTGGGAGTTTTTTAGTTTACTTCCTGATCTGCTTATAGATAATCATACTTGTGTTTCTGACTTTGATTTCAATAATGACAAGTAGTTATATAAGAGAAAAAGAGATGGAAGAGGAAATCTTGATGCAGAGACGTGAGGAGGAGGGAAAGGGAAAAGAAAGAAGAAAGGCATTATTGGAGAAAGAAGAACGTAAATGGAAGGAGATAGAGGCTTCTCTCATATCCTCTATTCCAAATGTGGGGAGCAGAGAAGCTGCAGCAATGGCAGCTGCGGTGAGAGCTGTTGGTGGTGATTCCGTTTTGGATGATTCTTTTGCTCGGGAGCGGGTTTCCAGCATTGCCCATCGCATCCGCTCAGCTCAGTTGGCTCGCCGAGCTCACCAGGTGTGATTACACCTCTGTACTTTTACCTGTGCTAGAAGCCTAGATCTGCTTTTCAAACTGGAGAGATGAGGAGGCATCTCTCCTTATTATCCGCATGCCATACTCCTTGGATGTAAATCTTCCGTTTATCAAATTAATAAAATTTTAATGTCCCAAACATTCTCTGCTCCAGGGCTGCTTAAAAATTGAGGCTAAACATGGTTCAACTATGCTGTGTTGAGCTTGAAACTCTGTTGCTGGCTTCAGTATCTTTAGATTACTTTCTTGTTGATACTGTAACAACAAAAATGGGTGTAGCGCCACAAACTTGAAAAGTAGGCATGCCAATCTGATTCTTGGGACTGGTAAACGGATTCATTGAGGACAAAAGGCACAAGAAACAATGAAGCATCAAAGGGATCCAGTAGTTCCTTAACTGCTAAAGAATCACCAGCTGACAACCCAAAGTTTGGCCTGTTGTTGAATTTGAGAATTCCATTTTTGTTTTGTTTTTTTGTTTTTTTGTTTTTTTTTTGTGATAAGCAATTAGGTAGATGCTAGATCAGAACCTTTAGAGCCTTTGTAAACTCCATATTATCCACAACATTTGGGGGAACCCTGTAACTGAAAGATTACATACGAAGTGATTGATGGTGCGAAGCCTCACAAGTCATAATAACTACCACTAGTTCAACTTTGACATATAGTTGCATGAAGTATGAAACAGCAACATATTCTGGCATGTGAGTGGGGCAGTGCAAGTTTCAAAATGTTCGCAACTATAAATAGCAAGGAAGTGGGAGCATGAGTCTGAAGTGTGATCTGGAGTGGGAGCAGCACCTGTACAGCTAAAATTCAACAATATTAGAATATGCGACTTTAGAAGTTTCCGCTTCCATAGGAGGCTGGTTCCTCTGTTTTAAATTTTCAATTGCCAAGAGCGACCCTTGCTCTTTCTGAGTTCCCATTGTTACATCCCTCAAATTGGAATTTCTTGTTGTGCTTGTGAACCAAAGAGTCCCCCCTTTTTTATAATTTTCATTGACCATTTCTACATTAGGTTGACAGTGTTCATAAATGGGTGTGTATTTTGTTATTCAGTCCCAGATTATACTTGTCCATATCTGAACAGATACAATCCACATAGTTATTGTTTTTTCCCCGCATCCATGCTTTCCTCCTGCTTAATAGTTGCAGGATCCTTCTAACTAGGTGCTGCTCCTGCTTCGAATCCCCACTTTGGACTCCCACTCCCCCTTCCTACTTATTTATACTTGTTTACATTTTGAAAGTGATGCTTCCCCTCTCTTGTACTTGAATTTGCTGTTGCTTCCCTTCACTTTTTGTGTGACTATACTTAATACATCTTCTAATCAATTAAGTGAAATTCAAAATGCTTCAACCTCTCAAAGCGACTATGTCTCCACTGTTGAGAAGTTAAAACTGACTTGTTGGTCTGCATTGACCAGAAAATATCCATCTTACAGTAAATATCATGAAGAAAACCTCCTCATCTGAGAGCAAATGATAACTCCTCATCTGCATCAATTAGAAAACATTCATCTTACAGTAAAGATCATTGAGAAAAACTCATTTGAGAGCAATTGAACAATGATGGGGTATCTGGTCTATGAATTCAGATGCTGAAACGTGTATGGGGACATCTGGTAGGAATCCAACCCTGGCATCGACATGGTCTAAGATTACAGTTTCATCGACATGGTCACTCTCAGAATCAGGACCTGTAAATGCAAAATTCAGCGACAGTAAAGCTGACCTGTAGCCATCGAGCTTACATCTACAGCTGAGGACCACTACCCATGGACAAGTCTCCCTTTCTTCCAAAATGTTGTGCCTTGTTAATGTGCCAAGAATCTCAAAACACGGGGCATTTTTTAAGGATGTTCCACGAGTGATACAGTTTGATACCTGCTTATATCACTCGACCTTGCACTCTGTTCCTTGTGTCACTCTTTATCTTCTTCCTTCTCCAGTAGATAGCGATACTTTTCCCTGACATTTCTTAGAGATTTTTGCACTACCACTTCTGCTTAGTCATTGCACCATTAATTATTTTATTTGACCATATTGGGAGTAATTACTTCTGTTCTCATGTGATTAACTTCTCACTTGAGTTTCCTTGCTGTTGACTTCTTGGCAGACGGGGGTCCCAGGTGCAGTATGTATTCTTGATGATGAACCAAGGACAGGGGGTAGGCATTGTGGTGAGATAGATCCAAGTGTTTGTCAAAGTCGAAAGGTTAGCTTCTCCATTGCAGTTATGATTCAGCCAGAGTCTGGGCCGGTGTGTCTTTTGGGAACTGAGTTTCAGAAGAAGGTTTGCTGGGAAATTCTGGTGGCTGGGGCGGAGCAAGGGATCGAAGCTGGACAGGTTGGGCTGAGATTAGTTACCAAAGGTGATAGGCAGACTACTGTTGCTAAAGAGTGGAGTATTGGGGCCTCAAGTATTGCAGATGGAAGGTTTGTGCTCATGTCAAATTGTTGTCAATTCTTAGATAATTTTCTTCAGGATTTTGGGATCAACAATACTTCTTGCTGCTTTCTATCTTCTTTCTTGTTAAAATACTCTGTTGTCTGGGGGAGTTCACGTGAGAATGGGTTTTAACATGAATATAGTTTGCTTGGTTTCCCACCTTGCTCACAGTGTGTCAATTTGACCATTTCTGGTTCAACTTCTTTGCAGGTGGCATATTGTGACAGTGACAATTGATGCTGAAGTAGGTGAGGCAACTTCCTATCTGGATGGAGGTTTTGATGGATACCAAAGTGTATTGCCACTACGTATGGGTAATGGCATTTGGGAGCCAGGAACAGATGTCTGGATTGGGATCAGACCACCTACAGATTTGGATGCGTTCGGGAGGTCAGACAGTGAAGGAGCTGATTCAAAGATGCATATAATGGATGCTTTCTTATGGGGAAGGTGTTTAACTGAAGATGAGATTGCAGCTATTCATACTGCTACGGGCTCATCTCAGTACAGCATGATTGATCTCCCTGAGGATGGGTGGCACTGGGGTGATTCCCCTTCTAGGGTATGTGTCTTTTACTGTATTATTCGATAGCCTTTTTAATGGTCTTCTTTGAACTAAGTTTAATGTTTTAATTTTGCAACATCTGGGAAAAATGTGTGGCTTTTAATTTTGCATATTTTATTGGTTGCTTTGGTTCATTGATTTGCCACCTTTGTTTTCCTTAGGTGGATGACTGGGACAGCGACCCTGCAGATGTAGATTTGTATGATAGGGATGATGTTGATTGGGATGGGCAATATTCTAGTGGTAGGAAAAGAAGGTCAGAACGTGAGGCAGTGGCAATTGATATGGATTCTTTTGCTAGGAAGTTGAGGAAACCTAGGCTAGAAACACAAGAGGAAATAAATCAGCGGATGCTGTCAGTTGAAATAGCTGTTAAGGAAGCTCTCTCTGCAAGAGGGGAAAGACATTTCACTGACCAGGAGTTCCCTCCCAGTGACAACTCGTTGTTTGTGGATCCAGACAACGCCCCTTTAAAATTGCAGGTAGGTTTCTTTGACTAGTGTCTTGCTCCCTAATGATTATTAATCTGCTTGTTTTTAATGCTTGGGTTACTGGCTCAGGTTGTTTCTGAGTGGATGAGGCCAGCTGAAATTGTAAAGGAGAGCTGTGTGGATTGTTACCCATGCTTGTTTTCTGGTTCTGCAAATCCTTCTGATGTCTGTCAGGTATGCACCATTCCTTGTACCATGATGAAATCATTTCTTGGATTCTCCACAGAGGTATGTATCTTAGGTTTCTATTAAAGTGGCTGCAAAAATGATGTTGAATCTGTCTAATTGTTGTTGTAACTTTTATGACAAACACCTTTCTGCAGGGTCGACTAGGTGATTGTTGGTTCTTGAGTGCAGTTGCTGTTCTAACTGAGGTCTCGAGAATATCAGAAGTGATAATTACACCAGAATTCAATGAGGAAGGAATTTATACTGTGCGCTTCTGTATTCAGGTAACAAGTCTACAGCTTCTTCTAATACTTACACTCTCTGAGAATTCATTCACATTGGAAAAATAATGGTTTTATTTCTTTGATAGGTTTATTTAGATATTTGGTTTAGCTTAATGCCTGGATGAGCATTTCAACATGAAGTACTTCATGGTTGAAGAGGATTGCATGAAGTTGTTTGTTTGATAGCTTAGAATACTTTGTGAGGTCGACAGGGGAGAAAATGGGTGTTCAAAAGATTAGCTCTTATCCAAATCCCCAACTGCAAAATTTCAACATTTGAGAAGGTGAAGTTGGACCTTGCATTGTTTCATTGGCATGAATGGGAATGGATTTGGCTGTTATAGTGAGTTCATAAGACTTGTCCAACATTGCTTAGGAAGTTTCAACTTAAACTTCCATTTTTCTGTTTTAATGATACAAAAAAAAAAAAAAATTCTTATTGAAGAGAAGGGAGGTTGGCAGCTTTTGCCTGGTTGGCATAAGGATAGGGTGCTTACAATTGATAATCTTTAGAAGAGGTTGATGGTTAATCCTAAAATCTGTGTAATGTGCATGCAGAACATGGAATCGGTAAATCATTTGTTCACCCATTGTCCAATCGTTCAGGAGGTGTGGACAAGATTTTTCGCCCTTTTCAAGGTGTCATGGGTGATGCCAGGTTCCATAGAGGGTTTTGTTTTTAGCATGGCATGGGGTGGGATTGGTAAAAAAGGAAGGGTAGTTTGGAGGTTAGCCATGTTGGCAGTCATTTAGGCTCTTTGGGGAGGAGCAGCTGGTGCTTCTGGAACCATAGTGGGTTGGTGCTGGAAGTCTTTAGAAAGGAGAAGCTAGATACTTTGGGTTGAGCATGAGCTTCTTGTTTAAGAGGTTTGATGAGTGTACATTTTTTTTTCTTCTTTCTTCGTTCGGGTTTTAGCTGTTTTATTTGCTGCTGAGGCCTTCTTGGTGCTCTTTCTCTAATAAAAATTTTCATTACCTATCAAGAAGAAGAAGAAGTAGAGAAGGGAGGCTCTATCCATTAAGGCAATGGATAACAGTACCAACCAGCAACGAATGCCTACTCGCACTGGATTTTGCTATGTCATCTGCCACATTTAGCTTCATGAGGGACTAACATTTTGCTCTAACTTTATTAGAACAACATCTTGCTGAAGTTCTCAATTTCGAGCATAGATTGTTATCAGTGGAAAATTCATTAGGCATTATTTTCTTAGAACTTGCTGTAATACTACTAATTTCATTCCCCCTCCCCCCAAGTGATCGAGCCATTCGGTCCTTTGCCTACCATATGTCCTCACTCATTTTTCTCCATGTTAAGGCGCATAGTTGCAGACTGCAGCACATTCATTATTTGTTAGTCCATAAGCATTTGTGTAACCCCTTTTAGATCATGGTTTTAAAAATCGGTTACAATATGGTTGTATTGTAACTGCACCGCCCACCCACATTACGTGATATGGGGGTGAACGGTCTGCTAAAAGAAATAGGTTGCTCATACACCTCGTATTGGCACCAATATGGGGTCAATACAGCCTTAAAGGGCCCATTTCAAAATTTCTTTCCCAACTTTTCTCTAAGGGCCTGTTTGGATTCGCGTATAGTACTGTATTGTATTGTTATACAATACGGCAAATGTACAACGGTTGATGTACACTGTATTGAGTGCCCTTTTCCTTTACGAACAGATTGTTTGGGAAGGATTGACTTTAGACATGTAATCAGTGGATGTATGCATATTCACCGTTTGTTGAAGGATCGATCTGAAATGGACGCCCTCAAAAGCATTTATTGCATCGACCAAGCTACCGCATTCTACAAACATGTGGACAATTCTCGTCCCAAAATACACATTCCTATGCAAATTCGAACCGATCATGTGATCATAGACCTTTCTTGCAAGAATAAGGTCTCGCTCAGATGCAAGTGAACGCAACAAACAGTCATAAATTTGGGTCTTTTCAGCGGATAAACCTTCTTTGGGAATGAAATCGAGATTACCCACAACTTCTTTCAATCGATTCTCCGAGCAGAGCTTCATAACATCGGCGGGAATGCTTTATTTCTTGATGGATTTGGAAATTTTGGGGGAGAAATGGAGATGGGTGGTTTGGGAAATGGCATTTTGGGTGGTTTTGAAGATTGCAGAATCCATGTGATCTGCTGTTGAAAGAAGGTGGAATTTGTATCGTTGGATAGGATTTCCTAAAACTTTTCATGCTTTCTATGATTGAAGAGATTCCGGAAAATGGTTTTTCTTTTTCTTTTTGTATTTGAGATTTTTGGATGGTGGAGAAGATTTGAAAGGCGTGAAAGAGCCATCTATGGATTATGTTTTGGATTGGTAAGAAATGGATGCAAATGGATACAGTGGATGTATGCAATGGATGTTTTTGAGGGAGATGGACCTGAGGACACTGTAATGTACGTCCGAACCGCGTGTCCACGCTGTTATGGTTCCGCGCTGTATTCGAGTGCCATGTACATACGCGGATTTCAAATCCAATTCAAACAGCTTATATTGTATTTATTACTCATAAAACAATGCAGTACGTCAGGATTCGGCGATCCAAACACGCCATAACTTTTGCTTGTTTCTTCATTTCAACCACGGAGGAAGCTTACAAACTCATTTTATACTAGATCTCTGCTTATTTTGGGGATCAAAACACAAGTTTTGAATTGATAAATGGAAGAAAAATGAACCATTCTGAGAAAATTAGAAGAAGAGGAATTATCATTTAAAATTTGTTTATTATTATTATTATTTTGTTCTTTTTGTTGTATTTCAATATAACGTGCAGTAATCCATGAAGCATGCTTGATCTGTATTTGATTATGACCTATTCAGTTGACTTTCAGTAGGTTGATCTTGCAGAAAACATTCTTGTCAATGAATGGTATGAATCGTATGATACACCATTAGATACATGTTAAAACATATTAAAAGTGATGGATTTTGGCATTTTATATGATTGTTGTGTACCACTCAAACTGAATGGAAAATTTTATAGGATAGCTATATGACCAGCCCTGCTTTATGGAACAGAATGTTAGGCAATTAAGGTACGACATGTTCATAGGATGTGTAGCTGAATTGAGGATGTTGAGATGGATTAGTGGCACAAGGATAAAATTATTAGTGAATGCAGTTGAGGGAATTTAGGAAGTAGCACCAACAAGTAATAAAATGAGAGAAAGTACACTTGGATGGTTTGGTCATGTGCAACTGAGAGCAAGAACTGTGTCGGTTAGGTTTGAGTTGGTACAAGTTGAAGGCTCTAAAAGGGCAAGTGGAAGGCTCAAAAGGACGGGGTGGAGGCAGTAAGAAAAGGCTTAATAACCTATGGTCTAATTGAAGTTATGGCCCTTGATAGTGGAATGGTGGGACCGGATTCATGTAGTGACCCCAATTATGAGTGAATGCAATTGAAGGAATTTAGGAAGTAGCACCAACAAGTAATAAAATGAGAGAAAGTAGACTTGGATGGTTTGGTCATGTGCAACTGAGAGCAAGAACTATGTTGGTTATGTGTGAGTTGGTACAAGTTGAAGGCTCTAAAACAGCAAGAGCAATGCCCAAAAGGATGGGGTGGAGGTAGTAAGAAAAGGCTTAATAACCTATGGTCTGACCGAAGTTATGGCCCTTGATAGTGGAATGGTGGGACTGGATTCATGTAATGACCCCAATTAATTAGGACAAGGCTTAGATGTGTGTGTGTGTGGTGTGTGTGTGTGTGTGTGTGTGTGTCAATTTATTAGAAGCGTGCCAAGAAAGTGCAAAAAAAAAGAGTCTTGTAAAGAATTTATACAAGAAGCCCATTCCACTACAAGACTTTGACTTTAAAGATGACGTCTGCCCCTTTGGCCGACTCATTCCGGAAGCCTCTTCCATTCCTTTTCCCCTAAATAGACCATAAAGCAACTAACAAAGCCAATCTCCAAAGATCCCAAGTTTTCCTCTTAAGCCGAACATTGTGCCGAAGGAGGAGCTCCTTGACGGGATCCAGCATAGCCCATGAGATATTGAAAAGATCAAGGATGGAACTCCATATCTGACTTACAAATGGACAGTGAATGAAAAGATGATTCATTGACTTGGCATTCACCGTAAAACTAACGCGCAAATTTGGGAGAACCATAGACCTATTTTGAAGATTATTGATGGTTCGAACCTTTCCTCTTCCAACGAGCCATCCGAATATTTGGAGAACAGTCTGTTTGCCCACACATCCTCCTAGAATGTTATCATTTCCTCATTTCTAACCACAAAGCATATTCCTCCATTGTACCTGGGCTTGATCCTTGCTCTTCCTTTTCCATATTCATGATGCTTTATAGAGGGAGGTTCTAACTCCCCAAGCTCCGGCCTGAATTCCATACTTTCCTACAATAACCTCGTGCCACAAGTATTGAACTGTCATAGCCACTTCCCTAGAGGGGCGAAGTTCATCGTATCTGTATCTTTGATACCAGTCCCCCCTTCACTATACCACCTACAAATGTCCTTCTGGCCCATAAGATGATTTTTATTTTATTTTATTTCTTACTTTCCTCCTATCCTTGCCATATGAAATCCCATCTCAACTTTTCTAACTTGGCCATTACCAACAGCGGGCATTCGAATAAGGACATATAGTATAGGGGGAGATTCGACAATACTATTTTAATGAGCGTAATTTGATAATTTTCTTTCAAACTTCCCCATCACTAACATCCTATAAGTTCTTAGTCGGCTTCCCAATGCAAAGGGGAAGGCCTAGATAGGTTGAGGAGGAAATCCCTGCTATCCTCTCTACCCCTTCCTTTGATATATGCCCCCCTAGCATCTCACCTTTAGCCCTAGGCCGCTTCAAAACACAAAATCACCATCCTTAGCATGTCAACCACTCCATCATCCGTGTCACAAAAAAGAATAGTATTGTCTGCAAATTATAAGTGCAAAATTGGAGGAATTTCCTTGTTCACTTGAAAGCCCCTACTGATGCCTGCATCTTGGCCCTTCACAACTATTATACGAGCTTCTGCTCTATAATTAACAAGAAGGGAGATAAGAGGATCACCTTGACAAATTCCCCTCGATGATTAAAAAAACCTTTAGGGCCTATTCGTTTTCCATTTATTATGGTAAATGGGTAATTATTATTTATCATGGTAAATTCATGCAATCCGCCCTTTATGATGTTGGCAACTACGCAAAAACCAAGAGGAGAAACACAAGATATGTAAAATTTGTGGGGTCCACCGTGATGTGTGTCTAATTCACGCCGTCCATCCATTTTACCCGCTCATTTTAGGGCATGAGCCAAAAAATGAGGCAGATCCAAAGCGCATGTGGACCACTCCACACGAAATAGGGGAAATTGAACGCCTACTGTTGAAAACTTCTTGGGGGCCAATTCATTCTCCCATCCATCTTATCCACTTTCGACTACATCCTATATGGCCCAATAAATACTCCAAAAAATCCCAATTGACATGATCGTACATCAAGGTATTCAAAATCAGTTACGTAATGGTAACGGTCATAACCGTTACGCGTTACGGGGTCGAAATGGACGTAACGACCGTTACAGAAAAATGGGCCGTAACAGTCCCGTGACGGTCCAGTAACAGTTTTTTCAAAAAAAAAAAAAAAAAAAAAACGGCAGTGACTGCCAATATGGCCCGTATCATAATGGTAACGGTGGTGGCTGTTACAGCCATCGTTACCATTTTGGAATACCTTGTCGTACACCTTTTCAATGTCAAGTTTACAAACCACTCGAGTACCTTCCTTGAACCTCGAGTCATTGCATTCATTGGCAATCAGACCACTGTCTAGAAGCTATCTTCCCTTTGATGAAAGCCCCCTATGTCTTAGAAATAATGGTAGTTGGCACTGCTCTGAATCTGCTTGCTAAAGTGTTTACAAGAATCTGATATGGACCACTGATTAAACTAATCAGCCTAAAGTCCTTTAAGCTTTCTGCTCTGGTTACCTTGGGAATAATTGCTATGAAGGATGCACCCTAAGGCAGACGATAGATGGCCCTCCTCAAAATGCTGGGGCTGCTTTTCTGCTGGCTCTGCTCACATGTCCCTGCACAGCACCTACATCCATGTTCAGGCAATTGCGACAACTGGGTGACTATCCTCCCAAGTTGATGTTTGTAATTTCATTTCATTCAAAAAATAAAATGAGAGGCCATCCATCTGTTATTCTTAAAGCTCTTCGATGCTTGATGAAATTGAATTATATTGCAATAAATTAACATACATGCCACTTTAGATGATTAAATCACCAAAACATGCCACAATCTCAACAAAGGAGAAAATTTATGGAGTGTGGATATGAATAAAAAAAGGGAAAGAAAAGGGACTTTGGAAGAGAAATACGAGCAACCTTCTAGTTTTTATGATTAGAATAAGTGAATAACTCTCCAATCAAGGAGAGAGGTATGGATAAAATCCACTAGAACCGAAGAAGAATAATCATCTAAAGTACAAACTTCATTCAATAAAATCTCATGGCATATACCCGAAGTATGGCCTTGCAGACCTTATGTAGAGTTCAATACAATTTCAAGAAGCTCCTAGAAAGAGTTTTCTAGTAAGTCCAATACTGGTGTTGACCCATTTAATACTTTCCAAATCCATCAACTCTATTTAACTTTCAATAGAAGAAAATGGAACAACATGGCAACGTGATGTTTAATGACAAAGCTGCTTCTCCAAATCAGTTTTTTTCTCAAGGCTCAAGTGGTTGGTTGTGGGGTGGGCTAGGGCCACTAATGTTTTCACAGCATCTGGTTGAAAATTTTCAGGTAGATGGGGGAGTATCTCTTCACTGAATTAATCGGATGATCCTCATCATGTATTCACCCCCCCCCCCCCCCCCCCCCCCCCAAAAAAAAAAAAAAAAAAAAGAGAGAGAGAGAGAAAGAAAAGAAAAGAAAGAAAAACCAAAAACAAATAAAGAAACAATTTAAAGAACCACAGCCTTCTAAAAGTCTCTACACACCAACCATACAGCTCCTATGAAGCCCTCATTTGCACTTACATGATCTACGTAAGAATCATGAACACATGTACTGTTGGGCTTGTGGGCCCCATTATCCAAATGGTCATTGATGGCCATATGATTGGATATTTGGGTCCCCAAGTTCAATCCGACCATTGATGTGGTCCAAAATAAGCACTGGCGCCTTTGATTTGCTCCACCCTGTCAATTCATTCAACGTGGACACTTGATGCTGTCCATTGCTTCAATCTGGATGGTTGTATGGTCTGGATATTTAATCTGGACGGTTGGATAGGACTGATTTGCAGTTTGGACCTTGGATGAGCTTGATCTACAATCACTTGGTCTTAATCACTCAATCAGCTATATCTGGGCTTTTAATGGATGATGGGTTGACATGGGCTCTCCAATTTCCCGTCTTAGAGATAACTCCTCGCTTAGTTTGTAGCTAGTGTTGCTCTATCCGTTTCATATGAGTTTCTTGCATCGGATAGCGTTTTAGATCACACTGCTTGTTTTTACGTACTCTTGCTATCTTCATCAATGATGAAGTCTTTCACTTCTTGGATGGTGAAGATGCTTGGCCTAGAGTCTCATTCACGGACTGGTTTATCCTTGTGCTGTTCATTGTTAGCCTCGATTTGTTACAAGATGAGAGCAAGTGAGAGAGCTTAAGTGTTGATAGCATCTCTTTTTCTTTGATTGTTAGCCTCAATAGGAATGTCTTTGTTTTTACTGTATTGCTTATTTCTATAGAGATTCCACATCCAAGAAATGAAAAGAAGTTTTTAGATGTCTTTGATAGGATATTATATAATGTTCTAATCCTTGTGTCCTAATTAAACTTGGCATAGTTGTTAGACAGAAAAACATTGCAACTGATTTGCAGAGCACTGGAAACATAATTGATCGATGTTCTTGAAAGACTTATCTATGAGATAATGATTAGATAATTGATGGAGGTTTGCTTGAAGATGTTGTTCAACACTATCCTAACTACATTGATGTTCAAGGGGTCTGCTTCATTTTGGTCTAACCTAATCTTGACCTTCAGTGCTTATTTGCCTGAGTAGACACAATTTGCTATCGTACAGGTGCTGGGAACATTAATATTGACAGACGATTCATACTCACTCATGGTTCCTATTTGCACAAATAATAGGTGTATAGGCCAATTGTAGTAGCTGTAGCTTTCCTGCCAAAGATGCCACATTCCTGATATTCTCTGGTTGTGTCTTATGTTTTGTGATGTTCTTACAGGGTGAGTGGGTCCCTGTTGTCGTCGATGATTGGATTCCCTGTGAATCACCTGGCAAACCAGCATTTGCTACCAGTAGGAAGAAAAATGAACTCTGGGTTTCTATTTTGGAGAAGGCTTATGCCAAACTGCATGGCTCTTACGAGGCACTGGAAGGCGGGCTTGTCCAAGATGCGCTTGTAGACCTCACTGGTGGGGCTGGCGAGGAGATTGACATGAGGAGTGCACAGGCACAGATTGATCTTGCAAGTGGAAGATTATGGTCTCAATTACTGCGCTTCAAACAAGAGGGCTTTCTACTCGGTGCTGGGAGTCCATCAGGTTCGGATGTACACATTTCTTCAAGCGGAATTGTTCAAGGGCATGCTTACTCATTACTGCAGGTATAAATAGATTATCTTACTTGAGTTTATCAAACCATTTTTTTCTTTTGTTATTTTTAGCGTGGATTTATTTAACCTGTTATCCTCTGGAGAAGAGATTCTTGTGGATACTTTTTTTTTTCCTTGAAGGAATTCTTGTGGAAACTTGCTTATCATTTATTCTCATTAAACTGTTATAATTCAGGTGAGGGAGGTAGATGGCCACAAGCTTGTTCAGATTCGAAATCCGTGGGCAAACGAAGTGGAGTGGAATGGCCCTTGGTCTGATTCATCACTGGAATGGACTGATCGGATGAAGCACAAGCTCAAGCATGTTCCCCAGGTGCTTGTTCTGCTTGAATTTATCCTCTTTGGAGTATGGAAATTGAGCATCTGAAATCTGTCAGTGGTGGCTGTGAAACTAATAAATTGTCCAGGGCATTATTGTATTTTATGCTTTCTCTTATTTTGCCAATCTCCCATTTCATTGTCACTGATTTATTTTTATTATTATTTTTTGTTGAGCAGTCAAAGGATGGGATATTCTGGATGTCCTGGCAAGACTTCCAGATTCACTTCCGGTCTATATATGTCTGCCGAGTCTACCCACCTGAGATGCGTTATTCTGTACATGGGCAATGGCGTGGTTACAGTGCTGGTGGCTGCCAAGACTATGACACATGGCACCAAAACCCTCAGTATCGACTTAGAGCAACTGGTCCAGAGGCATCATTCCCAATTCATGTGTTTATTACATTAACTCAGGTATGCTTGAGCCTTTGCTATGTGCATGCTGTCCATCTCAATGATGTCCCATCCTGTATTGTTCATCCATTCTCCTTTCCATCTCAATGATGTCCCATGCTGTATTGTTCATCCATTCTCCTTTCCATCTCAATGATGTCCCATCCTGTATTGTTTGTTAGGGTGTGAGTTTCTCCAGAAAGACAGCTGGCCTGAGGAACTACCAGTCCAGCCATGATTCGCTGATGTTCTACATCGGAATGAGAATACTCAAAACGCGTGGCCGTCGTGCTGCATATAACATTTATTTGCATGAATCAGTTGGTGGGACAGATTATGTCAACTCTCGAGAAATATCGTGTGAAATGGTTTTGGAACCGGATCCCAAGGGATATACAATTGTGCCTACAACTATCCACCCTGGAGAAGAAGCACCTTTTGTTCTCTCCGTTTTTACCAAAGCAGCCATAACTCTTGAAGCTTTGTAGTCCACAATTGTGCGCTTTCAGTGGTTGTTTTTTTTTTTGCACCGAGGGTTGAGGGCACTTTTGCGAGTTTTGGATTTTGCTCGGGCTGTCCTTGGACCGTGCAGACCTGCAGGCGAGTTGAACGAACCACAAATGGGTACAATACAGCAACTCGGTACGTATCTTCTCAAATCTTTACTGGGATCACCATCCCCTTTCTTGGAGTGGCTTGTGTATGTTGAGATCTCACAGTTTTATGGAGGCTTTCTGATACGTTTGTAAATGTTGATGTGATTTTCTAAATGATGGCTTTCTTATACCGAAGATTTCTCTTGTTGAAGCGGGTATTCACCTTCTTTGCAAATCCATGTACTTAGCATTTTATAGTCTCTTATGGATGAGTTTAAATGGTATTTTGGCTCTTGTTGAACAACATGAGTAGCATGATTTCATTATTAATTTTTCTCTTTCATGGAATGGATGTTTTGATCTATCTACCCTTTGCTATATCATTTGCCGTTTTTCTCAGAGCATGGATTACTGGGTTATATTTATATTCCGGCTACCTCTGTAATTTATTGAAAGATTACCATTCTAATTACAGCTTATGAATATCACTCTAACAGGTACTGCGTGATGTGGTTCTGACCTCTGCGGCATGAACGGCCTCTGGGGAAACAACTCAAAAGCACGGGCAGAAGGACTCTTCTTATGGCCACCTTCCCCCAACACCGTGCAAAATTTTCACGTGAGCATTGGCACCATAATGTGCAAGCATGAACACACCACACAAGCCATTTATCCTTGAAGAGCGGGGGACGAATCTTCAGTCCAGCTCCAGCATATATAGGATGCATTCATTTAAGGAGAAAATGGGGCTGGATGGAAGTGAGTGGCCCTCTCAGCCATCCCTGGAATCTTCCTCAGGCCGTCTGGTTCTCAATCCAAACTGTAAATAGTGCTGTACTGGGTATAGGCGCTGTGAAGTAAATCTTGTAAAAAAGAAAACAAGAAAAGAAGAGGAAAAAAAAAATAAACTTTTTTTTTTTTTTTAAATTTTTAATTTTTTTTTTTTAACTTAATTTTTTTGGGGGCATTAAGAAAAGGGCCTTGTAGCTGGAAAGAGAAAAGGTTTCAGCTGCAGTTTTGAGATGCCCACAGCAGAGTGGTAATTTGTACGACAGCTTTTGGGATGTCATGTCCCCTTTGCTAATGTTTTAGTGAGGAGGGCCCATTTTGTTATTATCTTCTCTCATTTTGTTTGCATTGCTACCTCCTTTTGATTGGGTATGCCCTGTGCTGATCATTCGCTGGCATTAATTAATGTGTTTCTTAATGAAATCAATCACTGGTATTTGATTTCACAATGAGAAATCTTTCTGTCATTTACATGATAGACCAAGATGAATTGACCTGCGGATGATTCATTGCTGCGCCGGTGTGGTGTCCATTTGAGATCTGGAACAGTGATCAAGTGTGCCTACCATGATCATCTGCCCAAAATCAGTGTGCTTGGGGTTGTCAGGTGGGCCATGTTGCACCTTTATGTTGAATATAGAGTGTTGGTCATTTGTTTTCTAACCATACTTCTATTTCTCCCAAGTAAATTGAGTTGAGCTATACTGTCCTTGGTGGGACCTACCTGATGGCTGGACTGGATCTACATGTGTGCCATGTTGCCAGTGTGTCTATTTACCCCCTTCAATCTAGAGATGGTTATGGAAGATAAAAGAGTGACGACTGATTATTGAACAATGCAGCAGGTTGTAACTAGCTGCGAGCAAGTTGCCCAGCCCATTAAAGGTTTACTCGCATGGATATTTGCCCACGTATTTCGTGGTCTCTTTGTTGACCACCAATGATCCAGTATGCACATTTTTAGGGAAATTACCAACTCATGTGGGTTTCGATTGGTTTATGGAATACGCGTGGCCTTGTAAATGGTCACAAACGTCAATATTCTGTTCATCCTTCACTCGTATAAGCTTGCCTTGAATAAGAACTTTGTTCCTTAAAATGTGATAAATGGCACGCATAGTTTATAATTAGTAGACCTCGGAACTGTGTGCTACCTGATGGACCCGAGTTTATTTTTTGTAGGTCTGGGGGGGCAACATTTTGGACCTGGTCGGGTCCCGGTCCTCCATTGTTGATCAGGATGTAAATATACTCGGGTTTGGGTTGGCGCCTCCATTGCCTCGGACCCGGTGAAAATCAGGTTGGGTCACGTTAATGCATTGTTAATATTAATGTATTACTTAATATATCAATGGAATGAGGTTTCATAAGCTGCACACATGTAAGAGAGCTCACATATACACCACACGTGTCAAAGGGCAATGTCTTGGCCATTTATCCATCCATTGGATAATCCCCACCTTGTAAATGCCCTTATTTGAACTATACCTGATTTAAAAGCGAGGTCCAAATACTGTGTAGGTATATCTGACAGCGCCTGGAAACTGATTGGATCCGGCCATGGTCCTGACCCGAACCCGACCCGTTGAACGACCTTGTAAACAATTTATGAGATTAGCTGGCCCAAGTCCAGTTGCAAATGGTTACAAACAAGCCGAGTATTTCTGCGGCCGTCCGTCCAATAGGATACTGATGGTTGGTGGCTATATTTCAGAAAGCTCCAATAAAAAGCTGTGTACGTTTTGAACAGTTTTTGTTTATTAATATTAATATAAAATAACCTAGTATACATGTGTGTCGATATGTCCGAGTGGTTAAGGAGACAGACTCGAAATCTGTTGGGCTTTGCCTGCGCAGGTTCGAATCCTGCTGTCGACGTTAATTTTTTTTATCCCATTATATGTAGATGGTCATTCCTGGTGGGCCCTCATTTTATACATCCAGAGGCCCACTTCCCATAGCTTTAGGAGGTCCTTCCTGTTGGGCCCTTTTTTTTTTTTTTTCCGTAGCTAGTTACTACACGCACTGTCAGTTCACACTTCACTGTTGGCCACCCCCACTAGGGAATAGATGCCAAGACCTCAGTGTTGGAATGAGTATATTTCCCTCAGTGTACCACTTGAGCTATGGATCTGGGTGTTCCTGTTGGGCCTTGCTTTATATCCAGAGGCCCAAATTTCAGGTCGGTTTTGAAAATGGAAGAATCAGAGAAAAAGGGTCCGGCTCGTCCAAAATATAGAAAATGGAAGACCCTAAGAAAAAGGGTACTGCTCGGATTTCAGGATGCCTTGATGATCGTCTCCAATCATTCACACGTTTTCCTCAGTTCCACACGTGAGGTTAATTCATGCGTGGTCGTTGAGCACCCATCCATTCCAAATGGACTTGTATCATTATTTGGCTTGTACACTAAAGGAATTAAATGAGGCAATCCGTTGACACCATGGAAATGGACGGCCATCTGTTCCTTGATGCACTAGCGAACTTTGGGCCACAAGATGATCTGAATATGTTGTAAACCTCGAGAGGATTGTTTTCGATCCAGTGTTAATGTTTTTTTACTAATAGCTTATAGAATCATCTAGATAGATTTATTCCACCCACCTGATGTTTACAGGTCTGGGTCCACCATTTTGGATCCAATTTAAAATTGGTTCCATCGAGTTTGACTTGGGTCCACCTTCGACCCACCTTCGACCCACCTTCGACCCAGTCTTGTTTATTTTATATATATATATATATTAGTTAATCGTTAGCAATGACGGGACGAGGTTTGTTTTATTTCTGGTGTTAAATTGCGTGAGGCAATTGCACGATTGTATGAATTAAACTGTGGAACTAGGTGGTGCAGCACTGAGCATGAATGTCAACACTGAGTGAGTCTGTGGGCCCAACATGATTTATATGTTTTATCCACATTGTTCATTCATTTTGCCATCTCATTTTAGGGCATGAGCCTGAAGATGAGGCAAATTCAAATCTCAATCGAACTACAACACAAGAAATAATGGTGTTTGATCGCCCACCATTAAAAACATTCTGCAATGTTTAATGTTTATTTGTATTCCAACTTGTTGATTGTGACATGAAGGGGAAAACAACAAATATCAGCTTGATTCAAAACTTTTGTACCCGCAATAAGTTACTATGTTTCCAACGGTGTGGTCCACCTTAGACTTAAATCTACCTCATTTTTGTACCCCCAATAAAACAAATACATGATGGTAAAGTTCACATAGCTTTTCCAACAGCGCACAATACCAACCTTGGTGATGTGCCTGAGCGGGTTTTCTTGCAACACGGTACCACATCCAGGCCATTCATTAGTTGTTTCCCACTGCGATCCTGCCTTGAACAAAAAAATCAAGACTATTCATTCATCGGGTAGCGCTTACAAATACATTAGGCATGGACATTTTTGTCATTTTGTTCCAACTGCACGCCTTTTCCCATATGTATGTAGCCATACATGGACATTAATGTAGATGTTGCTATTCAATTTAGTCACAGGGACACACGTGCCGGGAATGGCTTGATTATATATATATATATATATATATATATATATATATATATATATATATATAGTAATGGTCTCCTACGAACTATCCTACAGTGAGAAAATGATATGGTGCGAAACTTAGCGTTGCACGCAAGAAGTGGTCTACATATGAGATTGAGTTATACGCAGTGGTCTAGACTGCAACACTGGCGACATTATTTGATTCAAAGAAAATTTATACTTTACACGGACCATCAAGCTCTCAAATTCATTAATAGTCAAGCTAACATCAACCATGTGCATGCTAGATGGATCTCGTTTTTGTAAGAATTTACGTTCGTACTAAAACACAAGTCAGGGCAACAGAACAAAGTAGTTGATACACTGAGTCGCCATGCAACTTTGTTAGTCACTATGAGCAATGAGGTTGTCGGGTTCGAGCGCCTCAAAGACATATATGTCGATGACGACGACTTCAAGGACGCATGTGTTAGATGCCAAGAAGGTCACCCTGATTACTTACATATGCAAGACGGGTTCCTTTTCAAGGGAAATCGAGTGCGCATCCTGAACAGTTCGCTAAGGGAACAAATAATCCAAGAGCTACATAGAGGTGACATCAGTGGACACCTTAGGCGAGACAAGACGCGAGCTCTTGTGGAGGAATGGTATTGCTGGCCGCAATTGGTATGTGATATGGGAAAGGCAGTCCAACGTTGTTATATCTGTCAGACCTGCAAGGGGTAATCTCATAATACGGGCCTCTACACCCCGTTACTCGTGCCTGACGGCTCTTGGGAGGATTTATATATGGACTTCGTGCTTGGTCTTCCACGAACACAACGTGGTATGAATTCAGTGTTCGTAGTAATAAATCGTTTCTCCAAGATGGCACACTTTATTCCATGCAAGAAGACTCTCGATGCAACACACGTGGCGAATCTATTCTTTAGAGAAATTGTGCGGCTACACGAGGTTCCCAAGATTATTACTTCTGACCATGACACGAAGTTCATAAGCCACTTTTGGTGGACTTTGTGGATTCGATTCGATACACGACTTCAGTTCAGCAGCGCCTACCACCCACAAACTGACGGTCAAACTGAGGTTGTGAATCGTACGTTGGAAAACCTCCTTCGATGCATTTCAGGAGAAAACCGAAGCAGTGGGATTTGACTTTGTCTCAAGTGGAGTTTGCATTCAACAACATGGTGAACCGCTCGATAGGAAAATCCCCGTTCTAAGTTATTTACAGACGAGTACCTCGTCACACACTAGACTTGGTCTCTCTGGCCAAGCTCCCAAGCATGAGTATTGCAACAGAACATATGACTGATAAGATCATGTGTATTCATGCGGAGGTACAAACCAAGCTACATGCCTAGAATGAAAAGTACAAGGAGCAAGCGGATAAACATTGGTGACAAAAAGTGTTCGAGGTGGGCGACTAAGTAATGGTCCATCTACGTAAAGAACGATTTCCGACTAGAACGTACAACAAGTTGAAGAATAAAAAGATTGGACCGGTACCAATCATCCGAAAGATCAATGTCAATGCTTATGTTGTTGATCTTCCAAATGACATGACGATCTCACGGACTTTCAACATCGTGGACCTGACCAAGTATCATAAACCAGCGCAGGATGAGAACTCGAGGACGAGTTCTTTTGAAGTGGAGGGGACTGATGTAGAGCAGGTCGTGGACAATTTCATGGCCAAGATGGATCAGAAAACGCCCGGTCGACGACATAAGTGATTCGGACCGTCGGACCTTAGATCGGGCGTATCTCGTAATTCGGAATGAGTTACCTGACGTAAAATGTATGATTTTGGGTAAAACGAGCTACTTTAGACAACCAACCCCGCTATGCCTGGTTGCGCAACTCAAAATTACGAAAAACCCCTGGATCGACGGTCGTTTCCCTGTTTTGATTTCGTTTTTAATATAAATAGTAAGTTTTAATTTGATTATAACTCTTCATCCGTCTGGCTTTAGGAGTTGCGCCCAACGTGAAAAGAGCTTAGAATAATTAGGAGAATGGTTTGGTGAAGCCAAATAGGACACTTACTATTTTTGGCCAAAAACCTTGCGCACTAGTAGACATCACGACCGTCTATAAATAGTAAGTTTACTATTTATAGTAAGTCACGATTTCTAGGAGTTTTAGTTTTAGTTTGATTCTGATTTCTTTCCCATTGCTTGGTACCCTTATTTAAAGGGTTGTGAGCTCATTTTTAATAATTCATTAATTAATTTCGAATTTATTAGAATTTATTTCTATTTTCTGCTTTCTTTCCTCGTGGATTCGAGAAGTCTCTGTGAGGAGTCCAGAGAAGTTCCGTGGATTCAGAATAGTTATCCTCTTGAGGAAGACGGTGCTCGACCTCACGTCCTCCCCTGCATCAGAAACCGACTCCGTCCATCCATTATGTGAGCTCATTTCATGGAATGTGATAGAAAATCAGGACACCATTTGAGGTTGTGAAAGCCAATCACGGAAGGGGTGGTCCACCTCCGGTGGTTCCCACTATTATGCGTTAAAAAAATCTACTCTGACTATCAAGTAAATGCCTTAATTTTAGGCCCATGATTGAAAAACCAAACCCAACCATGATTCAAATGGACCATAAGAATGGAAATAGCATGAGGGTGACACTTACCCTCCAAATTGTTTAACTACGGTGGCTAGGGGGTTATGATCCAGAGACTTAAATTCCATTAAGCCATTTTTGGCTGTTGGAAAATTAGCCGTTTTATGGTCGTTTTCTGACTGTTGTGCATGGACCATTAATCTGTTGCATGCTGGCTGTTGTGAGATAGCAGCTAGCCGTTTTTTGACTGTTGGGCTAGCCATGCAGCAGTTACAGCTGGGCCCTGTACTAATGGCTCAGCTGTTACAGTTTCTACTGCAACAACTCTTTTCAGTCAGTCTATATATACTGAGATATCTCTCTCTCAGTTCTCTAGTCTCTCTGCCAACCAGCCACCCGCCTAAGGCACATAGTTGCACCGTGACTCGCACACGTCTCGCTCAAGGTCGCGAATGAGCGACCCTCTGCGATACGATGCGGACGTGCGAAGCGCAAAGTGCGTCACTAGCGCCTCTACAGCCACATTGCCTCACATGCCCACGCCCTCGCACCGATCCCGAGACCGAGACCGAGTCCGAGTCCGAGACCGAGACCGAGACCGAGCCCGAGCCCGAGCCCGAGCGTGAACTCGCGCGAAGCACTGGAACATGCAAGGTCCATAGTCCATGGACTACGTAGGTAAATATTATAATACTCCACTGTTTTCATTTAAACCAAATTTCCTTCTCTTCCCTTTCCCATGTGGGACTATTCCCAAAAACCCACAAAAAGGTGTTTTTCAAAACAACTTTTATATATTATATATTATTTTATTATTAAAATCAATATTTTTGCAACAATCCCCCACTTGATTTTATAAAAATATTTTATCGGTTAAACAATACTGCCAGAATAATCAACTTATATGCATAAAGAAAGATAGCTTTCGATTTTAATCTTCCCTTAGTGTAAGTATCTCAAAACTCTATCGAAATTACTGGTAGCCGCAGCTTTGAACTAGTTATTCCTAGATAATAGAATTGGAGAAACCATACACATATTTACTATGTGTTTGTTAGAGTTCCCACAATCTTGCTCAGCACATTTAATGGCCATGTGCTTATCCTAATTCGTGAACGATCCTGAGAGAAAACTCTCCTAACTCTCATGAGAGACGGCACCATCTCTACGTTCATATAGGTGAAATCCTTCTAGTGTCTCCGTTACTATACGACACTTGTCCTATAGACTGGATTTCATTAAGAGTTCTCAGACTCAACCCTCTTACGTAATGCTTAGCACTTATCTATTATGGATGAAGTTTTATAATTTAGTGTTGAAAAACTTTCCACATATCAGTGACTTATTTTTACCCATTAAACCTAAATTTAGAGATTTTCTAACTTCAGGTTGGGTTACCATCACTGGTGGAACTTTGGTTGAAGAGTTTCAACCTCATCCCTCTAGATGTAGCCTTTACTACCACTCTCGGTAGAGGTTTAGTGAAAGGATCTGCCAGATTGTTGATTGATTTCATATAGGAAATAACGATGATTCCATCTCGAATAAATTGTCTGACATAATCATGTCGAAGACTAATATGTCTAGACTTACCATTATAAGTGCCGCTATAGGCTCTAGCTAATGTGGCTTCACTATCACAATGTAACGATACAGCCGATATCAGCTTTATACAAAAAGGAATTTCTAATAGAAGATCCCTTAGCCACTCAGCCTCTTTGCCTATTGCAGTCAGGGCTATGAATTCAGATTCCATAGTCGAGTGTGTTATGCAAGTCTGTTTCTTAGATCCCCAAGATACAGCTGCACCTCCTAGGGTGAATACCCACCCTGTAGTAGATTTGTTGTCCCCTGCACTCGATATCCAGCTCGCATCGGTATATCCTTCCAATACGGCCGGAAACTCTGAATAAAATAGTCCTAAGTCTTTGGTTGCTTTTAAGTAACCAAAGACTCTACTAATTGCATTCCAGTGTTCAGTACTGGGGTTACTAGTAAACCTACTAAGTTTACTCATAGCATATGCGATATCAGGTCTAGTGCATTGCATAACATACATAAGACTCCCTATGAAACTCGCATATTCTAATTATGCAACGGTTCTTTCAGTATTTTCTTTTAGCTTGATACTTGGATCAAATGGGGTTTTTGCTTCTTTTATATTTAGATGGTTAAACTTGTTTAGTATCTTCTCAATATAATGAGATTGACACAAAGCATAACCCCCACAATGTTTTTTAACTTTGATACTTAAGATGGTATCAACTTGTCCAAGATCCTTCATTTTGAATACTGAAGATAGAAATCTCTTTGTTTCAGTTACACCTTCCATTTTATTACTTATTATTAACATTTCATTAACATACATACAAATAATAACGATACAACTACCATCTACTTTAGAATATATGCATTTGTCAGCTACATTATGCATGAAACCATAAGATAGTATTTTGGAATCAAACTTCTCATGCCATTGTTTTGGTGCTTGTTTTAATCCATACAATGATTTGACTAATCTACATACTTTATTTTCATTTCCTGGTAGTATGAACTCTTCAGGTTGTTCCATTGAGGTCATCATTCAGGAAAGCAGTCTTTACATCCATTTGATGGATGTGAAGATGATGTATGGAAGCTAGTGCAAATAATATCCTAATGGATGTTATCCTAGCTACAAGAGAATATGTGTTAAAGTAATCTATCCCTTCTTTTTGTCTAAAACCCTTAGCTACTAGTCGAGCTTTAAAGGTTTGGATAGTCCCATCAGTGTGGTATTTCTTTCTAAATACCCACTTGCAACCTATGGGTCTAGAACCTGGAGGTGAGTTTACTAGTTCTCATGTTTGATTTGATAGTATGGATTCCATTTCATCATTTATAGCTTCTTTCCAGAAAGCTGAGTCTCTAGATGATATAGCCTTTTTATATGATTTAGGATCATCTTCTATATTCATCACTATAGGTATTTGTCTTATAACATTTTCTCTATCTGTTTCTACAAGATAGAAAATGATGCGTTGTGAGTCTATGTAGTCATCTCCTAGACTCTTCTCTATTCTTGTTCTTTGACTCCTACGAGGTTCAATAGAAGCTTCCACTATCTGTGGAGTTGTGCTATCTGGTTCTCTATTAAGAGTTTTGATTTCATTATCCTTAGACTCCAAGGATAGTAAATTCTTAAAGAACTCAACGTCTCTTGATTCTATTATTGTATTAGACTCCATGTCTAGAAGTCTATAAGCTTTACTATTTTGTGCATACCTTACGAAGGCGCACTTAATAGCTCTTGGTCCTAACTTAGTTCTTTTTGGGTCAGGGGTTCTGCAGTATGCTAGACACCCCCACACTTTTAGATATCCTAGGTTAGGTTTTCTACCTCTCCATGTTTCATATGGAGATATTTTATACTTTTTAGACGGTATTCTATTTAGAATATGGTATGCTGCAAGCAGTGCCTCACCCCATAGACTTAGTGGTAACTTTGCTCTTATCAGTATTGAGTTGACCATTTCTACTAATGTCCTACTCTTCTTCTCAGCTATTCCGTTTGTTGAGGTGTGTGTATGAGCAGTACATTGATGTATCAGTCCAGTTGTTCACAGAAGTTATCGAATCATTTGAAGTATTCTCCTCCTCTATCGCTACAGAAATTTTATCTTCTTATTTAGTTGATTCTTTACTCTGTTTATATACTTTAAACATGTTCAATGCTTCATCTTGCTCTTTAATAGGTACACATACCAAGGTGTGCCGTATCGGTATCGGTTGGCGTAACGGTGACCGCCAAAACCGATACGGATACGGGGGCGTAACGGCGATACGGGGGCGTAACGGCCCGTAACGGCGCAAAAATTTTTTTCGCCAAAAAATATGAAAAAATATGGATTAAATCCGGAATATTCTAAGCAATCCAAATATGCATTCATTTATAAATTGGAACATGGTTACGGTGGTGTAACGGTCCACTCTTTGGTGAGAAGTTGTATCGGATTGTCTGATGAATTTATGAATCAGATAACCTAAATTTGACTACAAAATTCATATATTTATTTTTCTAACTATCTACTATCAATGATAGATATATTAGAATGAATGTAATATGAAAATATCTTACATTAGGTGTTTGCAATTATTTTTGAGGAATTTCTCGAACATACCTGTGCACGTGATTGTGATTCCTGTCTATAACCTGTCATCCTCAAGTCAAGAATATTTAAAAAAATTAGTAGTGTCTGATATACTCCCCTGCAACTTGATTAAGGATTACTTGATTGGTTGTCAGGGGAGTTATTTTAAATACAAGTTCGGTAGTGTCAAGTGTGTGCATGACTACATGGCTTCTTGCAATAATACTGTTGTGACCTGTCTACTGCAAATACTTACCTTAATACAAATATATACTCACAATCACAAGTCACCAGACTCACCACAAAATGAAAATCTGCTTTTTTGTGGTTGCTCGACCTCCACATCATCGTCATCGTCACCATCAGGCTGAGGCTGTCCAATAGGTGTAGGTGCTGCATATCCATAATATCCAGTGCCAGAAGGAAATACTAGATCAACGAAACCAGAGGATGACTGATCCTGACTAGGCAACGACTCTGACCCCGAGTAAGGATATCCACCAGTGCCCGTCAAATAGCCATACTGGTGCCCATACTCAGGCTGTTGAGAATCTTGAGATTGAGAGTGCGTCTGCTGTGATGAGTAACTTGGATTTGAATCTGGATATCTATAATCATATGGATATTGATCGGGAGGGCTACTCCAACATGAATGTGATGGAATAGGCTCAGTATAACCACCATAATTATAATCAATTGACCACAAGAATATCCATCATAATAACCAAAACCATGAGCCTGTTGATGTTCCGGACCTCCCACTCCCCGTGCACCACTAGATGTACCCTCCTGCTGGCTGTGGCGTATCGTGACTCGGTACACTCGTAAGTCCGACCTCGTGTACCACGTCGTCGATGTTCATCGTCATCGCGATCTGTAGATGGCTGTATAGGGGGGTAAGCAACACCAGAAGTGCCAGCACCAGGGGCAGGGGGGTCGTCATCATCTGACACGGTCACGCTACCACTGCTTGTACTCTTTTGTTGATCTTGAGCCGTATCCGTACGTGGCATAAACGCTGCCCCTCTTACTGGGTCCAACACATCTGCACGACTCTCTTGTTGCGCTCTGCGTATTTCTGGGTCATCAATTTCCAATTCTTCACTATCCTCTTCAATTTGCTTTTCCCTTGTTTCCAACCAAGGTAGAAGTGGGTCATCCTCATCATAAATATTGTCCAAGTTTATTGGACAGTAGTCTCCGTCATCAGTAGCTGTAATGCTCCTATGATGTCGTCGCATTCTTAGTTTTATATTGTAGTGCATGAAGACAAGTCTATCTAATGTTCTAGTCTGCAATCTATTCCTATTCTTTGAATGAATGAGCGCAAAACAACTCCAATTCCTTTCACAGCTAGAGGAAGACGTTGTCTGGCTCAAAACTTTTACTGCAATTTTTTGGAGAGCCTTCGTACTCTCTCCGAAATTAATCCACCATTCGGCCGGTTGCAACCTAGATACTGCATGCTGTGCAAGAGCATCTCCAAAGCTACCAAGGCGATTTCCAAATGTATCTAATTCATTCAACGCCTTTATTTGCAGATCTAAGTCAGGCTCTAATCTCTTTATCACATTTTTTAGCCCGACACGAACTTCATCATCCGCAACAAATGATTGGGCATATCTATACCTAGGATTTAGGTAGTAACCTGCTGCATGAAGATCGTGATGGAGTTGCTTTGTCCATCTCTTGTCGATCATCTTCCAATAAGTCTCCCAACTTCTACAATCACGTTGAATTGCAAGCTTTGCCTTATCCATGGCATCATATAGGAAGCCCATGGTAGGTGCTTCATCGGTTTCAACAAGACGGAGTACCCTCATTAGTGGCTCCATCACCTTTAGGATCGCCTTAACCTTCTTCCAATATTTGTTGTCCCGTATGGTGTTCGCAACGTCGACCGGTGTCCCTGATGTCTTCTTCCCATGTTTTGTGTTGAGCCATTCTCGGGAAGCGAACATCTCACTCAACTCTCCCCTATGCTGGAATAAACTCTCTAATGCTATAAAGTTTGTTGCGAATCTAGTCGCCGCAGGCCTCAACAACTCTCGTCCATTCGTGAACTTTCTCATTATTGCGACTACTTGATTATGGTTGTAAATAAACGTCGTCACTTCCCTTGCCCTTTCGACCATTTCCTTAACATTCTTCTTCTTCCCAATATCTTCCAATATAAGATCAATACAATGGGCAGCACATGGTGACCAAAAAAGATGTTTTCTCTTATCCATTAACATATGTCCTGCAAGCTTATATGTTGCTTCATTATCTGTCACAATCTGCACTATATTCTCCTCTCCAATCTCGTCCACAACTTTATCCATTAGTTCATTAATATAATTAGCATTTTTTGTTGCCTCTGACGCATCAATTGACTTATGGTATATAGTTCCTAAGTGGCAGTACACCATGAAGTTGATCATGCTACGTCTGGTTGGGCCAGTCCAACCATCACACATAATCGTGCATCCTCTGGCTTGCCATACAGGTTTAAAGGTAGCCACGTATGCTTTAACATCCGCATACTCTGCATTTGTCCATTTCCCTCTAATGTCCTTAGCCGTGGGAGCTTTTATTCCTTCACCTGCTTCTGCTGCAGCATCAATTACCACCTGCCAATATGGAGAATTGGCCGCATTAGGAGGTATGTTAGCATGTATAAATAACTTTGCTGCTGCTCTACCTAATTTCTCAACGGAAGTTCTACTCCACATTTGTTTTATTTTTTTTGTTTAGTTGATTCTTTCCTCTAAACAGGATTGGATCAATAGAGGGTCTCCTAGACTCATTTACTTCTTCATCTTCACGTATAGAGGCATCACGTGAAGATGTTTGTCGTCGGCTCCCAAACATACGTCGTAACCCACCAAACCTACCCCCCAGACCCTCAGTCCCACCTACAGAAGCAGTTGCACTTCCAGTTGCACTCCCACTCCCACTCCCACTGCCCCCCCCTCTATCACGCACTGACCCATGCGTGCCAAACATGCGGCGACGTTCTTCCTCTTCACGAGCTACACGCAAGCTCTCTCTCCTAGCTATAGTTAATTCCCGATCTGAATCTTCGTCAGAATCAATAATATCTTCATCACGAACGCCCATATATTCAGGACCAAACACCTCCTGTCGAGCTGCATCCAAAATATCATCTTTCTTCTTTTGTACAGCAGCACGTTTACCCTTCGACTCATCCAGACTAGCTTGCATTAAAAGCATTATCTCTCTCGGTACTCTGGCACATGGCGCAACTTGACCTTTTCGATGTGCTAAATGTTGTTTGAGACGGGTAATTCCACCAGTCACATGTCTATCACAATAGTTGCACTTCATTTGGTGCCTAGTACCACCAACCCTCTCACAATGTTGCCATCCAATATCCTCACTTACTTGTTGTTGGCCAGACCCAGACATTTCTTTAAGTTTAGGTAGATGAGTGTATGTCTGTATGACCTATATTAATAAAGATGATTTTATGTTCTAAGTAAAATACTAAACCCTAAGAAGCTCCAAAACCTGTCCAATATAAGCAAATAAAAATATAAAGTCACTAATTCGAAAATACAAAAAAATATTAAATAGCACCCCAAATCTGTAAAATGCACATTAACATTTTCTATTATGATTAACATATCACATGGCATGATTAAAACAGAAAAATAACCATTAAAAATTGATTTTTCGAATTTAAAAAAAAAGGGTAAAAATACATGCGTAAATAGAAAAAAAATATTTAAAAAATATTAAATGGCACCCCAAATCTGTAAAATGTACATTAATATGTTCTAATATGATTAACACATCATATGGCATGATTAAAACAGTAAAACAACCATTAAAATTTGATTTTTCGAATTTAAAAAAAAAAGGTAAAAATACATGCGTAAATAGAAAAAAAATATTAAAAAATATTAAATGGCATCCCAAATCTGTAAAACGCACATTAATATGTTCTAATATGATTAACACATCATATGGCATGATTAAAACAGCAAAACAATCAATAAAATTTGATTTTTCGAATTTTTAAAAAAAGGGTAAAAATACATGCGTAAATAGAAAAAAATAATAAAAAATATTAAATGGCACTCCAAATCTGTAAAATGCACATTACTATGTTCTACTATGATTAACACATCATATGGGATGATTAAAACAGCAAAACAATCATTAAAATTTGATTTTTCGAAATTTTAAAAAAAGAGTAAAAATACATGCGTAAATAGAAAAAAAATAATAAAAAATATTAAATGGCACTCCAAATCTGTAAAATGCACATTACTATGTTCTACTATTTAACACATCATATGGGATGATTAAAACAGCAAAACAATCATTAAAATTGGATTTTTCGAATTTTTAAAAAAAGGGTAAAAATACATGCGTAAATAGAAAAAAATAATAAAAAATATTAAATGGCACTCCAAATCTGTAAAATGCACATTACTATGTTCTACTATGATTAACACATCATATGGCATGATTAAAACAGCAAAACAATCATTAAAATTTGATTTTTCGAATTTTTAAAAAAAGGGTAAAAATACATGCGTAAATAGAAAAAAAATAATAAAAAATATTAAATGGCACTCCAAATCTGTAAAATGCACATTACTATGTTCTACTATGATTAACACATCATATGGGATGATTAAAACAGCAAAACAATCATTAAAATTTGATTTTTCGAATTTTTAAAAAAAGGGTAAAAATACATGCGTAAATAGAAAAAAAATAATAAAAAATATTAAATGGCACTCCAAATCTGCAAAATGCACATTAATATGTTCTACTATGATTAACACAACATATGGCATGATTAAAACAGCAAAACATGTTAAAAAAAGTATAAATACCTATTTTTGACGAATTCGGAATTTCTGAAAAATGGCCCCCCGAGCTTCGATTCAACAAAAACCGCAATACAATGCGTTTTTATCACAAAAACCCAACCAAGGTTGGTCGAAATTGGCAGTAGAAGGGGTGAGAAGTACTTTGGAAGCAAGAAATTTGAAAAAAAAAACAACAAAACAGTGCTTAAAATGCCAAAAAAAAAAAAACCGTTTTCTGACCGTTACGGGCGGCCCGTTACGGGTCGACCGTTACGCCCCGTATCGGCCCGATACGGGCCCGTATCGGCCGATACGGGTGCAAAAATCGTATCGGCCGATACGGCCCCGTAACGCGTAACGGTTCGGTCCGTTACCGTTACGTATCGGCCGTATCGGCCGATACGTAACCGATATGGCACACCCTGACACATACACATATCAGAGCAATCATCTATAAAAGTTATGAAGTATCGTTTACCTCCACGAGTAAGAATGCCGTTTAACTTACAGATATCACTGTGCACAAGATGCAATACTTGGGACGATCTTTCAACACTTGGAAAAGGTTTCTTCGTCATTTTGGATCGTATGCACACTTTACATTTTTTGGTTTCATTATCTGTATATGAGATTAAACCATTCTTAGCCATGAACTTCAAGGTACTATACCCTATATGGGCTAGTCTATCATGTCACAGTCCAGCGGATTCAACCATATATGCAGAAGTGCTACTTTCATTTAGAAAAAACTTGACCATCCCATTACAAGCATATTCCTTTCCGACAAAATTTTCATTCTTAGACAGAATCAGTTTACCTGACTCGTACACCACCCTTATCCCTGGTTTTCCAGAAGATCCCCAGAAACTAAGTTTCGCCTCATGTCTAGGACGTGCAGTACATTAGTCAGAATCACTTTCTTCCCAGAGGTAAATATCAGTTCGACAGTTCCTTTACCGACGACCTTCGATCGGACTTCATTACCCATTTCGACTTCTTGACCATCGGTCAATTCCTCATAGGTTTTGAAGGCTGATTTGTCGTAGCACACATGTACTGTAGCGGCAGTATCATACCACCATCCTGGAACTTTGTCTTGGATGGTATTCACCTCAGTGATCATGACCACTATATCGCCTTCTTCTACTGCACTCACCTCTTGTTTAGATTTGCGATATCGACATACTCGAGTATAGTGCCCGGTTTTCCCACAGACATAGCATGGGCCTTTAAACTTTTCGTTCTTCTTTTGGGTGTTTTTCTTGAATTTTCCTTTATTGGGTTTTAGGGAATTATCCTTCTCGGGATGTTTGTTACTAGAGTTCTCTACTGCATATACTTTGGACGAGGTATTCCCGTTATCATTCTTTCTGTCGCGGTTACGGGGATTCTTCCTCAATTCTGAGGTGTTTCTGGATTTGTTCCAGTGTGTAGTCCTCAGTTTTATGCAGCAACTTCTTTTTATAGTCTTTCCACATCGGTGACAATTTGGCGATTATAGCCCCGACTTGGAATGATTCAGGAAGATCTATTTTTATCGCTTTGATTTTGTTTACTATTAGCTGCAATTCTTGGATTTGGGGTAGCAGCGGTTTGTTATCTACCATGTTGAAGTCAAAATACCTGGCGATGAGAAACTTGTTGGTACCTTCTTCTTCAGCCTTGTATTTGAACTCCAGAGCGGCCCAGATCTCCTTTGCTGATGACGTCTGTTGGTACAGATCGTAGAGACGGTCGGAGAGTGTGTTCAAAATGTGTCCTCGACACAAGAGTTCGTCTTCGGCTTGTTTAGTGCGGGCGACCACCTGTTCAGGTGTGTCGTCGTCGGTTGCTTCAGGTAGCGCTTGCAAATTTGGATCTAATATATAGTAGACCTTTAGCGTCGTTAGGAGAAATTTCAGCTTGTCTTGCCATCTCGTAAAATTGGTTCCATCGAATCGATCAAGACGTATCAAGTCCTGATTCATCAACTTGATGGATGAAACACTGTTGGCTTCCATCAAATAAAGCTTTAATATTGTTGAGAATTTTATACAGATTGGTATAATTTCTGTATAATATGGAAACCGAAAAAATCACGATAATAAAAATTAAGGACAGGCTGAAGCACGTCTGAAAAAACGCTGTCCTTAAAGCGTTATCTGCCCCTACTCAATTGAATTGAGTAAGCTGATAGGTTATAGGCAAATAACTTCTAGGATACGATGAGCCTGGTGTGGGTCTGCGTTCAGCAAACACGAAGGCCCACCTATTGGAACTCAATTTCATAATTTCTGACAGTATTACAATATAGAGAAAATCCCAAAAGAAAGAAAAGAAGAAGAAAATTGTGCTTTAGACCACTGCTTTGGTCAAGTCTTCAGCCACTGGTTTTGTTGAACCGTCCTAGACCACACCGTTGGTCTGTTCTTCTTGCAATGGTTAAACCCTTGCTGTCTTGTTGCTGGAATTACTAGAGTATAAGAGAAGATTAGTGGGCTTTCTCAATTCATATGGTAATGCTGGATTGGTTTATGAGATGGTTTAGAAACCCATCCAGGCCCTCCTTTTATAGGCTATGGTGGCTAGGGGGTTATAGTCAAAGACTTAAATTCCATTAAGCGATTTCTGGCTGTTGGAAAACTAGCCATTTTCTGACTGTTATGCATGGACCATTAATCTGTTGCGTGCTGACTGTTGTGAGACAGCAGCTAGCCGTTTTCTGACTGTTGGGCTAGCCATGCAGCAGTTACAGCTGGACCCTGCACTAATGGCTCAGCTGTTACAGTTTCTGCTGCAACAGCTATACAACCACACTGCCTCACATGCCCATGCCCTCGCACCGAGCCTAAGACCAAGACCAAGACCGAGACCGAGTCCGAGACTGAGCTTGAGCCCGAGCGCGAGAGCGCGCGCGGGTGTTCATGGACTACGTAGGTAAATATTACAATACTCCACTGTTTTCATTTAAACCAATTTTCATTCTCTTTCCTTTCCCATGTGAGACTATTCCCAAAAACCCACAGAAAATGTGTTTTTCAAAACAACTTTAATATATTATATATTATTTTATTATTAAAAAATATTTTTATTAAAATCAATATTTTTGCAACATGAACGGCTTACTTGATTAGCATGTATGGCTAATGAACAGTTTCTAAGTGAAAGTGCCTGAACCGTCCCACCTGTCATGAGTAATAGTATCATCTCTCTATATGTTCAGCATCAGAGGAAAAACGATGTAGTACAACATATGTTCAAGATACAACTAGCTTCAACATGAGATCATGGGTTCGAGCACCCTTTGTGGTGTGTGCATGAGATACGAACATCCCAACTATCAGATGATCTTGACCATCTGATCAATGACACGTGGAATTGGACAGCCAAGATCAAACGGAGAAGAATATGTCCAACCAACAAATTGTGATTGACGTGAATTTTCCTTCATGGGCTGCCAGCAGTTATACAGCATGAATCTACGGTCCAGATCAATTATTGGACAGTCCAACGTCTGCAAACAACTAGTTGTATTGAAGTCTCTCATTCCGAGGATATTTGTCTCAGCTCATTCTTTGCCCATGTCCTAAACATGGTGGGTCCCACTTCTTGTGCGGTTCTGATCCATACACGTAGCCCATCATACTACAAAACCCGGCCTCATTGTGTGCCAGAGAGCGTCTAATAACTGTACGCTGGTTTTCTTTTTGTCCGTTGGACACCATGTTTCAACCATCCAAACCGCTGATAAGATGGCCCCCACGGTTGAAATACCATGCACAAAAAACTATCCCCGATTGAAAAATTCTAACCCTTCAATTAGTGCCCACCAAACAGACGGTTGGGATTTAAGAAAAAGTACAGCAACGTTTACATCCCGACCAAAAAGATCCAAGCATTTGATGGAGATATTCCAACCTGGGGCATTCCGGTGCATGAGACCGCCATGAAGGGGCCCACTGGATTAATGGTTTGGATCACTAAATTAGTGTACCATAGGCCTCATTTGCACAAACAGAAAACCGTGGGCGCACTGTAAAGTGTAAACCGTCGGATTGTATACAACTATTCATCCATTTTCTTATAAAAACGGTTTATTGTGGATTAGAACACATGAGGGAGAGAAAAAGGCTGGCATAGACTACGGGACTACTCAAATCATAGTCCTTGAGATTTCCGCCTTATATGGTTGTTTTCAATGGATGATCTAAACTATCCACTCGATGGAGAGTGGTATCTATAATCAATAGATAGAAGTTCCTACTGATTGGTGAAACAGAAAAGACATGATTCCCCGTTCAAATGGATACTGTTATCAACGTGGAGATTTATTATCAACGTGAAACTATATGGTGAAACTATCTGGAGATTTATTATTATCAACGTGGCCTACCCATTTACAGCAGAGTACGGCGAACTACAACTTCTATAGTCCCTCGTACTATGAAACGGTCAACGATCCAATGGGTAATGATCCTCGATGTAAGTTGTAAGGTAAATGCATGCATAAAAAAAGGAGGGCTTTTTACAAAATGACCGCCTGCTTTTGGGCTATGGACATAAAATCTCCCACTTTAAACTATTTACGAGAACCTGCTCATAGTTTTCCGGCGCAGATTGGATACTGACAAGGTCAGTAGCCAAGTGGCTACTGAAGTAACGTCACCAAGCTCTGTGGACCCCACTATTACTCATGTGTTGTATCCATACCGTCCAATCATTTTTAGAGATCGTTTTATGATGTTACAAAGAGAATGAGATAGATCTAAAGTTCAAGCAGACCCTACCATAGAAAATAGTGGGGACAGTGACATCCACTGTTCAAAACCTCTTAGGGGCCACAGTAGTTTCCAATCAAGCTGATATATTTGTTTTCGCTTCCTCTATTTCTATGTTAACTTATGAATAGGTTGGATCTCAAAAATACATCACGGCGGGCCATATAAATATTTTAACAGTAGGTGTGATTGCTCCCACTGTTTTCCTGTGATGGGTCCACTTGAACTTTAGATCTATCTCATTCTCTTTGTAATGCCATAAAATGATCTCTAAAAATGGTTGGTCGGTATGGATACAACACATGCATCATACTGGGGTCCACATAACTTGGTGACATCACTTCAATATGCATCTGGCTACTTACCTTGTCAGGATTGTATCCAATCCGGACTGGTTACTGACTACTGAAGTGACGTCACCAACTTATGTGGGCCCACCATGATTTACCTGTTGTATCAGCATGGTCCAAAGACCGAGGTAGATCCAATGTTGGGGTGGACCCCACCATGATGTTTATTTGAGATCCCACTTGTTCATGTGTTAAAGCAGACATGAAATAAGGGAAAATACAAATATTAGCTTGATTGAAAACTTCCGTGGCCCTTAAAACTTTTTAACTCTCTCCACTGTTTTTTGTGGTGGGGTCCTCTTGAGCTTTGGATCTGATTCATTTTTTGGATCTTGCACTAATATGATCTCTCCAATTGGGTGAACAGTGTAGATAGAAAACATACATCATGGTATGGCCTATAGAAACTGGTGACATCACTTCAGAAGCTAGTCTCGCTACTCAACTTGTCAGTAGTTATTCCGCGTGGATTAACCGCCTACTGTTAGTTACTGTACCAATGGATTTGTGTCTTTTTGCATTGATGGAACTATCCTCGTCTTAGCGCGCTTTGCTATCTACTCTCGCTCCCTTGGATTCGTGGCATGGCATGCCACCGTAATCACTTAACCCCGGCCGTACCTAGGCCCACCTTGTTATTTGTGAAGAATACATCATATTCATCTATTTTATTAGTTCATTTAAGTACAAGAGCCTAAAAATGTGCCAGATCAAGGTGCAAAGTGGGACATATAATGGCCCCAAGCTTCTTCATCGACAAACGTCCAATTCCCACTATTTCTTGGCACATGGCCCATTGGGGCTTGGTATTGGCCTCATTTTTTGGTCCATGGTATAAAATGAGCTGGAAAATCAGATGGAGGGCAGATTTGTTGAAAACATCATGTGGCTCAATGAGTGTTTTAACAGTGAGCTTTTAATCCCCGTTGTTTCATGTTCATGTGACCTAATTGAGCTCTTAACCGGTCTCATTTTTTGTTCAATGCCCTAAGATGAGGTTAAAAAATATATGGACAGAGTAGATTGGTCACAAACATCATTGTGGACCCATTATGGTCGAACAACATGTGGACTTAATCTGATTTGTGGGCCACTAGAGCTTGGAAGCAGCCACATGTTTCGGCACAAGCCATAAATGAGCTGAAAAATAGATAGACAGGGTGGATTAGTAAAAACAATTATCCTATGACCTGACAAATATTTTAACAATGGGTGTTTAATTCTCAAAATTTTTGCATACGTTTGGCCCACTTGTGCTTTAGATCAACTTCATTTTTGGATCCATGTCCATAAATGAGGTGGAAAACAAATGGATGGATTGCATTTGTTACATACATCATAGTGGGCCCCACCTAGGTCAGGCAACCCTTCCCATATGGACTTGAATGTCCATTAAACCTCTCGTTTGTCATTGATGAACAATTAATTGTCGTGCCTACCTGACTTTGAATATTTTTTGAGCTACCTTGATGTTTGTGAGAAATCCATATTGGCCATCTGTTTTTTCAGCTCACTCCAAGGCGTGCACCTAAAAATAAGGTGGATCTGGAGCTCAAAATGGCCACCCAATGGCCCCAAGAAGTTGGGGCCCACAAGACTTTGCCACCTCATTACAAGGTTGGTAATCTCTTGTACGTTATAATTCTAGCCCGTCTAAATCATGTATTATCATGGATAAGCACTAAGCCAAGTACAACATTGACAAATCAATCTCGTCCGTCCGTTAGATGGCCTAAAAAGAATTAAAAGTAGAAAAATGTCAACTGCACTTGTTCGTCAGCTAAATTCAGAGCTAGATATGTGTGATTGGTGTGATTTTGACTATCTAGATCCCTCATTACCACCTGATAGGTGAATGTTAGTTCAAAAGAGATGTCTGTATAATTATCAACATTCACGTGTACCACGCCTATCTTCATGCTCGTGCCGAGGTAAAATTAAGGACAAAAACGGCTAGAACTGTCATTTTGTAAAGGTAAAATTAAGAGAAGACAAGAAACAGTAAGATTTGTGATTAAATATGGTAAATTTGACCTTTTAGTAGTTAACAGCTGCATCCGTCATGCGTATGTTCGTGTAAGCGGCTGCAAAATATTTTTGATATAATAGGCGGGTTTTGAGAAATAGTTTAACTGCACGAGGTTTCCTGTCAATACCCATAAAGCTAGAATGAAGTGGAAGGATTTAGCTCTGTAATCGCGGGCCTTGGATGGACGGATGACTTCGTAGAATACGTATTTCTTTGAAAGATATGTAAGATCTGATCCATTCATCACGCATAAAGCTCTATCATAGCGCTTTCAAACAGGGATTATATTGCGAAAACAATCAGAATGACTGAACTCCATCGAGAAAATGCACAATAGAGAATGATCATCACTCAAAATTTTTTATGCGAAGAGGAGTTTACACAAGTACGATTTTAATATGTCCATCCTATTAAATGGAAATTAATATTTATGAAATTTATTTTAAAACTTTTATATATCTGATGAACGGAGAGGAGTTTACACAAGTACGATTTTATGGCACGTGTATTGTGATGACCCACGTTTATCTCACGCGCTCGAATACCAAAATTTTATTTATAACTACAGTTATATACGCGCTGGTTGAGCTGCGAAAAGTGGGTTTGGAGAGGTTGGGGAGAGAGAGGTTCGGAGAGAGAGAGAGAGAGAGAGAGAGAGAGAGAGAGAGAGAGTTCTCTCCCTTTATCTCTTTCCCTTGGTATTCCAATGGCAGCTTCCGTAGCTTTCCAGCTTCTCTTTATCTCAGCCATTTTAGTGCTTCGATCCGTCTCAGCCACCTCTCTCTGCCCTCTTCAATCCGCTCTCTTCCTCAGCACGCTCCAATCTCAATGCCCTCTATCCTTCCTCATATCCGCGCCTGCCGAGGTGCGGTTTTTCCCCTTCCTTTCTTTCGTTTTTCAGTTATCTTTGGTTTTCTTGATTTGATTGTTTGGATATGGATTTTGCTAGAAATCTTGTATGATTAGCGTTTTCGGGTGTGAATTGAGATGGGTGGATTCCATTTTCATTTGTTGTTCAACAGAAGTCATGTTCATGTCGAAACGGAAGGAAAATGATTGTATTTTGGCTGTTCTGAATCTTCTGATTGTTTCTTGGTGTTGGAAATGGTGCAATTTGACTTTTGGTTTCTGGGGTTTTTTCTCTGATTTGTGTTGTGTTGAGAAGTTTCACTTTTCGATTTGGGTTCTGACTTTTGTGCAATGAATTCATGGTTTTACATCTACAATTGTTTGTTATGATTTGTCTTTAGGTTAGACAATTAAGTAATTTATTTTGTGTGAATACCTTACAATCCACAATTCCTTTTATGTCTGATTCATGATGTTTAAACGCCAATCTTCGATATACTAAAAAGATGTTAGAACGCTGGTAGTTTGAAATTAATGAGTTGAGTGCTTTTAGTGCTTCTTGGAACTTTATTTGTTATATGAGTTGCGAAACTGGTGTGCTAACAGAATTAGCCTGAGAATTATTAATCATGGAGAAAATCAGGAATCATTGTGACGAACATCCTTTAGATGATGTGCTGTTTTATGGATCTCCGCTAGCAGTCAATGCATTTGTCCACAACTGTCAGCTTTCTCCTGTTATTGCTGGCCTTCTTTCATCTGTATCCCGTTAGTCCTTTTTGGTTTTGCACTATTTTCTGCATTTTTCGCATGTAATCAGGGATGACTTGGCCTTTTAGGGAGGCCTCAGACAGGGCTTTGGGACCGCGGTGCTTCTTTGCCTCTGGTTTTTATTCTCTCTGAAATCCTTCACCAACATTATGAAAAGAGGGAGCTTCCGTAAACCAGGTTCCATGGAGGGTTCCCTTTTCCTGAACAAAAGTGTGGGGTGTTCTTGGGAAGCACCCAAAATTTCAGCCTTTTGTTGGGCATGACCTTAACTTGTAATCATGTAATGAGAAGTCCAACTAAGAAATTGTGCTTTGTGTAGATGAGTGGTGAAGTTGGTTCACCATTCACCATCTCCTCATTCATTAATCAATGATAAGAAAACTTTGAAGTTATTCTTTTCTTTGTTGATGGGCTTTTTGCTAAAGGTAGAGGATCTTCTAAGTGGCTGGGCCACTAAAGGTTAAAAAAATGTCTCTGGAAAATGTTTACTTATGCTATATTATGTGGTATTTGGGATGAAAGAGACTAACTACCCCCAGTAGCGACACGTTGGTTAGTTCCAAGCCCAATGAAGGAGGGTTAACATGGGAATCTGGTCATCAAATCTTTGCCCAATAAGTCATGAGAAGCTACCCCAAATAGTTGGGACGATGATGAGGGCAGCAATGATAATGATTTTGGCATGAAAGAGTCAATTGAATCTTTGGGGACAAACTTTTGATCATTTTGATACTTCATAGAAAAATGGAAATGAATATGGAATATGGATATGAAAATCATTATTCATTGGGCTCTACGGAGGAAAGAGTTTTGGGGTGTGCATTTTCTTGAATCAAGTTGAATAGGAAGGTAGTAATTGACGGACATGCCTCTCAAAAAAAATTGATCGGGGCTATGTAAAGGGAGAATTGACAGTGACACCTAGAGCCTGTTGTATACCGTGGCCAATTTTTATGCCTTGAGAATTTTTTTTCCACCTTGCACTTAGAATCTCATCTATTTTCCAGGGGCAAAAAAACTTGTGAAAATAGATTGTAGGTTAAGTTAGTCTATGATTGGTCATTAAAGAGCACATCATTATTAAAGCGAGCTGTCCCATTGATCAGTGCAACTGAATTGAACTTCGATGGTAACATGGAGTGGACGATTATTGGTGTTCTGAGCGTAGGGACAAAAGAGTAGTTAAAATTTGCCTTTTTCAGTTCTCTTGTAGTAAAAGTCTTTAATGAGGCAGGTGTTAAAACATTATGACAAGGCTTGAAGTTTTCATTGACTCACTGGGGTTTGTCTAATTGTGGAGTGGCATTGGGCATATGCTATCTCGTGGATGTCAGAGAGAATTCTAGATATGCGGTGGCTCGTGCGTGCTATCACGAAATTAAGAATCTTGCTTTTGTTATGAATTAGAATTTTTACTGTTCAAATTTTTTACGTGAGGCAAACGATGGACAGCATCATTAAAGAATGCCTACTTCATACATACAAAACCTCTGTCCCTCAATCTGTGGACTCTCTACTACTCCTTTCTTATGTTAAATAAATCTGGTGATTTGCTGAAAACGAAGGGACATGTAAATGTAATACCTTATATTATGAGTCAGTTCCTTTCTTCAAAGTTCTGAAGAATGAAATGAGGCCTTTGCATTTCAGTTGGTGGCTTGGTGCTTGTAAGCACAATATTATTTTTTAGTTGTTGCCTCATCTGACATTTACATCCAATAAGGCTTGATTTTGAAAGAACCTTTGAATGGATTAAGAGGATCTGTCAGAGTGACATACAAAACCTCTGGTGTCTTTCTTCTTCTTCTTCTTCTTGTCTTTGGTTGAGTGAGATCCCTTTTTCTAAATTATAAGCCATCCTTGTTATCTTTTTCTTCTTCTTTGAGTGAGGTCTTTGGTTAAGTGAGTTCCCCTTTTATAAATTATAAAATGTGCTTGTTATCTTCATCATTCTCCTTTGCTCTTCTTCTAGTGTCTTTGGTTGAGTGAGATCACCTTTTTCTAAATTTTAAGCCATGCTTGTTATCTTCTTCTTCTTCGAGTGAGGTCCCTTTTTCTAAATTATAAACCATGCTTGTTAATGTCTCATTCTTCTTTGCTCTTCCTCCTCGTTCCCTTTTTTATTTTCTAAATTATAACCCATGCTTGTTATCTTCTTCTTCCTTCTTGTGTGACGTCTTTGGTTGAGTGAGTTCCCTTTTTCTAAATTATAAACCATGCTTGTTATATTCTTCTTCTTCTTTGCTCATCCTCCTCCTCCTTCCTTTGAACTCCTGAGTCCTGAGGGAATGATTGCCAAATGGTATATACTCTTCAATCTGTAATGGCATATACTCTTCAACCTGAAGCCATCCTGCTAGTGTGTGTAGAAGATAATTGTACATGCCATAGACTTCATCTGCTTCTCTCAAATGCATTTTTGCTGCTGCAAATTGTCTGATCACATGTTTACTATTTGATTTAATCACTTGTTTACCTTTTGATTTAGTGTGTTTCAGCATTTTGCATTGTATTATGTGCATGGTTGATATCCCTATGGCTTGTGTATGGTGACACAAAAAGTTCTTAGGGATAAATCAGACAGTTATATGCTTTGCTTAGCGATTCTTGATAACGTTAGACTATATGTTTCATTTCAGTTTGCACTCGCTGTCTGTTACATGCACGCTTGAGGTGAGGAGGAAGCCTTGGGGTAAGGCGGAATGAAGAGGGTTAAGTCTCAAGGCCTGGCCAAACCAAAAAGCTTCAAGGCTGTTCCTAGGCTTAATTGAGGCTTAAGCCTCGTATAGCTGAACACATCCCTCAGCCTCACATAGTGCAGCCTCATCTGTTCAGGAAAAGTGGCTTTTTATATTTTTTATTTCTTTGATTTTCTCACAGTTTTGCCCTCAGTTCCATGCACGGGTGGAAACTAGTTGGGTTGGCCAGAAATGATCCATGTCACTGGTGAACCCAACTATGAGAATGTGTACATGTGTTTTTCCTTCTTTCCCTAGGCACGCAGATTAAAATCGAGGATTTGCTTCCTTCTGATTCATAAGGAAAACCCAAACATTTGAAAGGAAAAGTTCCATGTCACGTGGGCTCGCTATATGGGTTCTTGAAATATGATTGCTACATCTTATTTCTTCATATTAGCAAGCTGTTCCATTTCACCATGAATCTGGGGATGACTTTCTTATTGGACATGGGACTGCTGTGGGGCCCACTTGCGGGCAATCACTAGAGGATGGGTCTCACAAAATTTTTCCTCTGATTTTTTAATCCATATTTTCTATCGGTGGTTTGAATTGAATGACCATCTTTCTTGTTTTGCCTGCGGGACTCTAATTAATAATGTTACATGTCAGAAAAACCCACTGTCAGTAGAATAACTTTTGAATTCTTTTTCTTAGGTGTTTAAATGTTGTCACGAAAGATGAGCACTACAGTAGATCATATATATATATATATATAATATATATATATATATATATATATATATATATATATCCCGGGTTGTTTTCTAACCTGGGTCTGGAGTCTGGATGTGGCTGTTGGTCACAGATCTGGGTTTGAACCCCAGGGGATGTGGCTACACACACACACACACACAAAATACTTATTTTGATTGTCTATTTTAATATAAAATGTTTGTTCATATCTATACTAAATTTGACACGGATCACATGCATATACCCATGTTATGTAAAATACCATGATGGACATCCCAGGGAATTTGAAAGATCTGGGTATTGAAGTTCTTCTATACAATAAAATGAATACCAATTGTAATCAGCTCGATAGTGACCAACTGAAAATTTAGTTTAAAAGTCGCTCATTTGTGTTATCGTGGTACGGTCAAGCTATAGTTCTGGCATCAGTTATCAGATACCTCTCTTTTTGTCTGCCTTAACAATAGAATATCCAAATATTGAAAGGGATGGTATGAGTCTGCACTTTCTTCATAGTTATGAAGTAAAATAGGAAATCTAACATTGTATTTCTGTTTGAAGGTGGATGGAGAATCCCTCGACAAAGTTTTGAGCTCCAGTCAGATGAAAGAATATACCTCTGTGCTCTTCTATGCTTCTTGGTGCCCATTCTCATGCAATGCTCGATCTTCCTTTGACATTCTCAGTTCCATGTTTCCTCAAATCACGCATTTGGCAGTTGAAGAATCTTCAGTCATGCCAGCGTAAGGATGATCAAGCATAATCTCTATGCATTTATTGACACATGATTTCCGAGGAATGCTACTGTAATGTGGAATCATCATGGTTCCATGAAGGTGCACTGAAACATCTCTAATGCATGTGACATTTGAATATGGCGACCTGAAATGTTGATTTGGTGGGCTACCATATGGATTGGCAATAAATCAAAAGGAAGGCGACTGGACTACGCTCACCATCTGATATGTGGCCTCTCAAAATGGATGGTGAACTCAAAAAAAATGAGTGAAAAGCTCACTACAATATGATGGTCAGAGTTGTCCGATCATAACAGTTTCTGGTCAATCATCTATGGCCCATTGACTCTGTGGCTTACCAGATTAGCCATCCTAATCACCATATGTATTCACCCTCTGTGCGAAGGGTACAACATTTCAAAGAACATCTGTGACACGGGCATCATACTAGCGTTTCTCTCAACATCTTGCTGACTGTATCACAAACCACTCACTTTTCTCTCTTTGCTGTATTTTCAGTGTACTTTCAAGATATGGAGTTCACAGCTTTCCTACCATATTTATAGCAAACCGGACATCAAGGATGTGCCATTATGGTTCGAAGGATCTAAGCTCCCTCAGACTCTTCTATAAAAGAATTACAGGTAACTTCCCTAAACCAGTATATCTTTTCCTGGCCCTCTTAGTTTAAAATACCAGCATGTCCTCAACTGTTTTGAATGCAGGTCTCCAGCCAGTTGAGTATTCCATTGAGGATCAGCCCAGCAGCTTGGGAAGTGAAAAATCAACCCCCCGTGTATGGGATAGTTCACCGAGGGAAATATTAACAAGAGAACCATACCTGGTGTTTTCTCTTCTCTTCCTTTGCTTGAAGGCATTCATCTATTTCTTCCCTGATGTGTTATCTCACCTGAAAGCCATATGGGTCTCCTACGGTTGGCATCAGAGCTTGGGTTTCTTCGGGGATACAAGTCAGCTGTTGGAGCGTGTTCTCCATGTTATCAACGTGAAGAGGGCATGGAGCAAGCTAAGACGGTGCAAGACTGGGAACTTTCAGAAAGGAGCAAAAAATGCCCGTGTCTGGGCATCTTCATTGGCTTCTGTATCCTTGGGTGAGTCATCTTCAACAAGATCAGCACTGTTGGATTCATGATTCTACGGTGTTCCTTGCCTCGACAACTCTGCTGTTAGTGATGACAGAGAGGAAGCAGCTTCTTCGGTGGATAGAGAGCAGTGATTTTCAAGGTCAGGTGGTTTTTTTCCTTTTTGTTCTCTCTTTATTTTGTATTTGCTAGGAAACCGAAGCTGCTTTCTTTAGGGTTTGGGCAGATGGGGAGTATGCAAATTTCAGAATCGCTTCTGTATATTGTATTTGTGAGCACAGATCACCTACTGGCAGTGCCTCCAGAAGTTGTGTTGCTGTACCATCCCGCCAAGGTATCACTTGTGTAGGACATTCATACTACGAAAACAATGGGTGCGCACAGATCACCTGGTACAAAATATATATGCCCAACACTGCTTATCAGATGGGCCCACCGTCGAAATCAATGGACAATCAGATCAATGGACAACTGATTGTCTGATACAACTTGCATGTGTTGCCCACCTAGTGAGTTGATCAGCCTGATTTTTTGACAAGGTTGATCTTCATGGTGGGGCCTACAGTTTTCATGGTGAGGATGTACTACAGAAATGGCATGTTAGTGGCAGAGATTGCATGACATGGTACCACAGGTTGTGGTGGTCTGGGTGTTCAGCTCTCGTATATTGTTTGCCATTTGTAACACACTTGTTATCTATGTGGGGCAGCTTCAATTTGGAAGGGGACCCAGAGCACCTTTGGGTGGTTTCTTACATATTTCTTTTACCGATGGGGAGAAGGATTTTACAAGGACATTTTCTCTATTTCATATGGGTTCATCAAAGATGCATTTATTTATTTAATTCGTTATGAGTTCCCTATTTCATTATTGGATGTGGATGGTTGTATTTTCTTTCTATTAAAGGGTTTTGGACTTTCCCAATATGGGGGAAATTTTGGTGTGTGGACCATCATCCTAACTGGGTCCCATCATATCATTCCATGAGGCCCACTTGTACAACACGTAAAAGGAAGATGAATGCTAAGGCACAAAAAGAAAATGTTGGATACCCGGGACGGTTGATATGGTGGGCCACCAGCTCTTTGGTTTTGTAAATCCCACACAATGGCTCAGCAATTTTATTGGTTGGATGGATGGGCAGTCGGCCGAGTAGAAAAAAGGCCACCATACTCGGAGGTCTGTTCCATTGTTGTGTGATCATTGCGTACGTGGCATATAATTAAATTCAACTATCCAAAATATTGATCAGTTTAGATATATCATGAACCAAAAATCACCCTCATTTGAACAAAAAGGGTCCACAAATCAGAGGTGAAACAGTGGCTCGATCGATCTGAAAAGTGGGTTCTGCATTTTAGCTTGTTCAATTTGAGCTAATGTATCCCACGTATACAATTTCTGAATGCCTGCGCATCAAACGTCACACTCTTCCAGAGTATCAGGTAAATCCCTACCTTTTTTCTTTTATCTTTAGTCCCAAAACGCAGATGGGACCACAAATTGGACGTCCTGGATTCATTAATTCTTACAACCACCTTGCCGGAGGTGGGTCGCCTATCGCTTTCGTAGGATTATTATTATTATTATTTGTTGGTGATGACAATTCGAACGATGCAATATTGAAGACTTGATTGGAGGTACAGTGCCAACGTGGCAAGCGTGTGATAAATCAGGGAAAATCATTAGGTGAGGGATCAGGCCAATCCAATAATCAAGTGGGCTATAATCAATTTAAGAAAATGGATGGTTTTTTTTTTTTTTTTTTTTTATAATAATAATAAATCTCACAAAAAAAATAAAAAAAATCTCACGCAATCACATACCCTACGCACGCCTGGGCACTCACCCAATAGTGGTTCTCCAACCCATGAAAACTCCTGTAAGACTACCATTGAGCTTATAAAAACTACCAACATCTAATATTGAAAATGAACATGTGGCGTACTGATGACCGAACGCGGATTGCGTACTACCCGCCCGTCTTTAGCTCTGAACGGGCAGTTCTGTGGGCGGGTCCACTGTGATGTATCTTTACATCCAAGCCGTCAATCCATTTTCTCAGATTATTTTAAGGCATGAATATAAAAACGAGGCAGATCCAACGATCAAGTGGACCACGCCAAATAATAAGCTTGGTTGCATTAAAATGCCCATAGCATTAAATGTCAGTTGCATTAAATGCAAGAGTCATCTATGGTGTGGTCCATTTGATCGTTGGATCTGCCTCATTTTTGTTTTTAGACTTAAAATAATATGAAAAAAAGGAATTGACGGCTTGGATGTAAAGATACATCACGTTGGGCCCGCCCGCAGATCTGCCCGTTCGGAGCTAGGGACGGGCAGGGGTTGTACACAATCCGCGTCCGTTGGCATGCGGTGCAAACGTGTCAACCTTAGGGCTGTTCACGAGTCAAGCTAGCTCGAAAAGCTTGCTCGACTTGGCTCGAGTAAGCTCGGATTGACTCGGCTTGAATGACCGATTCAAGCCAAGTTAAGCTAATTATTTGAAGCTCGAGTTGAGTTCAAGCCAAGTTCGACCAGGGGGCATTTCTCCTCGACTCGACTCGAACTCGAGCTTGACTCGGCTCGATTAATAAATATATTAAATATTTTATATATATATAAGTTTTAAGTTTAAACTTTAAAAAATAATAATAATAAAAAACAAACCCTAGCGTCTCTACGCGATTGCACGCACTCCCTTCCCTTTCCATTTCTTCTCTTTCTCTACCCACTGCTAGCTGCACGCTTGCCCCGACCACCACCACCAGTTTTCATTTCAGCTCCATAATAATATGATTTCAATCTCTTGAGATCTACTTCTTAGGCGAGAAACCCAAGAAATTTAAGATGTGTTCTTCTCAGATTTGTTAGAGCTTCAAGGAAATCTGATAATCTGATTGGCTAGAGCTCTTTACTTGGATTTCTGATATGTGTTCCGCTTTGTTTCTTTTTTAGTACTTGGAATTCTGCTGGTGGAAGAAGATCAAGAATAGATTGGTTCTTACAGATTTTCTCATCCGATTCGAAGTTTTATTTGTTTTTTTCATCGGGTTTTGTTTTGATTCTCTTAAGATTTTTAAAATTTTCATCAATGGAGAAGTATCAAGAATAGAATCCATTACTCTCTAACCCAACAAGCTCGAGCTCGACTCGAGGTAAACTCGACTCGACTCAAACCACTAGCTCGACTCGAACTCGACTTGACAGCTTTGGCAAACAAGCCAGGCTTCAATGTTGAGCTTGAGGCCAAGCCCGAGCTCGAGCTCGAGCTTGAGTACACCATGGACAAGCCAAGCCAAGCTTGGCCACTTCGACTCGACTCGGCTCGATGCCCACCTCTAGTCAACCTGGCGAGTGTGTAGGACATATGAATGGTGTAGGATCAGCCACCTCTATGCATAAGAACGGACGGCTTACAAAATTCTCGAGTTGTCAATGTATATGTGCGGACCGCATGATGGGTTGGCTGTCCTGATTTATTTATTTTTCTTTCTTTCATCTTCTCCCTCAGCCCTGGATGTGGCATGCTTGCTGCATGCAGAGGTGCATGTGCAGTGGGATCCGTGTGTAGCTAGAAAACTCCAGAAATAGAAAACATTTTGCCACGCAACAGTAAACACAGCTGCATGGAAAACGATGCAACATCCACTACTCCGCATGGGAGGACACCTGTTCTTCTGGAAGGGTCTTATCCTGGAAGGGCCACGGCCACAGACCGAAGATTGCATCCATTGACTTTGCAATTTGAATGTGGATTCATCTACTTTGGCCACAAATCAGATGATCTGGACCCTTGTTTGGTTGTACTTTTAGGCCCTGGAACACCCACTGTGGACCATGAGGACCGTTATGGTTGGTCAGCACATGTGGACACGTACGGTTGATATTGGCAGACGCATTTGGGATATATCACTTTGGGAATTAGGACGTTTGCGAAGCCCACACGCGTGCATTTCTTGGATCACACGCATGTACAGTCATAGATGGTACGTGAGTGTAGGAAATCGGAGCCTTGTTGTTTCAGGATATCCATAGACAATCTAATTAATTACTAGGTAGCAACAATCATAGCAGGAAAATGGACGTTTAGGAACAAAATAGCCAAGGATATTCAACGTAATCAACAGCAAAACTGATGAGTGTTCCAGCCTCAATATTCGACCCGTATCTCCTCCAACTAGCATACTTGCCAGCATGGCACACGTGGGCAGGATCTTGCCCATGAACCCACTGCCTTGTCCCAGGCTCTACGCTGGTCCGGTCATCAGTGGACACGGATTGCGTACTACCCCGCTCGTCCCTAGCTCCGAACGGGCAGTTCTGTGGGCGGGCCCATTGTCATGTATCGGTACATCTAAGCTGTCTATCCTTTTCTCAGATTATTTTAAGGCATAACAATAAAAATGAAGCAGATCCAACGGTCAAATGAACCACACCAGAAATGACTCTTGCATTTAATGCAACTGACATTTGACGCTTTGCGCATTTTAATGCAACCAAGCTTTTTATTTGGTGTGGTCCACTTGATCGTTGGACCTACCTCATTTTTGTGTTCATGTCTTAAAATAATTTAAGAAAAGGGATTGACGGCTTGGATATAAAGATACATCACGGTGGACCCGCCCCCAGAACTGCCCGTTCGGAGTTAGGGACCGGCGGCGGTAGTACGCAATTCGCGTCCCATGCCGACAGGGTGCGTGTGGGGCTCACTATTTCCATTATACAGGCTCCCTTATTTGACAGGATGTTTCCTTGTTTGCTAATTTCACATGTGCGTTTAGAGCTATACACATCGACACGTAGGCAAACACGTGAGAATGTGAAACACGTGAATCTGAACTTTCCATGAGATTCGAAATAGTGCTTTTTTTCCCCTTAAAATATCAGGAATATTTCATTATTCAAGTGGGCTACAAAGTAGAAGGTAAACTGACGGTTAAAATATCTTTCTTCTACCCATTCATTTGTTTTGATATGCTGTGGCCTATCTGAATTGTGAACAGGCCTTATTATTTTCGAAAAAAATCTAAATCGTATATCTCACCTGATGGAAAGATCAGATCTCACAAATATCAGATTAACACACTTGTTCGTATGTGCAGTGCACGGTCCTCACCCACTTGAGGAATTAGCAAAGTTCGGTTTGGAGGTTGACCCCTGTAATGCCACCTTTTATCCAGCGTGTTTTCGACACGCTCCCAAAACTTCACCAAATACTCGGAATCTCGGATTGCGTGGTGTGCCACACACCGACGTGGCAAGGTTCTCTGGTCACTACCACGATGTATCTATTATATGAACGCTGTCCATTTATTTTTTCAGATCATTTTAATGCATTATGCCAAAAATAAAGCAGAAAAAAATCTCAACTGGTCCACACCACGGGAAGCAGCAGGGATTGAACGCATACCATTGAAAACTCCCACTACGGCGTGCGTCGGTGTGTGGCGGGTGCGTGTGTTAACAAAAAAAAAAAAAAGAAAAAAAAAGAAAAAAGGAAAGTTTCAATGGTGGCGTCATGGTCCCACAGCTTTATGTGGTGTGGTCTTTTTGAGCTTTGTAGCTGCATCATTTTTTGAAAGCATGCTGCAAATCATCTGGCAAAATAAGTGGACGGTCTGGATATAACGCACACCTCGTAGGCCCACGTAACTTTGGCATGTAAACACACCACGGGGGTAAAGTGACGAAGGTTCAAATGATTCGGGAGCGGATTAGGTGCGGCCCCGGCCACACCCAACACGGTGAGTCCCTCTCCGTGGGGCCACCTTGATGTATATATTTATATCCTCGCCGTCCATCCATTGTTTCAGCACATTTGAGGTCACGCGCCCAAAAATGAAGCAGATCCAAATCTCAAGTAGACCACACTACAAGACAGTGGTGGTCGGCCATTAAAAACTTCTTATGGGCCATAACAGTTTTGGATCAAGGTGATATTTGTTTTTTTCCCTTTATCCAGGTCTGTGTGACCTCATCAACAGGTTGGATGGCAAACAAACATTACGATGTTCCCTTCAAATTAACATTGTTTCCTATATGTGGTCCACCTGAGATTTTTCTGCTACAGGGTCATGCCCTTAGAATGATGGAAAACAGATGGACAGCATAATTATGCAAGACACACATCAAGGTGGGCCCCACAGTCAGGTCCGCACCGGGCTGGGTGAGGCCGGGGCCTTACCTAATCCGCTCCCAAAGAATCCGAACCTCCGATTCGTCCGAATATTTCTGTTGAAATAAGACTCGCTCTATATTTTTATTTTTAACCGTCTAATATATGTCCACAAATCGGATCTTCAGAGAATTAAATAAATGTAAACTTTCGTTAATGATAATTGTAAACTGTCCACCAATCCGAACCTGAGTATCATCTGTCACACTCTGCAAAGTAGTGGGACTTCTGCTTGGGCCCCACCGTGAGGACCAACATATGCAAAAATCAGCTGGTCCATTCATCAGATAAGCGAAGACCATGCCAAGAGAATGGATGGCTCAGAAAAAACCCAACATATGAAAATCTTGCATGTTACACTGACCCACGGAGGGGTGGCAATGGGTCCAATCCACCTGCGGGTGAAGGTTGGTTTGGACCAAGCTAGATGGGCAGTGGATGAAGCTCAGGTAAAAACATGTCGCCTGTTTAAGCAAATGGGTTGTGTCTTCCACAACCTGACCGGCCCATATGGGTTATTAATGGAGTCGGCCAAATGACCTGGTCTAAACTGGGCCAACATCTGGAACAGGTTAATAAATGATAAGCATATATAGAGTATGTATGTTTGCTGGCATTTACTAATGGGGGTGATTGGGCATGCCTTTTGCCGTATATTCTATTCTTAAACCCAGAATCGTAATACCCTGGTGAATTTGAAATGGGTTAGGTCAGGCCGTAGGGTAATGGGTAGTGGGTCCATTTAGATTGTACTTAATTCGATGTTATTTATATAGGGGAAAGGCCGAGCTCGACCTCTAAACACAAGGACGACTCTTTCGCTGGTCAACTGTAATGTAAAACAAGCTATCACACCTCAAAACCTATCCTTATACGAACACAACACGGACTTCGGCTATGACTTAGTTCGGACTACTTCGGGACAGCTGAATCTGCCCTTGTGAGATCCGACCTAACCTCAATCAGTTCTGTCTGCATTTTCAACCGAAGATCATGGAGACCAACTTCCACACAGATCACCCCTAAATTCTAGCCAAGGATCTAGAAACATCCACTGCACAAGGAGTCTGAACCCTGTTATAATCAAATTACTGTCAACGCAGATTAGAGCCCTTTATGACACCACCTCTCCTCACCTATAAATAAGGTACCTCTAATGGTGAAAGGTACGCACAATCTCTATCTTTAAACCCTCACTACTTAACTAGACTTAGGTTCTTGACTTAGGCATCGGAGGGTTTCGTGCATGAGCCAGGGTCTTTTTTGTATGTCGATTTGCGACTTCAGGGAAGACTAACTAAATTTTTGCATCAACAAAACCTATTTATTATAGTAGTGGTTAAGTGGACCGCTAAACTTAAATTGTTCATCTTCAATTTTGTGGAAGTCCCATGTCATGTAGACCGTTGGATCCTGAGGGCTCAATCTTCTATAGATACTTTTATATGAGATTAAAGAAAAGCACGAATGAACAAAAAATTAAACAAATACATTAGCTTTTTCAAAGACTTATAGATTTGTTGAAACAGACGTTGTTGATGCAAAAATCTAGTTCACCCTTGCCGAGCTCTGAGCATCGCGCCGTGCCCTATAAGGCTACACAGGAGAAGGACAAAAGAGACCCTAGTTATAGTAGAGGACCCTCCGATGCCAAAGTGAGGCTAGGAATCAGGGTCTAAGTAGTGTGGGTAGGTTTGGGGTGAGAGATTTTGCGTCCCAATTCTTGTAAAAATTATCCTTATTTATACCTGAGGGTCATCTTGAATGTGTCCGATAATCTCAGCATGGTAATTGTCACTACGCGAGAACTACGCGTGTGCAGTTGTCGGCAGTTACCCGAAGATCGTGCATAGAGCATTACACCTGTCATGCGTTACCGGGTTGTCTATTAATGTTGTCGTTGACCACGTTCCTGTCTGAGCCGACGTCATGGCTGGGATCTTACTCAACCACCCGAGCCCACGGATAAGCGGATCGTTGACATGCTAAGTAGAGAGGTTCGGGTCAGAGGTAGGATGAACGGGTGCACGATGGTTACTGTTCTTCGAACTTTCGTGAGAGCTCTTGCAAAGGACAGATCAGCTCGGATGTATTGTCACTACTTCGAGGTTCTGCTCATAGAAGGTGTGAAGACTTCTTCCCAGTCCCAGGTCGAGCGTCGTAGCTCTACAAGAGTCCTCGAGTCGAACGCTCATCTCAGGTTTGAAGTTTATCAGTCCGAGGCCTTGCTCTTTGGTGACAGAGTTAGCCTCAATGCGGCTCGGTTCGGATTTACCCATAACACACGTAGTACGATGTGTTAACATAGGTGTATAAAAAAAAATAAAAAAAATTAAAAAAAATATTGTACCAAACCATGGAGTCTCATGTACCAAAAATGTTATTCTTTTACGTAGCTATGGAGAAAAGCTTTTGAGATCTTAGGATTGGGTTTTCAAAGCGTACTTATTCAACACGATATGTCCAGCATCATACACACAATCATCGCCTACCAGTAGAGACTTTTAAAGTACAGGATCACCTCTTCACTCAAGTAATGTTCTTGGCTTCCACAAAAATAAAATAAAATAATACAAGAAAGGATGGCCCACCAGCATAGACTTTAATGGGCATAGTCACTCCACTCAAGTAACTTTGTACAAGTTCTTGGGTTCTAGGATCAGAGCTGAGTCTTTACTAGAGCTGGGCATTGGACCGAGTCGGATCGGATTGGGTCCAACTCGACTCGGTCCAGATTCCACATAGCCTGACCCGAACTTGATCCAATCCGGGACCGAGTTCGGGTCATCTGACTCGATCCGATCCGATGTGCTACTTGTCTGACCTGAACCGAGTCTGACTCGGTCAAAAAAACCAAATCGATTAAGTTGGGTACCGTTCAGATTGGAAGTGAGAAGTGGTCGGTGGTGGAGGTATGTGTTATATCCAAACCGTCCATACATTTGGAGAGCTTGTCTTAAGGCTTTAGCCGAAAAATAAGACAGATCTAAAGATCAGTTGGACCACATTGCAAAAAACAGTGGGGGATTGATCGTTTACCATTGAAACCCTTTTCAGATCACAAAAGTTTTGGATCAATATGAAATTTATTTTTCCACTTCATCTATGTATTTTTAAAATTATTAACGGATTAGATGGAAAATAAACGCTATGGTGGGCCCTATGTAACTTTGATCTCATTTGAGCCATTCGTACAACTCGGAGCTCGAGGCTCGTACGCACTCGTCTTCGCACGACACGTATCTACAGCAACAGGTTGTCACCCTGTCGTGTGGCCGTGGGAAACGGATTGGCTAGTCTACTCCCCTTGACACTATCCAATGGCTGGTAGTCGGTGCTATGTGGGCCCCACCATGATGTATGTGTTTAATCCATGCCGTCCATCTATTTTTGTAGATCCTTTTACGATACGAATCCAAAATGAGGTATATCCAAATCTCATGTGAACCACATTACAGGAAACGAATGTGAATGAGGGCCACCATAAAAACATTTTGGGGGCCATAAAAGTTTTTGGATCAAGCTGATCTTTTTTTTCTCTTCATCTTCATCTCGTATGACCTAATCAAAAGATTGGATCATTTGGATGTCAAATAAACAGTATAGTGGGCCTTACGAGGATTTTAATGGTGGATATCCAATCGCTATTGTTTTCATGTGGTGTGGTCCACCTGATATTTATATTCCTCTCATTTTTGGGATTAAGCCATAACATTATCTTTAAAAATTGATTAACGGAATGGACGAAAAGCATACATCATGGTGGGGCCCACAGAGCACCGACCACCAGCCACGGAGCTGGTGGCGGGGGGAGTAGCTAGCCATGTGGGACGCGGATTAGCTACTGACAGGTTTAGTAGCTAGACTCCCTGCCGAAGTGATGTGACCATGTCCCGTGTGAAGTGACATGACCAAGTTTTGTGGGACCCACCATGATATATGTGTTGTATCTGCACCGTCCATTCACTTGGAGATATCGATTTAGGGCAGGAGCTAAAGAATGAGTCAGATCCAAAGCTCAAATGGAGCCCACCACAAAAAAAAGTGGAGAGAGTGACGCCACCATTAAATTTTTCTAAGGCCCACAAAAGTTTTCAATCAAACTGAAATTTGTGTTTTCCCTTCTTTCATGTCGGTCTTAACTTGTGAACACATTGGATCTCAAATAAACATCATAGTAGACCTTAGGAAGGTTTCAATGGTAGAATCACTCTTCCCATTGTTTTCTGTGGTGGGGTCCACTCCAAATCTAGATCTTACTTATTCTTTGTCTCATGGCCTAAAATGATCTCTACAAATTGATGGACGGTGTGGATACAACACATACATCATGGTGGGTCCCACATAACCTGGTGATGTGACTTCAGCAGGAGTCTCACAGGCTACTCAACTTGTTTGTCACTTTCCAATGTTTTTATTATATTGTGTGTGTGACACAAGAAACCCATTTGAGCTTTTGAGCTTATCTAGGCAACATGGCGTTGCCCAACTCTAAGCATGAATGCATGTGGGCCCACCGTGAATGCATGTGGTTGATCCACATCGTCCATTCGTTTTTTCAGTCATTTTAGTAGTTGAACCCATTGTTTTGTTGGAGGAGTAGATGAGTGGTAGAAAGAAAATGAGATGGGAGATGTTTGCATACGAGGAAAATGACGAATCGGATCTAATCGAATCAGATCAGATCCAATCGGATTGGATACCAGATCGGATCGGTCCAGATTGGCATTGAACCCAACCTGACCCGATGAGCGGTCGGATCAGACTGACCCTACTCGAACCGCACTGATCCAGACCATCGGTTCGGTTCAAATCAGGTCAGATATGGTCGGATTCACCGGATCCGGTCATACATGCCCACCTCTAGTTTGGATGAGGCGGGTCGCTTCACGAGTCCCGGGATTTATTTATTTATTTTGTTTACATGCTTGAAAGAGCTATTTATACAAGTGCTCTGCCTGGTGTCCACACGTCCTTTATATGGCATCTAACCGGTACAGAAGTGTATCCCTACCATGCAATTTAGATCCTTAAAAATCAGTCCGATCGAACCGACATGTGGGCCACCTTGTGAAATAGAGTTTTTTAGATGGTTTTCGATTGTTTTCTATTGTGTGGCCCACATAATGATTCTCTAGGCCTTATATTTGGTGAATTAAGTAATCGCTATGGGATCCACATACTTCAACGGTCAGATGACATGTACACTAAAATTTTACGGCACAATATTAGAAAAATCAGGCAACCATTCAAAAACCTTCGAATTCATTTGATTGTTGGATTGGCCTCGTTTTTTACTTTTCTAACTTTCATGGTGAGAAAACCCTGATGAACAGGTTGGATGTCATACACACAAACCTGTGGAACCCTGATGAACAGGTTGGATGTCATACACACAAACCTGTGGACTTCATGCAATGACTTATGGAGTAAGCTTACTGAGCAAGTACATGCAGAGGAACCGGGTTTGAAAGAAAACGGTGAAAACGAGATCCCATTTAGAAATATACCATTTTTTCTCTTCTTAAAAAAAAAAAAAAATTAAAATTAAAAGTTTTTTTTTTTTTTTTTTAAAACAATTTATTTTTAGTTGTGGGCCCATCTAATAATCTTCTGGACCCACCCAAGTTATACGCCTATAGGATGTGAACGGTGGATGTGCATGTGGGTTCATGTATGGCTCTGATCATAGAACCCAAGAACCTGTACGAAGTTACTTGAGTGCTGTGACTATGCCCATTAAAGTCTATGCTGGTGGGCCATCCTTGTATTATTTTATTTTATTTTTCGTGGAAGCCGAGAACGCATCCGACGCTTATTTTAGTTCATTAAAAGATGACATGAGAAACGCGAATTGCACGCGCTCCAATGCACCTCGCACGTGGCATCCTATGTGTGTAATGAAGGACAGGATCCTGAGGAATCCTTGTTGTAGAGATTCCATCTTTCCAGAATTATACAGATATGATCATCAAGTGGGCCACAGATGTTCAAAAAGTGTGAACCATTTGTCAATTTCTAGGAACCGTTCATTTGTTTTCTACAGTTGTTGCCGACCTGATGATCTTGCATACACGTAGCTGTCTAGACACAGCATCTACATCATAGGAATTGCCTGAAGAGCGGCTCTGGTCTAAAAAACGTCTGCATCTCGTCTTCACGTGTGAGGCAAGTGCCCTTGTGCGAATGCGATCAACATTCCTGAAAATGGATTTCATAGCTGTCATCTTTTTTTATGATTTTTTATTTTACTTCTGGGGGTTGCTTGATGCTCTGGAAGAGCATCATCTATGATAAGCAGGCACCCAAAATGTTTACATCTGGCATATAACAACTCAATCTAAACCGCTCAAACTTTGTCAGTCTAGGTCAGAATCTTAGAAATGCATTGAATGAGATATTATAATTATTATTAATGGACATTAGTTAGTTGAATTTTTACCGTTGATTACTTTATATATGAACCATCCATTAAATATGCACCAATCGGACAGTAGAAAAACAAATCAGTGTAATTTTTGCTTATAACATCATATCATCTACATATTTGAAGACGATTGGACGGCTGAAGTTAAGTTTCTTGGATTTCACTTTTAGAAAAATTAATTTCTGAGCATCAATTAACATACTCTCCAGAGAATCAAAGTTTTTCTCTTTATTTTTAGAGAAATTTTCAACTGTACGACCCATTTATGGCCCATTAACATTTGTGAGCCCACCTCTTTTTACCTTTCAAGAATAAGCTCCGTACGTACGGACGGCTTGCCAAAGGTCGAAAATGCCCCTGCTTTTCTTTCTGCAAGAGGAGCCGCTGACGCTCCTCGAACTCCGAGTTGTATGAACGGTTCAAAAGACATCAAAGTTATATGCCCCACAGTTATGTATTTATTATATCTACAGCGTTCGTCCATATTTCGAGATCATTTCGAAGCATTATTAAAAACAAAACAAAAATCATATCTAAGGATCAACTGGACCACACCACAAAGAGTAGCAGGAAAATTGATTTTTACCGCTAAAAATTTTGTACAGCCCACAGTAACATTTATTTTCCATCCAATCTTTTCATAAGGTCACAAAGATATGGATGAAAAGGAAAAACAAATTTCATAATGATTCAAAACTTCTGTGACCCTGAAAGGGTTTCAATGGTAGACATTCAATCATCCACCGCCTTTTACAGTGTGGTCTACTTGATAGCTAGATCTGTCTTATTTTTTGTCTCAAGCCTTAATACGAGTTCACCAAATAGATGAACAGTTTGGATATAACACATACCTTATAATAGGACTCACAAAAAGTGGTGGAGATTACAACAACAAAAAATAAAATAAAATAAAATAATAATAATAATAAATAAATAAACCAGGAACATATGACTCGGGTGTTTTCTATAGCTACGGATTATAACCGTAGCCATAACTGTAACCCCTGCTATTTCGATATGTTCTTTTATATGTATCGAAGGTCTTTCGATATGTATTGAAGGTCTTTCAATAAATCGAAAAAAGTCCAGAACTGCCTAGCGAGTTTGCCTAAAAAATCCGGCAATTTTCGATACATAATGAAGGTCATTGGACCAATAGCTACAGATTATAACCGTAGCCAAAATTGTAGTTTGTGCCAGTCTATGATTTTTTATTTTTATTATTATTATGTTTTTATTTTTACATGGAGAACTTTACTCTACCTACAATTTTCTCTAATTTATATAAATATGTATATATAAGCATATAATTTTTTTTTTCCTCTCCTTTGTTCATTTAACAAGAATATCTTCTAAACCAAAATTAGTTACTTGACGTACCGTATATGATTTTGGGGTAGGAGAAGCTACTTTAGCCAACCAACCTGGTTATTTTTCAAGATTCCATAAGGTCTATGGTCGAAAATCCATTTCATTCACTTCGCGGTCAATTTCATTCATTTAATTTACTTTGCGATCAATTCCACGCATTTTACGGTCAATCCCGGCAATTCCATTTTGATTCACGGTCAATTCCCTTCATTTCACGGTCATTTCAATGCATTTCACAGTCATTTCCCTACACTTCATGGTTATTTTCATGTATTTCACGGTCAATCTCGACGATTCCGTTTTGATTCACGGTCATTTCCATGCATTTCACGGTCAATTCGCTTTACTTCACGGTCATTTCCATGCATTTCATGGTCAATCCTGGCGATTCCGTTTTGATTCACGGTCATTTCCATGCATTTCACGGTCAATTCTCTTCACTTCACGGTCATTTCCATGCATTTCACAGTCAATTTACCTTACTTCACGATTATTTTCATGCATTTCACGGTCAATCCCAATAATTCCGTTTTGATTCACGGTCAATTCCCTTCACAGTTATATATTGATAATGCTTCCAAATGATCTCAAAATATGGATGAACGTTGTGGATATAATAAATACATAACTGTGGGGCCACCGATCAGCTTGATGGAAAAAGCAGGCATTTTCGACCTTTGGCAAGCTGTCCGTACATCTGGGGCTTAATCTTGAGAGCTAAAAAGAAGTGGGCCTTTAAATGTAAATGGGCCATATATGGGTCGTACAGTTGTAAATTTCTCTTATTTTTAATTAATTTCCCTTTCCACCCTTTAACGTCTACGCAGCAAAGCAAATGTACCGCCAAATAAGCAATCTCACCGGTTTCCTGCATGCAATGTTGCGATGCCTATTGTATGCGTTCCCCACCATTTATGAAGTGGTCACAATTCATCCACCACAACACCTAGAGCACATATGCACATCAATCCAGACCGTCCAAATACTTGGCGTCATAGTAGATATAGCATAAGCCCGAAGCTAGCACGGATCAAGCTTACACAACTATCTCATATCCACCACAATAAAGACGATAATCACGACTCAATTCTCATAATTCGAATAATCTAATCAATACAATTTTAACGATATCCCACATTCACAGTCCGGCCCACAATCAGTACAGTCTGGATCAACATGCATATACCCACATGGGTAGTGATTGTATTCACCATCATTTAAGAAAAGATCAGAAAAGAAACATGGCAGCAAATACAAACAAAGTAAAATTCAAATGCAATAGACAATAGAAAAGAAATATCTAGCAACATGATGAAAGGATAACCTCCAATCTAGTTGCTTGTGTTTGACAATCTTCCCTCCAAGGAAGAAGAAGACACATGAAACAAATATCTCCAATGACTTCCTACATCAACTGAAAGTAACCCTCTCTCATCCCTCCAATAATTCAATACTCTTCTTGGTTGATCCCAAAACTACAACATCTCTCTTTAAAATTCCATTCCCCAATTGAGAAAGTCTCATGTGAGATGGATTTGGATGACTGGGAAGTCCTATCTGATGATGGATTCCTTGATTTCAAGCATGAAGATGGTATGCAATTGTTCTCAAGGGAATTGGATTTCGATCGGAAAGGCGGCATCATCGATCGGAAAGGCGGAGGCGGTTTTGTGGATGTGAATTACTTCATATGCCCATCGCCGTCGCCGCCGATGCCGATGCCACCTTCTTCTCACCGTCGTCCTCTGCCTGATGACTCGAGAGCTCCGAGAGGCCGGGATCGGATAATTCCGGTGCCGATCCAATTGGAACCGACGGTGGGAAAGAACTCAGGTCGGGAATTGGCGAAAGTGAAAGACATCGTCGAAGTCCCGATGATTGATATTAGCGTCGTGCCACTGGCTGATCTGGATGTGATTAAGGATCCCAATTTGGCCGTGGCCGATCAGGTCTTCTTCAAGAAAATGAAGGAGAATGAATTCGTCGACATGAAAATGGACTCCCCAAGGTCCAATAGTAGTAGTAGTAGGGGGCTCAAGTCTCAAATTGAGGTGGGTCCGATCCAGTTCGAAGATAAAGAGGAGGTATATGAAGGCAAGGATTCTGAATTTAGGCCTTCTAAAATGGTAATTGAGGAAGAGAAAGGGAAGGATTACGTGGGCCCGGAGATTGAAGATAAGGGATGTTGGGAAGGTAGTGGATTGAACATCTGGAAGTGGAGGGTCACAGGAATTGGTGCTCTTTGCTCTCTGGGAGTGGCTGCTGCTACTGTATGCATTTTCGTTTTCAGCGGCCACCAACAGCACAAGCAACAGGACAGGAACCAGAAGCTTCGGTTTCAGATCTATACTGACGACAAGGTTTGCAAATTTCTTCACAGACCCATTTCCTGGATTTGCGAAAATTTCAATTTGCACCTGCCTTTAGGGGTCGTTCGGATGCCTGTAAATGGGTCTAATTGTAAATGGTTTACAATCTGTGTTTGGATGCCCAAAAATGCCTGTAAATGATTTGCGGCTTTCAGCCCCATTTGATTTACAGGCGAAAAACTGTGATTTCATTTACAAGCCCTCCAAACAATTTACAGGCTATCCAAACACAGACAATTATTTACAGCTTACACCCAAACAAGATAGGCTGCTTAAACCATTTAGGGCCCGTTTGGCCGATTGGATTGGAAGGGATTAGATGGTAGTGGAAGGGATTGGATGATAAATCCCTGGAATGGCCGGGCGTGCCAAACAGTGTAGGTGAACTGATCCAAATCCGATGGATCTTCAGACAATCCACTGACAACACCATCATTACCTTTAAATCCCATCCAATCCATCCTAATCCGTTCAAATTAGCCTGCGACGTGTTTGGTTCGTGGGATTGGAAGGGATCGGAAGCTTTAGTCGCCGGATTGGCCTGGCGTGCCAAACGGACTGGATGTATGAATCCACGCCATCCACCATAATACCATTCACTCCCTTCCAATCCATCCGGCCAAACGGGCCCTTACAGACGTCCAAATGACCCCTAATTCAAAATTCTTGGAAGGAAAAACCTACCTCGTTGTCGCTTATTACATCAAAGCTAGGTACCAATCACACTTTGGATATGTTGCACACATGCACGAGATCTGAGCCATTCATGTGCTGAATCCTATTGTGAAATAACACCGGTCAGATGATACTGGATACCATTTGGACTGTTGAAGACAAGGAATTGAAGGTTAGGGAAGATCCAATTAACAGTCGACGTTCAGTGTAAAAAAGTACAATCCCTGGATATGTGATCATACCAATGCGGCATTTGGCGTACAGAATGGATGAATGGTCTAGATCTTGTATAAGTGTGCCCCATTTCAAAAATGAGAGTGCTTGGTAACTTAGATAAATGCTGTTAACATCAGTCTACATGTTCTTGGGGACTTACCAATAAGAATTAAGAACCCATCATTTTTGCTAACAAGGATTCATATTTTTACTGATTCCGTTCAACCCGTATCCGAAATTCTCAAATTTAAATACCCAATTGGAATTGAGTGAATTCTGCTAACAGATTTGCTCGCTCTCTTTCGAACTGTGGTTGCAGAGGATTAAGCAAGTGGTTCACCATGCTACCAGACTGAACCAGGCATTCACGGCTGCAAGAGTCCCTCTTCCGAGAGCACAAATAACATTCGGAGGCTACTATGATGGTCTTTGAGTGCTAGATCCATGAATTTGTGCAAGACTGAATGTATATATCGCTTGATCGGTTTCTGTCCTCTTATTTATTTAGAAGAGTTTCATAAGACCTTTACATTTGTAAATAGCAATGTGATATGATGCATAGATATAGCATTCAGAGGTTGCTTTGATGGTCTTTGAGCTCCAACTTTGAGCTATGAATCTGTTCGTAAAGTTCAAATATATAAATATGCTGCCGTTGATCGTGATCAGTACTATTATTTACTCACTATATTTGTAGAAGACCTCTATATTTGTACATAGAAATATGCTAAGAGTCGTTGGATAAGATCTGTAAGTCACAGTAGGTTTTCTGTATTTCTAATGTTTAGATTTTTAGTTTAATCTGAAGAGAATGAGTTCTGCTTGAAGAAATGTTAGTGGGTTAGTTGAAAGGATCACATACTCTTTAAAACTGTATAGCTAAAATGAGATGCAATTTCAAGGAATGATAGCAACATAACATTCACAAGATATCAGTATGCACCAATGAAAGTGAGATGTCATCAAAGGGATGATTAGACCTGTGAAAACAAAACAAACTTCATCATTGTCACTGACAGCATTGAAAGGATAAGAGAGAGATCAGATGGGAAATCCATTTGCAGGCAGTTGAAAACACTGGTTGGTGATTAATATAAGCTATACCTCATCCAAGTGGTGGCCCTTCATGTTTCAAGTGTGGTCCATTGAATATGAGTCAATGGGAACACGGGCGGTTAGATGGTGGAGATGGTATCTATTGGACTGTCCGCATCTTGGATGGTAGAGATGGTTTTGAAACAGAGTTTTTATTCAATAGTTTACAGCCCATTTCTAATTCATTTCCTTCCAACATAATCTTTTTGCTACATTGGAAAAAATTAAAAAAAATGTTTGGCCGATTTCTTCACAAATTCTGAAATTTTCACATAGCCAATTAAAAATTCTTAGAACTCTGTTGATGTGGCCACTAGCTTTAAGATGGAATGTAAAGATCAGAGATTTTGACATCAGCAGTATTTATGCATTGAATTAGTCGTAATCTTTGATGTAATATTGACATGTGGATTCTCTGGTATTAGTTCATAATATAGATGCCAGACAGGCAAAGCTTGATATACACTGAAAGCTTCAAATATTTAAACTTATCTAATGTGTTTTATGATGTGTTCTTATGCAAAACCAAAAGAAAATGGCATCATGAAAGTTTCAGATATGTATTGATCGGTTAAAATATTTATCTTCCTTTAGTGATTGTGATACTTTAGCTGATTAGAAATGAAATTTCATGAAACATGATGAAGCAATTGCATCATAAAAATACGAAAGTGCTGTACTTCATTTGAAAAAAAAAAATAAATAAATAAAAATTCATTGTGGTTAGGAACATGTAAGGTGTGTTTGGACTTTGGATGCATTATTGAATTGAATTGCAGCTATTAGTCTAGTAGAGTGGAAATTAGACAAATTGTGATTTCCTCAGCAACTGTTTGGGCTCCAAATTGTGGTTATGCTGCTTCCAAGTTGGTATTGAAAGAAAAATAACTACCAATTTTGTGGGCTGCTTCCTCTTCATGAATTCTAGAAAATGTCGATAATTTTTGCCCTTTCCTATTGATTAATAAAGTGAAATTTCACAATTGACTTTTTGCATCCAAACACATCACCAATTGTGTGATTTTTGTGTTTTAACCCATCATAGAGGGAAACGGATTGGCTACTCCACCTGACACCAGCCAATGGCTGGTGGTCGGTGCTCTATGGGCCCCACCATGATGTATGTGTTTTATCCATGCCGTCCATCTATTTTTACAGATCATTTTACGCGATGAGACCAAAAACTAGGTATATCAGTCTTAAGTGGACCACATTACAGGAAACAGTGTTGAATGAGCGCCGACCATTAAAAAATATTTTGGAGCCATAAAAGTTTTGGATCAAGCTGATTTTTGCTTTTTCCCTTCATCTGATGAACCTGTATGACCTAATCAACAGATTGAATGTCAAATAAACAGTACAGTGGGCCTTAGGAGGATTTTAATGGTAGATATCCAATCACTATTGTTTTCATGTGGTGTGGTCCACCTGAGATTTATATACCTCTCATTTTTGGGATCAAGCCATAAAATGATCTGTAAAAATGGATAAAAGGAATGGATGAAACACATACATCATTATGGGCCCCACAGAGCACCGACCACCAGCCACGGGGCTGGTGTCGGGGGGAGTAGCCAATCCGTTCCCATCATAGAGGTAACCCATTGATTGGACAATTGGAGTCAGTGAGGATGTTGATTGGATGGGACACAAGGCTTCATACCAAATCTTATAGTATATTGATGATGAACAGGTTCATTTCTATTTCCTCCACATTTACACTTTGATATTCAAATAGCCGATGAGTTAGAAAGGCCCATTGTTTGGTGATCTAGACTGTTGAGATGGGTTTTCATCGTGGATGGACCATGCTTCCAAAATTCTCCCTACCAAAGATCCTAACCATCCACTGTCTGACCTTATTTCGCTGAATGTGGATTGTCGCTTTCTTCTTGTTCATCTATTTTCCAGACACTGATTGAAGGTTCATGGTGAATTTTTATTCACCAACAGACCGGCCACCAGAACAATGGTCTGGATTACCGAACATTAGATCAAGGTTCTACCACTTTTAGGATTCAAGACCGAAGACACTAGTTGAATTTTATGCACTTAGTTGAATTTTATAATCATGTGCAAAATCATTAGAATGCAGTAAAAATTGGTAGATAGAACATCTTCCCCATAAGCCCCTTCCAGTTATTGTTTTTGGCTAACTTTCTAATTGTCGGCCAGCAGTTGAAGGGTTAGGATTGTCCCAATGGGTGATTTTTGTGGTATGGTCCATCCACAGTTGGCCAACAGATCGACAGTGAGGATGTATAAGCTTCATTGGTTTTTTCAATAGGCTTCTTAATTCATTAAGCATATTTCGACCCATGTGTTCCAATTGCATACCAGTTTCTCTTCCACCCTTCATTCGCCTATTCTAGACCAAGTGAAATCCCATTTTGAATGTGAACAGGGATTCTCGCTAACAGTCTTGGACACCCCTTCTGGAGTGGGTGTGGGATTGGACCACCCCAGGTCTAGTTCATTCCGGCCTTGAATACCCAAAATTTTTTATCAGGAGCAAATCAGACCTGTCCCGGCCCTGGCCCTGGTCCATCCGTAATTAGTCGTTCAAATTCATGCTTGAAGCCAGCCAGCCGCCCATTACAGTTCTAAACGAGCATGATCCAATCTTGGGGTGGGCCTTACAAGGGCTTTACAAAACTGGGCCGCAACCCTAGTTGAGACGGCCCAAAAAGTCTTATGTACTCAAAACTTCAAGACTTGCAAGGGGAATGATCACATACATACGATTCGTGCTATGTGGGGCCCTTTGTGATGCGTGAAATTCATCCAACCCGTCTATTAGATGAGTCCCCACATGTTAGAGCTATATCCCAAAATCCAGCATGATCCGTAACTCAGGTGGGCCACCGTGAAGGGAAAAATGGTGGACACAGATGGAATGTGGGGTCCACATTGTTTTGCATATGCCATCAACCCCACCATCAGCTGCTCCCCACCAGGATAAAGGGACACATCAAAACTCAGATAATTCCAAAACTCCACGTGAATAGATACATTTTATGCATGATGGTGCATTGCACGGTGTGGATTCTACATACACATCACGGGGTGGGATCTCAGTTCCGATAAATGCAGCCAATGGTTGGGAAATCTAGATCGTTGGTCTGTTACATTCCACCGCTATGCCTCAGAAAACCTTATCTATAGCACAATCTTAACCTTTGGATTTGAGGTCGACAGCTAAACGGTTAGGAAGAGAGATTCGACAATGGCCCATGTTCAACTGAAAATAAAAATAAAAATCCCATGATTGGACCTGGGATCTTCTAATCAAGGAGAGTTTCTGGCCATGGTCCACCCCAGTGGATCCGGATTACAGAGACCAAAGGCCCCACCCACTCTTTTTTGGTCTGTGGCCCCAATCTCTTCGTTACAGGAGATCTACTTTGTACCAGACCACTCCTGTTCTCAGATCTACTTGGTACAACAGCGTATCACTCATGCTAAGGGCCCCACTTTGGACAACCCATTCATTTAAAAATCCCCAGAATAGAATAATCCTAACCCTTCAATAGGTGCCCGGCAAATCAACTAAAGCAAAAGCAGGAATTTTCATGTTCGACCGAAAAGAAAAGCAAAAGATCAAATATTCCATGGGTATGAATATGATCTTCCATTCTGGGTTTTTTCTGTGAGGGGCCTCATATCAACGGTTGGGATCACTGAAACATGGACTCTACTTGGTCGAGTTGTACAAACTGAAATCTCAAGTCCCACTCTACAAAACTTTCGGCTCATGACAGCACACTTTGGTTTTTAGCCTATACAAGTGGGGCCTAAGTTTAGAGATCCGAGCCATTGAGATGATGGATCCCACTGTTGATTTGCCTGCGAACCAAAAATCCTAAGATTGTAAGACCCTTATTCATGGAATCTCTGGCCTGGTTTTGGTTGAACATGGACTTAAGCATATCCAAATCTCAGGTGGACCACAATACGGGAAACAGTGGTGATTGAATCCTCACCACTAAAAACTACCTCGGACCCACCTAGGACCCACCGCAAATTTTATTTTCCATCCAACATGTTGATAAGGTCAAACAGTAGAGGATGATGGGAAAATACTAAGATCAACTTGATCTAAAACTCTTATGGCCCACAATAAGTTTTTAATGGTCAGTCACCACAGTTTCAGTGGTGTGGCCCACCTGAGATTTGGATCTCCTTGACTTTTGGAATCAAGTTCTAAAATGATATGGAAAAACGGGTGAACAGCGTGGATATACAAATCATTCATCAACGTAGACCCCATACGGTCAGGGTAACACCCACAAACATGTTACCCAGGTAAAACCAAATCTGCTCCCTTTGGTGTATGGTCCATCCAAAGTTTGTCGATTATTTCTAGGTTTTGATCTTTGAACCATGGGCCCACTGCTACAACGATCAATCGAAGGGAAAGCTTTGTTACTCTGGCAGTGTTATGGATGATACACAGACACTTAGGGGCGTTTGATTATAAGTTACTTAAGATAAGCTACTTATGCCTTAAGTAGCTTATCTTGATTATATTAATTAAACTCATTAAATAACTTTAAATAAGAAAGCTACTTATAATTTATTATAGACCAAACTTATCTTTAATAAGTTACTTACCTAAAGTGGTATCCAAACGGGCCCTTAGAAATTACTTTAGCAATTATTGTTCAAAAACTCGGAGAATCGACTCAGAACATGCCAAAATCAACTTGACTCGCCGGAGTTCTAGTTCGAGTTGTCAGGTGAACTTGGTACATCGCCGATGAAAGATGCAACGCTACCGGGCCATATGGGGGAAGCGGATTGCGTACTGTAAACTCTGTGGGGTTCACCATGATCTATGTATTTTATCCACTCCGTCCATCTATTTTATTAGATAATTTTATGACATGGGTCCAAATTTGAAGGATATCCAAAGCTCAAATGCACCACACCACATGAAACAGTGAGAATTGAACTTGTACCATTATAAAATTCTTGAGTGTCACAGAATTTTTGTATTAAGCTTATATTTATTTATTTTTCCCTTCATCCATTTCTTTGTGATATTATTAACAGCTTGGATGACAAATAGACATTACTGTAGGCTTAGGAAGTTTTCAACAGTGGAAGTCATTATTCCCGCTGTTTCCTATCTTATGATCCGCTCAACCCCTTAAATAAGCTGAAAAAACGTATGGACGGTGTATATGAACCACTTATTTTCACGGTGGGCCAACTAAGTTTACTCAATACGATAAGTGCGTACTGAGTAACTCAGTAGGCAGTCCGATTCCTCGTATGCCTGCGCCTGTGTTTTTGTGCGCTTCACAGAGAAGTATATGACAAATCCACTCCGTCCATATGTTTTGAAAGAACACAATATGACAGGAAGATAATTATTAGGCAGATCAAAAACTAATATGGGCCACACTAACAAAACAGTGGGAACAGATACTTCCACCGTTGAAACCTTCCTGGAGATGACCATGATGTTTATATTCCATCCAAACCGTTCATAGGGTTACTACCACTCAGATAACCTGTAGTCACAAATATTATCTTGATACAAAACTTCTGTCACCCCAAGCATTCACTCGTCACTATTTTGTGTAGTATGGCCCACACGAGTTTTGAATCTTCCTGATTTTTAGAATCCTGTCCTATTTTAGTCTTGCAAAACAGATGGACGTAGATGATTTGTCACAGACATCTCCGTGGGCCCCACAGCCCCGAGTACAGGTATCTCGTGCCCGGGGTCACACGCAATCGTGGGGAAATACAACACTGTCGCAGCTGTACACTGAAACCAATTTGCAAACATTGGATTTCACTGTTCTCGTGCCCGATTCACCATGACTCGTCCGTGAATCGCTGCTGACTCGGTCGAGTCGCAGTGACTCGTGCCCAGTCACTCACGGAGTCGTGCTGAACTTTCATTAAAAGTCCAGAGGAAGATTCAAACGCATGGCCTCAAGGTTAAGCAGTGCTGTCAATTGAGAACCAGAACGGTCTAGCTGGCTACATATTTCCAACAGTAGGGACCATGCCTTGGACGGTCTGGATTGATGTGCGTGTGTGACGAATGCCACGTGTTATGATTAAAAGGTGACAACGGGACACCATAGTTCGGAATGAGCTCTTTACTTAAGGACCTCGAAAGTGATTCGTGCGCGTGGGATGGAATGAGTTCCTAGCTGAACACATGCCAGATATGACACGTGTACACGATATCTATTCTATATCATTCATCAGGTGGGGCTGACTCTGGACATTCCATGGACTAAAATACAGCCCCGTCTCTTCATCAGGTGATGATACTTGTACGTTGAATATGGACGGTTGCCATCTTCTGTATATCCATTCTTCTAATAATGTGTGGCCCACTTCATCAGCGGATTGAGCTGATTTTCACGTAAGAGAGCCCAGCGGATGAATGGTACCGTATCATATAATTCCACCAAATGCCATCAAAGGGGATTTACCACAGTGTGCGGATAATGGCTGCTATTGCTCAATAAGATTTGGGATGCCTACACGCGTGTACAAGTAAGCTATGAATAGGCCTCCACGTATGCAAGTGGGGCAGATGGATAAATGCCGGGATATTGACACGCGTGTACCACAGTGTGCATGTGAGTTGGAATATGTGGTGGGAAGTGCATTGTTGGACAAGGGGGCTCACTTGTGGACTAATGCATTAGTGGATGAGTCATTTGCACATTTCTCTTTATATATATTTTTATTTTTAGATGCTTAAATTCAAAAGTTATTTGAAATATAAATGAGGTCGGGATAAAGCCGAATGAAATTTAATAACTTTAAATCTCATCCAAGATTTAAATAGAATGATATTCCTCACAGATTTCATGCAATAATTCAAATCCAAGAGAGAATAGGAAAAGTAAATTTCGTATTCAGCCTGTATGTGTGACCCGCACTTATAAGCTACATTTTCAGCTTTTTGTGAAAGTTCTGAAATTGTGTACATCATTGAATACAGCAGGCTCACTCATCCATGCAATCTTTCATGCATTAACTGACTTGTACATGCATGCATGCTTAATAAACCTCTTACCAAAAAAATGAGGAATGGTCCACATTTAATTAACAGAATTTGTAAACATTAGAGTGCTATGAGCTTCCAACAATTTAAATTGTTTTATGTAGACATGACAACATGATATATCAGTGGTACCTAGCACCATGGACCTGTATCCCTTTGTGCCATTTTGTTGACGTGGAACTAATGTTTAGCCATCTAGATCGTTGATCAGATGAGCCTCCTCTAGGATGGACTATTGCCCAAAATACTCCGATTTTTTAAGATCTTAATCCTCCAATGAGATGTCGTCCAAAATAAATGGTTATAATCAATATACGATAAAAGGCCAAAGGTTGGATCTTAGAATTTGTAAGACCCATCAATGGGGGCCATCAAGTCAATGTTGTAGATTTGTGAACCATGGGCTTCATTTGCATAAAATGCACACATAAAGATTTTATTATGTCACAATCCACCATCCCTTCACCCTAAAACAGCTTCTTCAAGATTTTATTATTGTTTGGACTTCTAAGATTTTTAATTATTTGAAGTGATTGTTAGTGAGAGTGATGTAATTCAATTAGGGCTTGTTTGGCCGGTTGCATTAGTTTTAAGATAATGATGATGTTATGGGTGGATGGGTTAGAGTTCCACGGTATTGCAATATCTCGGGACAGTTTTGATGGTCTATTTGGATAAGTTGGAATATCCCGGGACAACGATGGTTATCGTGTTTGGCTAGCAATGGTGAAAACCCACTAGCTGCGGACCTGCAGTGGATGAGATGCCGTGGATTGTGACGGAGACGCATCGCATTTATGTTTATGTCACCACATTCTATGGGGCCCATAGTAATGTATGTATTACATCCACACCGTCTATCCATTTTACGATATCATTTTAGGGCATGGGCCCAAAAATGAAGCATATCAGAATCTTAAGTGGACCACACCACATAAACTATTAAGATTTAACATCTACCATTGAAAACTTCTAGTGGGCCACAAAAGTTTAGAATCAGTCTGATATTTGTTTTTTTTACCTTCACCCGGGTTTGCGTGACCTTATGAACATCGTAGATGACAAATAAACTTCATGATGGGCCTTAGGAAGGTTTCACTGATGGGATCATTATCCTCACTATTTTTTGTGGTGTGGTCCACTTAATCTTTATATCTATCTCGTTTTTGGGTTTATGGCTTAATACGATCTCTCGGAATGGATGGACGGTATGTATATAATACATATCATAGTGGGCCTATGTAACTTGGTGGCGCCCATACACTACCGTGACTTACCAATTAAATGTGCTATGACTAGTTCAAAAATCAATTTGAAAAGCTGACGTGAACCATTAGAAGGAAACAGTTATGACTGCTTGGGTTTTTTTTTTGGGTTAGCTTGGTAGTACAAGCCAACCCACCCCCACTAGGGGGGCCATCATGATGTATGTAGGGGTGCACACGGGTCGGTTTGGTCCGATTCTGGGGTGAAACCGGAACCGAACCGTTCCCAACGGTTCTAGGATATTTGGAACCGGAACCGGACCGTTGACACGCTAGAACCGAACCGTTAAAACCGGTTCGGTTCCGAATCGGTTTCACGATTCTGGGCTTTTTATAATCCAGCCCAATTGCAAGCCCATGTCCATCCATGTTGTGGTCCATTTGATGAATGGTTTAGATATTGTATAAGGTGTACAAAAATATATTTATGAAAATAATTAAATTGTGCATTATAAATCATAAATCATGAGTCAAATATGGAAACAACAAAGGGTTCTTGATTCGGTTCCAAGTTCGGTTCTACGGATCGGATCCACGGTCTGGTTCTACGAATCGATTTACGGTTCGGTTCGGTTCTACGTACCCCCAAACCGAGAACCGAACCGATGTAACCGGTTCTTTGATTTTTGGAACCGGAATCGAAACCGGTGCACTCTAAAACTGGACCAAACCGGACCGTTTGGTTGGTTCCGGTCCGGTTCCACGGTTCTACCGGTTAAATGTGCACCCCTAGATGTATGCATTGTATTTACACTAAGTGATGTAGATCCAAAGCTCAAGTGAACTTTATCATAGAAATTAGTAGGAATTAAATGCTTATCACCGAAAACTTTTTGGGTGTCATCGAGGTTTTCTATTGAATCAATATATATATATATATATATATATATATATATATATAATATTATATATAATATATATATATATATATATATATATATATATATATTTGGTTGGCTTGTATGCACTAGGGAATTGATACCAAGACATCTGTGTTGAAACGAGATATCTTCACTCAGTCTGCCAATCGAGCTATGGATCAGTGTATCCATAGCTCAAATAAACCCCAGGAAGGTTTCAATGACAGTGGGTCCACTTGAGCTTTAGATCCGCCTCATTCTTTGCCTCATTCGTTGGCTCATGCTCTAAAATGATATCTCTATATGGATAAATGGTGTAGATGCAATACATATATATTGGTGGGGTCTACGGAACTTGGTGGCGTCACTTCAGTAGCCAAAGCCATCCATAGCTAATCGTCGTCCGTTCATGGGGGATGCCCATTATCATTGATCTCTGATAAGATCTATTGGAGTGTCGAAATGACTTATTAGCCATTAGATCCTTTTATTTAGGGCAGATGCTTCAGGTGAATAAGTTGGATAGCAAATACACAACGAAGTGAGCCCTCTATAAAGTCAAGGGTTGCTGGTTGGGCATCCTATCAATTAGTTCCTTTTTTCTTGCTGTATGGCCCACGAGTCACGGTTGCGTGTGATTTGTAGCCCTTGCCCAAACGAGGGGCAACGCATATAAAGGTAAGAGTGGATGTCATAAACATAATAAAGTAAGGCCATAAACAGTTCCATGGAAATGATTTTCCCATTTCCTTTGATGAAAATGTTTCCATTTAATATCCAAAAGACCATACTGCTGAGGGTGATCTCCTTGAGGGGACGAGGTTTGGCTAGTGGCCCCAACACGAGCTGGTGTCAAGGCTCTATGGAGCCCACTATGATGTATGTGTTTTATCCATGCTGCCTATCCCTTTTGTCATTTTATTTTAGGGCATGAGTTTAAAAATGAGGTAGATCCAAATCTCAAGTGGACCACATCATAGGAACCAGTAGAGATTAAAGGCTTACCGTAGAAAACTTTTTGGGGAGCACAAAAGTTTTGGATCAGGCTGATATTTGTGTTTTCCCTTCATCAAAGTCTATGTGAGCTTACCAATAAGTTGGGTGGAAAATGAACAATACAACGGGCCTTAGGAGGTTTTTAATGGTGGATGTTCAATCAATACTATTTTCCTATTGTTGATTTGGATCTACATCATTTTTAGGAGGTTCACTTGTGATTTGGATCTACATCATTTTTTAGGAGGTTTTTAGGAGGTTCACTTGTGATTTGGATCTACATCATTTTTCCAATCATGCCCTAAAATAAGATGGCAAAATGGATCAATTGCGTGGATAAAACATACATTATTGGTAGGGGCATAGAACTTTGACACCAGCCAGCTAACCAGTGCTGGGTCACTTGCCATACCGCGTCCCTTGAAGGGCAGTTGGAGTAAAAAAGAGCAAATGGACTCGGATTGCACGCAACCCTCGATAGCATCCTACGTGGGTCTATTATAATTTTTTTAAGAAATCAGCTTGGCCTATTTATCCATTTTTCTCACTCATATTAAGACACAAGCAAACAAATAGGCAGATCTAAAACTCAAGTGGCTTATTGACGTAGAGAGGGTTGCGGACAGTTACATGGCTAAGATGGATTAGAAAAGGCCCGTTGACGACAGAAATGATCCGGACCATCAAATCTTAAATCAGACGTATCTTGCAATTTGGAATGAGTTATCGGACGTAAAAATATATGATTTTGGCATAGAACGAGCTACTTTAGCCACCCAACCCCACTATGCTGGGTTGCGAAAGCCGGATTTGCAAAATACCGGCAGATTGACAGTCGTTTCCCTATTTTAATTCTGTTTTTACTATAAATAGTAAGTTTTAGTTTGATTATAACTCTTTATCCGTTAGGCTTTAGGAATTGTGCCCAACGGAAAAAAGCATAGAAAAATTAGAAGAACAGCTCAGTGAAGCCAAATAGGACACTTACTATTTTTGGCTGAAAACCTAGCACACTAGTGGACATCATGACCGTCTATAAATAGTAAGTTTACTATTTATAGTAAGTCGTGAATTCTAAGAGTTTAAGTTGTAGCTTGATTCTAATTTTTCTCTCATTGTTTGGTACCCTTATTTAAAAGGCTATGAACTCATTTTTTTCAATTATCAATCGATTTTGAATTTATTAGAATTTATTTCTATTTATTGATTTCTTTCCTCGTAGATTCGAGAAGTCTTTGTGAGGAGTCAAGATAAGTTTTGTGGATTCGGAATAATTATCCTCTTGAGAAAGACGGTACTTGACCTTACCTCCTCCCCTACGTCACTTTGGCTACAAGAGCAGTGGGGATTGAAGGTCAGTGCCACAAAAGTTTTGGATTGGGTTAATATTTTTTGTGTTTTTAACTCATCCAAGCGGGATGAACTTACATAGGTAATAAACACTACAGCAGTTCTTAAGAAGGTTTTAACAGTAGGTGTTTCCCTTCTCACTTTTTCCTGTCCTGTAATCCATTTGAGTTTTGAATCATGTCCTAAATAGATCTAAAAAATAAATGAACGAATGAATTTCTCACAAACATTGCGGAGGGCTCCACGTGTTGTTACAGCGGATTGAAGGTAATTGGAATGGAAGGATATAGTAGTAATTTTGTAACTTCATGGGGGCAATTAGGTCTCTTTGTTCGATAATTGGAGGAAGAGACAAAGTAACATGGGAACACTAATTGATGGGACCCACCTCTCTCGGACCTATTCCTCGCTGACAAAGGCAATCCAGCGACCCTGACTCAGATACTTTCCCCAAGCCATGTGGTTGCTATGATAGTGCCTTTTCTTTTTTGCCCCCTTCAAAGAAAAACAAAGGGCGCAAGATTCCCATGTTTGTTTTGCACCATTTAAAAATAGGTGGTAACTCATCTTCCTCACCTGATGGTACTGATGAATTGCTATCCGTGCCATCCAAATTGTGGGTCCCACTGTGGATGGAGTGCATCTATAAAATCACACAGATCAAGAAATCCTAACCATCCAATTAGTGGCTATCAAAGAGAGGACTGAAAGTAAAGAGTGAGTTTCAGGGAAAGAAAATTTAGATACCCGTTAATTCTCAGTGCAGCTTTTCGGTTATGCTCGTTGGGTCAGAGATCCAATCGGTCTTGATTGCCGTACAGCTGTGATCTGTGTAAGCCTTGTGGATTGCTGCCCTTCCATTCACACACAGGCAAATATGCCAATAAGGCACACGTGTGAGAGATCTGAGCTCTACGCTAGGTGGATCACACTCTATGGATCTTCGGCTTACCGGAGAGTTAAGAGGCCTGTTTTCGGACTAAAAGATATGAACAGGGTGGCCCACGTGATGAAAAACTCATATATCGCCTACATAAATCATATTAGCACGTGTGTGCTCGCTTGTATAATGAGTAACTGACCACGCTACATCACGGAGAGTTAACCCTGTGGGGCCCACCGTAATGTACGTGTCTTATCATGCATTTCATTCGTTTTTACAGCTCAATTTAGAGCATGAATTCAAAATTGAAACATATTCAACATTCAATCGGACCACACTTAGGAAGCCGTGGTAATTAAATGCAGATCACCGAAAAGGCCACAAAAGTTTTGAATCAAGATGATATTTGTATTTTACCTTGGCTAATGTTTGTATGACATTAGGATGATAAATAAACATCACCGTAGACCCAGAAAAGATTTCAATAACACCATTATCTTCAATATTTTATGTGACAAAAACAGATGGACTGAGTGGATAATGACACGTGCATTAGTGTGGGCCTTGCAGAGTTTTGAAAATCCATTTTGAAATGCGAGTGGAGATTCGCACCCATTTTAGGATCCTCTGCCAAAAACTTATGTTTTGTTGTAATTTGATTGGACCACATCATCGTATACTGTAATTGATGTAATAATGCTGACAACATCAGTGATAATGTGGACCAATCAGAATATAAAATAATAGAAAATTTCTGTTCGTATCAAATATCAAGTTTTGGTGCAAACAAAAAAGTGTACAGAGCTATATCTATTTTACAAAGACCATAAAATACCTAAGCTACTTGGAGCCACTATGTTTTATTTGTAAATCCAATATGTCCATTAGGTGAGAATCATTATTTTAATCGTACATTAAAAATACCAGCTTGACAAAAGACTGATAGGCCCATACTAATCAAAGGAAGCACGTTTCCAAACTTAACACCTCGAGGTTGTAATTGTTGAAATTTGTGGTTTTTTGAAAAAAATTAAATATTCAAAAATTTTGGAATTTTGGTTTTGCCACCAAAATGTTTTAGAAATTTCAAATGAAAAAGTGCAGCGTGTGTTGCTTGCACGCACGTGCACACGCTCAGGCTCGGGCACATGTACGGGTGTAGGCGTGGGCGTGGGCATGTGGCAGTAGTAGCGCTGGTTGGCACACTTTGCAGTTCACACGTGCGCATCGCGTCGCAGAGTGGTCGCTCCCTCGCGACTTTATACAAACCGTCGCAAGACGGTACAATTGCGGTGCGAGTGGTTTAGTATGAGCCTACATGCAATGGGTTTGAAATGAGTCACGGCTTTATTGGCAACTCAAAACGGTCGGATTATTAATCCGAAACGGTTAGCTATTTTTGTAAACAACTAGCAGCCTTGAAAACCACAACGGTCCGAAAACAGACGGGTCATGATGATCCAACGGTCAAATCATTCGATCCGATGACCAAAAACGGCTAAAATTAATGATCAACGGACAGAAACGTTTTTCAAACGTTCTAAATCATTGATGACCACCTAGCAACGGTCCACTCCCTGGTGTCTATATATTTTGCCTGTGGCCCCCTACACAAGGTGGGCTACCAGATCAACGGTCCCTACTGCTACATGATTGCATCGTGCAACTTGATGAGGGAGCCATTATTTAACTTTAAAAGAGGCCCGTTGTTGTAGTCCGCGAGCTCTTGGTGTGAATTCGTGATCTGCAAGATGGGCCATGTAAATGAATAATCAGAACCATTCAAGACAGAGATATAATCATGAATGAGCCATGGGGAAAGTTTGACTTCGATGCAGACTATTGTAGCCATCCAATCTATGGACAGAAACTTCACACTGAGGAGAGTGTACATCAAGTCCGTTTTCCCAACTGCCAAGATCACTACCTTCCTGGCTCTTACACTGACACACGTGGCAGCACTAACGGACAATGATATCAAGCCGTCTATAATGCACATTTAACTGTAAATGCGCCCATGGAGCACGAGTAGAGTTGTACACGAGTCGAGCCGAGCTGAGCCGAGCTTTGCTCAGCTCGTGCTCGACTCGAACTACTCGAGTCTCAGCTCGGCATTCGAGCTTGGAATAGTAGCTCGTGCTCGGCTTGGCCGAGTTCAAGCGTTGAGCCAAATTCGGCTTGTACTAAATGGTCGTCCGACCAGTGGTCACTGGTCGGATGGGTTCGTCCGACCAGTGGTCTCTGGTCTGATGGGTTCCGCTACTCGAACGGTCAAAATAAATGGAGAGAGTGGAGGTTGGAGGATAGGACTCACTTTCAAAAGAAATGTCGTCGGACAGACGCTAGATGAATGAAATGCCGCTAACGAAATGTAGCCGGACGGACGGCCGATTTAGAAGGAGAAATGGGACGATTTAGGGCGATTCGGGCGAAAGGGAGGGAAAACGGGTAGGGCTTGTTGGTTTGGGTGTATGGGTAGGGTCGGGCGACTGAGTAAGGTTTTTTATAAAAAACTTTATATATAACTTAAAGTCGAGTCAAGTTGAGTTGAGCTTAATACCGAGTCGAGCTGAGTCGAGCTACGTCCAGCTCGGACTCGACTCAAAATGTTCCGAGCGCCCAAAATATGGCTCAACTTGGTTCGAATAGTGTTTCGATCTGAGTCAAGTCGAGCTTTTTCGAGCCATGTCGAGCGAGTTACCGAGCTTAGGCTGCCCGTGTACAGCTCTAAGCATGAGAAGTGGTACGCACAAATCTCCAACCATGTTAAGACAGTTGTCCGAAATTTACAAGGGTTTTAATTTTGGATTTTCGAAAGGGGATTATGATACAAAGGCAGCGGATGACGCTTGATGCTCAGGCAACTGTACATGTGGTATATGCTGACTTCAAAAGACGAAAGTGGATTGGACGGTGTACCCAGGGCTGAAAGTCAGGCAGGTTCAACCCGACCGACCTTTTGACCCACCCGACATTGAGTTGGGCTCAGACATGATGTATCGGGTTCGGTCTCAAGGTTGGGCTATACAAACACCAACCCCATAAAACTTGGGTCGGGCTTTGGTTGAGGTGGTTGCCTGACCCAACCCAAACCTATATAAATTACTAATAAATTATAACTGAATGCGGATATCATCTATGTTGAAGGAACAAGAAGTCCGTGCCGTCGGGTTTCATTGGTACACGTCATTTCCCATGATTCAAGCTAACAAGATATACTAGATTGCGTGAGACACAATGACTTTTAAAGGAGTAATTGTACTATATTTTAGCTAGTTTGTTTAGAAAAAATGAAATTCTTTATGGCAAATAACTACATATATAATTAACAAAATCATAGGTATAAAAAATAAGACATGTATTAAACTATAATAAACTAATGTAATGGCAAAAATATTAGCATATATCATCCTGACCAACCTGACTAACCTGACCGAGCTTGCTTTGATTAGGCTTGGGTTGAGAATTCCTAATATGAGATTGGCTTGGATTGGGTTAGAGTTGAGGTATAGGAAACTTGGGTTGGGCACCCAACCCAACCCAACCCAACCCAACCCAACCGACTTTCGGCCTTAGGTGTACCACACACTACTGACTGGCTGGTGTATTGACATTACGAAGTTATGTGGGTCCTACCATGAGGTATGTGCTATATCCAAACTGTCTGTCCATTTGGGGAGCTTGTTGTAAGAATAGAGCAAAAAAATAAGACCGATAGAAAGATCACGTGGACCACACTTCAAAAAGCAGCGGCTGATTAAACGATTACCATTGAAATCCTTTTGGTCACGAAAGTTTTGGATCAACATGATAATATGATATTTGTTTTTACTCTTCATCCAGGTCTGCTTGACCTTACGAACGGATTGGATGGCAGACATTCAATCTCCCACTACTTTTTTGCAATGTGGTCTATTTAATCTTTGCATCTCTCTTAATTTTCGGCTCAAGTCTTAAAAAAGAACTCGTAGTGAACGGACGGTCTGGACATAACACGTACCTCGTGATGGGACCCACGGAACTTGCCAGCCAGGACAGTGGTGTGTGGTACACCAGCCAAAAGGCTTCCCAAAAGACTGGCGTGGCGTGACTTTCGCTGCGTGGATGGACCGACTACTTACGGATGAGATACGTCCATCTTCAAGCTGTGTTTGGGCTGGGCTAAAAAAATCACGCAGATTCAAACCCAGGTGCCTACGCTTATAATTGTAAAAATCGTGTATGAGGTCTACCTTGGTGTATATATGCCATCTAATCTGTTCATCGGACACGCTCCACAATGACGTATGAGCGGCCAGAGAGAATCAGGACATTCTAACACTCCATGTAAATTCAGAAGTTTTACATGAAGTTTTAAGCATGATTTTACCACTCCTTTAGGTGTCGCCCACCTAAGTCTGTGATTCGACATTTTTTTATTCGATGAACGAGATGGATCTGATGCATATTAAAATGAGAGAGAAAAAAAATAGAGGATGCTGTGCTAAGTTACATAATAAATTAAGGGTAAACTAATACTCGCATTTTCTCTAACGCTGGGGAAAGGACACGTGTCCCATCCCGTCCATTAGGTGCATCACCACTGTTGAGGGAAATCAGGTGAACAGATTGCATGGTATATATAAATGGCATGGTGGGCTCTACACACAGCTAAATGGTAGGCGTCCCATCCAACCTTCTCCAACGGTGTAGCATACCGAGTTCTGGCTGCTCATGATCTCTAGGTTCAAAGGCGAGCATGAGAAAGTGTCCCTTGCCTGATGGACGGGGTGGTGGATCTCAGCCTTTGAATCTGCTTGAATTGTGAAAAGACACCAAATAAAACCTGTCAATTATTTCAATCCTCCAATGACTAAGCTCTTTTGCTTGGAACATGGACGGTAATTTTAATAGGGACCAAAATCCATCTGCTAGAGCCCGAATCGTATCTTGTGATTTGCCAAGTCCACAAATCACGCACATCCATACCAAGGACAGGTCAGTCACCACAACCATCGCTCTGATTGCTCACAGGGGCAATCTTGTCTTTTGCTTGAAAAAATTGTCCACAAAATACCAACCAACGCTCTGATTACTTGCTGCCCACGCACTCTCCAACTGACAAAAGACAATAATCCCTACCCTCACCGAAAAATATCTCCACACGTGACTCATTATACACCGTCCGATTGAAACATCGTCATTGCCATCAGGAACCTCGTGCTCTGCCATCATCATCATCATCATCACGTTGCTACATTATTAAAAAACAAAATAGATGGACCACACGATTAAGTAGTCAGATGGACCACCGAACCGTACCTTCACCATGTGAAATGCCACTGTTTCTACAGCTACATGGATGCCATGATTCAAGTGAGATGCCCCACCACAAAATTAAGCTACGCGTTTGACACTGTTTTATCATTGGGCAGTAACAAATTAAACACAATATCAATACAAACTCCTTTTAATGTTACAAGTGTAGCAAAAGCACATACATAAAAAAACAAACAAATAAAACTCAGAAATCACCACCATCTCTCTCCGCCTTTATTTCTCTAACCATATAAAAAAATTCAAAGATGATAATCCATCCCCATTATCTTCAATAATCCCACCTCAATTACAATAAAAACGCATCACCCAAGCCCATCACAAACAACCCAACATCGAGATTATATATAAAAAATCAAATTAAAAAAAAAAACACCCACAAAATAAAAAATCAAATCCAACCCATCTCAGTACATGCCTCCATCGATCAGAACATCTGATCGGGAGAGAGAAAGATAGAGAATCCTCATGGAAAGTGATTCTTCTAACAGAGGAAGTATCCGAAGAGAAGGGCGAAGAAAGAAGCGAATAAGGTGGGGGAAAAGACCGTGGCGTCGGAGGCGGGGCTCGGCGCCGGAGCATCAGCTGCGGCGGCCATGTCGAGAGAGGCGACGATGAAAGCCAACACAAGGAATGCGAAGACTCTAACGTTCAAAGACTCCATTGTTGAGATTTGAATGAGAAAATGAAGGAATTCGGGCTTTTTTTTTCTACGATTCCTCTGTGGAATTTCGGACAAAGAGGAAAAGTAGGGAAGCGAGGAGGGAGCGGAGGATTTGGGAAGGGCTGGTATCGGGTTTTATAACAGGTGGGGAAGGTAGGACGGGTAGGCTGCCCGTCCTGACCGTCCAACGACGTCCTGCATTCAGAGGCTGCCCGTTGTTTACAGGGTGGCAGGCGTTTGGTGCCATACAGCTGGCAGGAGGAGTGTGGTGGTCCCCTCGCTTGGCTGTCTTTCTTAACTGCTCCCGAAATTTAAGGTTTTGTATTCTAAGGGAGCTTTGTTATAAATATCGCGATATTATCGTGATAAATTCATCTAACGATAATATCGCATTATTTTCAGATCATGGGCAGTTATAAATTTTCTTAACATACCACGAAATTATAGCAATTTTTTTTTAAAAAAAAGATAAATGTTTCAAATTTTAAAAATTTTAGTTCCTTCAAGATAAATATTAAAATATTTATATTTTATCGAGATTTTCCGGATAACATGTCGGGAAAAACCTCAACATCTAAATATCTCTTGACAAATACCAATGTCGAGAAATTGCCGTTAACGAGATTAGCCAGGAGAGTTCGTTTATTATCTGTCGCGAATAATAGACATGTGTTTGTCGACGAAATCTGGGGCCCACATCTGGTGTTTTATGGTGATATGAACCGTCTGTGTTGTGGATTGTATGGAGTAAGGGCCACAGGAAAACAAATTACACAGGATGGATGTTTTAGTTTTTAGATGAGTTTGAAATATGAAAAATGTAATTTTCGATGGCTCTAAATAAACTCTGAAAGTCAAAGGATATGATCATCGATTAGTTATAGTTATAAGAGAATATGGACCATTCAAATCATCATAGCATCTCAGCATGTCCGCCCGAGTTTGTGGCGACACATGCTAACTCGTCAGTCGCGACAGAGGCAATACGAGGTGTTCGGAGGGTTTTTGAAATCAGAATTACTTGTATGTTAGTTTATCACCGTTTTAAATTTCGTGTTGTGTGTGGGGGGGGGGGGGGGGGGGGGGGGGGGGGGGGGGGGGGGGGGGGGGGGGGGGGAGGAGAGGACTGGGGACACTTATTTACAACTATCCGGACCATCCAAATTCGAAAGGAGAATCACAACATGTACGTTATTCTTCCGGTTTAATTCTTTGCATTTGCTCCATCAGCAGTTGTGTCAGAGGTTTGGACGGTCCGGATCCCTTTGAAAGTTGAAACCATGCAATGTGTACGGTTGAAAGTGACCACCATTTTTAAAGGGTGGAAAATGTCAGCAGTTGGAGATGGGGTTACAGGTGCCTCGATTATTTTAGACCGAACGGGACAGACTTTGATAGGCAGGCTCTTTTCGTGGAATAATAACAACTCAATGTAATCTGTCTTTATCGTGGGCTCCAATTAGATATCATATATCTAAGCAGTTATTCATTTCTTTCAAATGGATGATTGGTTTATCAGATTTTTTTTCTTCTTTCAGTGGAATAAAAATTATTTTTAAAAAAGTCATATTATTATATTAAGTTTAAAGATTTCCGTTTTTATAATTCATAATTTGAGAAACAGGAAGATCTATGAAATAATCCCTTACCTAAATATAGAAACGGATCCATTTCTTTTCGAATGAATGATTGGTTTGTTTGATTTTATTTTATTTTTATTTTTTATTTTCAATGAGATAAAAAATATAATTTTCAAAAGTTTAGATTATTAAATTAAATATAAAGATATTTATTTTGATGATTTCATATTTCGGAAATGCAAATTTTTACTTAACAATTCTATATTTGAATATAAAAAGGGTTTGATATTTATTGTTGTTGATCTTCTAAAGTAGAAAGTTTTTTATTGATTCATCTCATACGAAAGATATGCAATGAGCTAACAAGTCAGCCTTTTGGTAGGAGCCAAGGACTAATTTGAAATTGTCCATGTGGTGAACCATCTCTTTCAGTGCATGTACAAGTGACTTTCTCACATGATTTCTTAGTCATCCCTATGTGATAAACTCACAAGAGTTTCAACATGAGGTCATCAGTTATCCGTTGCGGTGAAAAAACTATTGTAGTGAGAGTGCATGGGTGAGTATAGCTGTGAGTGCATGTGTAAATAAAAAAATTGACTTTCTCACGTATTGAGAGATACATTCTTTTCTATTCTTGAATTGACCACCTACGTTTTAGATAAAAAAAAACTCTAATTCTGCAAAATATTTGTGGATCCCAACGTGATGCATGTCATTTATTCACACTGGTTATCCATGCTAGCTGAATTTGTGGCATGAGCCAAAAAAATAAGGCGTAATATCCAAAGCTCAAGTAGACCACGACATAGGAAAAAGGGAATAGGGCTACTATTTCTTTTGGTGTGGGCCACTTGAGTGTTAGATCTACCTCATTTTTCAACTCATACATCAAAATGTTGTTGTAAAACAGATAGATAAACATACATATCATATGTATAACCGTACGGTCCAAAAATTTAAAATAGCTCTCTTAAACCAATTTTCAAAGTAAATTTTGATGGATTTTCAAACGAGTGAAAGTGTAATAATTACTCATTCACGGATATTTACACTAACTTTAAAAAATCAAATAAGCCCTAAAGAAAAGATCTATTTACAATATATATAAGTTAAGATTATTAGAGATTCACTACTTATGATGCTTTACTCTTTTACAGACTACCCTATAACAAAACTTTGTTAATTTGTTTTTTTCCCTATACTTTTATTGTTCAAATCTCTCCACTTTCTATGATCACCATTCTTAGCTAATACCTATGTTGGCTTAAGGAATAAATTAATTAACAGATGTCTATTAAACATAATTTAAAATAGATAAACTATTAAAACCAAAAGTTGATAATTTAAACCTAAAATTAATCAGTTGAAAACTTAAAAGGTGTTAACAAGCCTTTGAAACACTTAGCAAACTATCCAAATCATAATATTAATTAATAATAATGTATGGATAAACCAAGTAGGTCCTGGTAGAAACATATAAATTTTAATAATCATGGTATATGCAAACAATACACTCACTTTTATTGGTCACCTAACAACCTCATGAAGTGAACTACAACTACATTTAATCAAGACTTATCTATCAGTAAGTTATCGTCTAAAAATTTGATGGAGCTACTACATCTACAGCTTTCTAGTTCGAACATGATAATTCTCCTAACTTAGATACTTGCCATCAATCGTGTCGATCCTAAATCCGAAATCCGAAGTCTGAAGTATGAGGTCTAAATCTGAAATCTGAATCTAAAGTCGGAAAACTAATAGTGAATCTAGAATAACATGTTTGTTAATTAACATATGAAATGTTTGAAATATATTAATTTAACACATTTACCTATACGAAACAATTGTGATTGAATCCCTACCTTTTAAAAACTCTATGAATTTTACTGAAATGATTATTTATCATCCAACCTATTGAAAAGGTAACAAAAATTCCAAGTCTTGCTTGATAATTGAGATTGTCTATCTCAACACCAAGTTTATATCCCCTTATACAAGATGACATTATGTTAAATCTCAAGTGCCTAAAAATAGCTAGCAAAATTCTTCTCAAATCCACATGATTAAATATATTATATAAACATCAATGAAGCCAATGAATAAATGTATTATATATAATCAAAGTAAAAGATAATGTGGCATTAGTTTTTTAGTGTACAACCCTAACATTGTTACCATTCAATGAAGGGCTGAAATGAAAAATAGTCAATGGATGTAATTCAATAAACAAATGTCCATCAGCGAGAGTTTAGGGTCACTCCATGCAAATAGTTTTGAGCTTCATGGCCTCGCGATGGTCTATCTCGCATTGTAGGCAGTTTGATTTGAGCTAATGCCTGCCACGTTTACAATTTCTTAGAGCTAGAGTATGGACCATCAAGCTCAACCAGAGTATCAAATAACTAGTCCACAGAGCCAGTTTGATGATGAGATTCTGAATTTGGACCGTTGGATGTTTTCCCTTTTTACTGTCCAGTACGTGTCTAGTCATGTGTAACGATCGGCTGCGTACGTGTGACTGGGTATCTCATCCCATCCAGTCAATGGCTGGGCTGTCTCTCATGCCCAGCACACCAAGTGACTATCTTCGATTTAATCTGTAGGTGGAAAGGTGGAAAGCCAGGCAATGGGCCCCCGAGACCGAATGTGGGCCCGGTTATTTCTGCCATGTATTGGGTAGGCCAGACTCTAAGGCCTGTACGCCAGGTCCTAGATCAAATCTCACGGCTTTTAATTTTTGATTTTTATTCTTTTTGGGCTTGAATTGGACTGGACGGAGCCTGGCCCATTAACTGCCCTCTTTCTATAGGAAATGGGAGGTTGGTGGGCCCACATGCTTGTTGAACACAACCAGTTTAAAATCTGGCCCTAAATCAGAATCAAGCCCGTTGTGTAGAAAAACTGTTGCAACGGTAAAAGGAAAAAAGTGGGCAAAAGAAATGGAAATGATTGTCTGATTGCTAAAGATTTTAAGCAGTGACCTTTCTAAGGTCTGGCCACTATTGGGCGGCCCTGATCCACTTCCCTCCCTGCAACGTGCAAAGTATGAGGTTGGAATTTCCATACAACCGAGGGTATTGTATCATTTCCAAAGGAAACAATGATACCAAAAAAATATATTTTGGGCAGTCACCAATTCGAGTAGGGCCCACCACGTCCTTCGGTTTAGATCATTTGTTGGTGAGTACCTCACTCGATCGTCACAATCGAACGGACGCAGTCTGTGTGTGGAGCGTACATTGTACAAGTGCCGACTCGTTGGAGGTATGTAAGAGTTTGAATCCACCCAAATGACAGTTTGGGTGGGCCCCACAACTTCTCCACCAATGGGAGCAGAGAGCCCACTTTTGTCCTTACCCATTATTTGTAATTAATATGGCTGACAACGGACCATTCTCGATATGAGCAAAAGAGCCAATATTTGAATGGCCGGGTGGAAAAGCAGGACACAGGCCCCAGGCCTTTCTGGGTCCTATCTCTAATAATTGAGGATTGCAAACGGTCGGGGCAAGATTTTGATTGGGCTGGGCCCCACGGCTCTTTTGAAAAGTCCAGGATGGGCTGAGTCGCCAGGCCCAGCTAAACGGATACACGGGAAGGTGGGATCCTATACGAAAGTTTGTTGAAAGCGGGTCCACCATTGTGTGTTGAAAAGATCCGAAATTTTGCTATTTGTAACGCAGTACTTAGAGGATTCTGGCCCAAACATCCCTTGTCTGTCCGCTGGCTATGATTTTTGGCCCAGTAAATAAGTGGGTTCCATCTGTATGAGGTGGATAGTCTCAAGCATTTAGGGAGACGTCAGTCTATGACTGACCTGATTCATTTTCCATGGGGCTAAAACCATGGTTCAAAAATTCATGAATTAATGTTTAGTTAGGCTGGGTTGACTCAAAGACTCGGATGAGTCTTTACTTGAATAGACTCTAAGAGGGCGTTTGAATCTTAACTTGCTTAAGATAAGTTACTTATTCCATAAGTAGCTTATCTTAGTTTCTACTTATTAAGAAGATAAGTATGTTTGGCAAACAACATACTTATCAGCTTCTCCTCTCTTTTTATCTCTTTATGCCTCTCTTCATCAACTTGTGAAAAGTAGAAAAGCTTTAAAAAAAAAAACACCAAAGTGATTAAGTACTTTTAAGTAAAAAAAAAGTTACCTATAACTAATCATGAACCAAACTTACATATCTGAAATATCGCAATAGGGAATGAGTTCCACATTTAGTAAATCTTCTAATGGTATATTGTGACAAATATGTTAACAGGCTGGGTGCTAACAGGGAATGAGTTCCACATTTAGTAAATCTTCAAATGGTATATTGTGAAAATTTGATCGAATGCTGCCAATATCGCAATAAATCATTTTATACCTATACTTTATGAATTTAAACTGATTAAATATTTATTGTTTATTTTCAGTGAGATTTTCTTCATTAACTGCAGAAATTTTAATTTTGAATATTCATTAACTGCAAAGTGGAATGAATATATATGCTTCGTCTGTGCATTTTTTCCTCGATCATCTTAGTGGATATGCATGTGGTTGATGCATTCCTTCCCTCTGTCACCAACTTCTATGAGTGAGATATAGTAGAACTCCTAACCACACAATGGAGGCCACCTTTGCTCTTCACAATTGTATGTACACTGGTAGTTATTTTCCCTAAGTTCTTTGAGGCAGTCTCTGAATTCTCCTCAAGTTGTCAGACACCATTATCCCAAACGCTTCCTTTCTGAATGATGCAAATTACTATCTTATTAACCTAACTTGACCACATGACCATCCAATCCTTTTCATGCAACTTTAGCTTTCTCGTTTCCCTTCATCCATTTTCTTGCTCCAGTTTGCAACAATTATACCTTGTGTGCTTGTCCATTTTTTGATGCAGACATTACTATTCTTTCCTTTCTTTCTTTTTCTTTATTTCCTCACATCTTTGTCCTCTCTCTGGAAGATGTGAAGTAGGAACATATGGCATAAAAGATCATAATCTTTTCCAAAATATTTAGCACAGACCACCAATTGTTCTTGGGTCATTGTACATCTTCAACAAGTTCTATTACTTCTCCAAGCCATTGGTTACTGCTAATGATTTAATTAATGGTGAGCAGTTGATTATGCCAAATCCCTTCGATAGTGTTCTACAACCTGCTGCATAATGCTTAAGAGAGTGGGGATGACTAGAGCATCAAAGTTGGAGAGCAACCAATGCCTCGAAAATGAGGAAGCATATTCAGTAGTCTGTACCATCATTTGACTAGTTACCATATTTTCTAATGGAATGTGTTTGCAACAATGGTACCTTTTATGATGAATATCATCCACCTTATCTTGGTCTATGAAGTATATGGTATATGGTCTTGTAGCTCTCATCTATGATTTGGAAAGTTTGGAACTGTTGGAAAAGCATGATTTTCTTATTGTTATGCATTTGAATGCAGGTTTTCACTTTGATGATGCAGTGTCTCTTTCAAAGAACAGGCTTGGCTTGTTTGACAGTTTATGTGCAGTGTTCCTATTATTTTGTTGGAGGATTTTCTGCCATGGATGAACAGGCTGATATTGTGCATTGTAAGCTTTTGCAAGAGGTAAAACCACCTGGTTTTTTTTTGGCAGCCTTGTTTTGATCCAACTCCTAAGTGTTGACAAGTTTCGGTCCACCTGTGAAGGTGGTGAATTCCTAGCTGGGTAAGAAGAGCTGAACTTCTTATGGGACTTACAATGCAGGACAAAAAGAAAATGAAGCTTCACCCTCAAGTGAAGACTGAAGTTTGAAGAAGTTTCTGAAAATATATTCTCACAGAAAGAGTTCTACTGGTGAAAAATGCCATCATCAGGAGTCAATTGTCAATCCCATTGATGATGGTGTCTGCCATTGGTACGGTGTTCTCCACAAAGAATTGAAAGAAATTCTGGATGAGCTACACAAAATAAGAAGATTGAATATTTTCTCGAGTTTGTCTTTTGTGAGCAGTCAGATAATGTTTGTTGTAGATGTTCTCGGTATCACTATGGTTGCTTAATTGCTTCATTTTTATTGCCACTTCTACTTCTTGATCAAGGTTCAGGTGGAAGATCTCGTTGAACTAGAATATTATCTTCATTGTTGTTTTCTAGTTTGAGTGGTGCATGATCTAATGAATTGTAATTTCTCTTAATATTTAGCAAGGCCCTAGAACAGGTCATTTTTCCTGTATTAAATGGATTTGACAATGGCGTGTATCTTTTCTCACATCAATGATTTCCTGAAGAACGTCAAATAGAAGGTCTTCTGCATGTGCTGCGAGATTTTAATGCTCAAAATTGGAGGTCTTTGAGTGAACTTGTGGAGATGCAGCGGAGCTTGTTATATTCTAGCTCTCTTGTGATGCCTCTTGGGTTGTTAAAATGCATCATAACTTGGCTTCCTGCCCATCTGAGGAGGAATTGAAGATGATATGTTGCAACATAAGATTGGCAGGTCTGCACTGAGTTAATTAGAATATTTTTACCTACTGAGGAAGTTGGATGTTATAGCTTCGTCTAATTTCTATTGAACTTTGATTTTCTTTTTTCAACTGCAGGACCTGCAGATGACATGGCTTTTGTATCCCTTTTGCATGAATGGTTTTGCATTGGATACTTGGGTAAAACCTCCCGTGAAAATTTCAGAAAAGATTTACAAGAAATGTTCAAAACCAGAAGTTCTTTCATAGTGAAACAAATCAATGAGGGGTCTGGAATTTTTTCTGTCGATTTAGATGCAAGACCTTGCGAAAGGCCTCACCCTGGTTGAGTGAATGAAAACACTACTGAAAAAGCAAATCATTTAGAAATCACAACCCATGCATCTTGTGACTTATGGTCACTTGCTTCTGATTCTTCATCTTCTAAGCTGCACAACTATGAAAAGTGCAGCGCTCTTACTCCAGCGGAATCAATATGCAGATATTCTTTTCAGAATCTCTAAAGAAACTCTCTTCCATCCCCAAATTTCATTCTCAAGAATCTGAAGCTGGTTCCAGTACTTTTCAAGAACCAAAACCAATTGACCCCATTTTTCACTTCCACAAGGCTCTTGAGAAAGATCTAGAATACTCTGTCCTTGAATCAGCTAGGATGGTTGAAAAGGTTGAGGTCCTCCTAGAATTTTGCTCACGTTTTCATCTTGTACAAGTTTTATATCAAGCTCATAGTAATGCAGAAGACGAAATTGCCTTTCCAGCTTTGGAGGCCAAAGGAACTCTTCAAAACAGCAGCGGGTCATATAGCCTTGACCACAAATTGGAGGAAGAGAACTTTAGAAGTATCTCTTGAGTTCTAGATGAAATTTCAGAATTGAATGCTCATCTTTGTTCTAGAGTATCCGGTATTGTGGGAATGGCTACGTTGGATTGGAGAATGGCGAGGCATCGAGAGTTGTGTGTGAAGCTCCACAGCATGTGTAAGTCAATGCAAATTACACTGGGCCAACACATGCCAGATGTTCCTTCTTCACATCAAAATATTGTTTGCCTGGCCAGGCCTGGATCATTGCCAGTCCTAATTAGTACTGATTGATCCAACCATCATTCCAGTGAAAGAAGTCAGGGCCTGGCCCTTTTTAAACCCCATGTCCTGGTTGAGAACGACATTTTGCCTACTTAATGATGAAATCTGTTGTTACCATATGCATTTTTATATATTATATATATATATATTATATATAATATATATATATTATATATATATATATATATATATATGTTTTTTCTGGGAGTTGGTACAATATGTCAGTGAACTAGCAGTGCTTTCTTTATCATCTATGATATATCTGGTTGGTTTCTCTTGTGGGACGCTGAGTTTTATTTCTGACAATAGTGTTTTCCTACAGGGAAATATACCACTGCCCTTTCTGCAACCTCTGTCGAATTGGCAATGGACTCGGTATTGATTATTTTCATTGTATTAATTGCAATGCATGCATGTGCAAGTCCCTTGCGGTGCATGCCTGCAGAGAAAAATGTTTTGAATCAAATTGTCCCATCTGCCATGATGACATCTTCACATCCAGCACACCAGTGAAGGCCCTGTCTTGTGGGCATTTGATGCATTCGGCATGTTATCAGCATTTGATGCATTCAAGTGGATAGGTTTATCTTCTTTATTTTCTCTGAACACTTCACAAGGTCCTCATTATATCTACATGATTTGTAGGAATACACTTCGGGGCTGTTTGGCATCTCCACTAATTAAGAGCTTATTTACTTATTCTGAAAAAATAAGCTTTTATTTCAAAATAAACTGTTTAGTAAAGCTATAATTTTAGAGTTTTTTTGTTTTTTTTTTTTTTTTTTCTTTAGAAATTCGCAAAAAAAAAAAAAACTCTTAAAAATAAGTGACTGGGATGTTGCTTTTCTTTTAGAGGTTATTTGGCTTTTAGTTTATAGACATTTTTTATTATTAGTTTTTGGACAAGTTTCTCCTTAAAACTTTTCAAGTAATTTTCATCTTTCATTTTCTCTTCTCTTTGCAATCTCTCTAAGGTGGACCCACATGACGAGTAACCCATATTGAAAGGTGAGGGTTCACGTGATGAACGGTTCACATTAAGGTGGGCTCACATAATACACAGTCACATTAAAGTTGGGTTGCACATAATGGATGGCTTGCATCAAAGGTGGGACCCACATGATGGATGACGGGCATTGAAGGTGGGACCCACATGATGGATGGTGGGCATTGAAGGTGGGACCACATGATAGAAGGTGAGCCCCACATGAACAACCCATATTGAAAGTTGGGCCCCACAGGATGGATGTTGAACATCGAAGGTGGTTCCCACATGATGGATGGCTCACATCGACATGTGGCCATGCATAGACTATCTACATCAAGTGGGCCTCACATGATGGATGGTGGACATTAAAGGTGAGCCTACATGATGAATGACCCATATTGAAGGTGCCTCCTACATGATGAATGGTCCCCATCAAGGTGGGCCCACACAATGCATGGTTCATATCGAAGGTGAGCCCCACATGAGGGATGGCCCACATCATAGAGTAAATATGCTAAATGAGCCCTTGTATTCACCATACCTGTCCAGTATGTAGCAAGTCATTGGAAGACAACCAGGTCAGTTATCATGGATATCATCCACAGTATAGTCCTCTTATTACATTCACATCATGATGACACTATTTATTTATTTATTTATTTTTTGAAATAAATTAACACACCCACAATCACTGAGCCATAGAGCCCGACCCATAGTGACACACTACATTAATCATATGCATATGGGAATCGGATTGCGTACTGAGTTACTCAGTACGCTCTTATCGTACTGAGTAAACTCAGTTGGGCCCGCCGTGAAAATAAGTGGTTTATCCCCACCGTCCATACGTTTTTTCGGCTCATTTAAGAGGTTGAGCCCAAAGTTGAAGCATATCCAACTCTCAAGTGGATCATACCACAGGAATAATGATTTCCACCGTTGAAACCTTCCTAGGCCCTACATTGATGTCTATTTGTCATCCAAGCTGTTAATAATATTACAAAGACATGGATGAAGGGAAAAAACAAATATAAGCTTAATATAAAAATTCTGTGACACTCAAGAATTTTACAATGGTATAAGTTCAATTCACACTGTTTGTGTGGCGCATTTGAGCTTTTGATATCCATCATTTTTGGACCTATGTTATAAAATTATCTAATAAAGTAGATGGACGGAGTGGATAAAATACATAGATCATGGTGAACCCCCACAGAGTTTACTCAGTACGCTTACTCAGTACGCAATCCGCTTCCATGCATATGTGCTCTTTCAAACTTACGAAACGAACTTTAACTGTATTTCTGTTGGTAATTCATTCATGTGTGGTAATGTTAAAATATCTATGCCTCTAAATGTCGTTCTAAATATCCATCTAGACCGTCCATTAGGATCGCCTTGCTTTGTCCCCTACCCCGCAAATAAATATATAATAATAATAATAATAATAATAATAATAATAAAATCTGATGGTCCCAAAAATCTGTGACCGGACCTATCTTCCGAGAGTGATCTTGTTGTCCATTTCTTCATGCCACTGACCTTGTCATCTGGAATGGATCCATCTTCTGAGATCATTTGGTAAGTATGCATCTTACAAGGCAGCCTAAGAAGAGTCCTCTGGATGTAATGGATGCCATTCATATTCATATAGGTGATGAGGATTGCAAGTTCATGAATGCACCTCCGCATGAGTTATCATCTATATGCATCAGCACTTTAATCGTACTCCTGGTATGCATCTAAATCAATATGAAACGTTCAAATGGTGATCCACATCAACCTAAAAACGGACAAATTAGTGGCCATCAAATAGACGGCCCAAAATAAAAAGAAGAGAAGCACTCAACCATCCAAATTCGATAACGAATTATCTAAATTGATGGTTGAGTGCCAACATGGCGGACGGTTTGGATCATGATTATAATGATTATATATTACACGTGTAAATCATCCAAAGCACGCGTACGGATAATCTCACGGATAAAGAGAGTTTTTTTTTTTTTTTTTTTGTTATCTCTCGTTTATTAAACTTTCGTCCGATATTAAAAACATGCTTGACCGATGGTGACGTGAGGTCACGTGAGAGCCCAAACTCACCCTCCGTAGGAGATAATACAGTAGAGCCAGAAGAACCAGAAATGGTAGAGCCATCTCTCTACAGCTCACGTGGTAGGGTTATCTGTAAATCAGGTCCACTCATATGCAGCGGTCCAGCATGGATGATTTATATACCAAAAATCATCCATACTAGAAAATCCTAACCACATGATCTGTGGCCATTAAAATGACGGTGATAAATTAAAAAATGTACCCGGTCCAATCTACAGTAAAACAAACCGTTGAAGGAGTAAAGGATAGGATTGTCCCATGGGTTTTATATTTTCAATGCAAGTCCTGGTGCCAGTACGGGAGTGGACCTGATTGTACCGTGGAGATGGGGTCCACGGTATTATGGTTCTTCAGGCTCTCTATCGTATCATCTCACCCCTTGCGGAGTTCAAGCAAGGGGGTCTATTGGAGGGAGGCGAATCTGACCGTCTATCTAGAATTCAACGGTTGCCAACATTCCTAGTTATCACCCGTAAGTGAACGAGGGGAGGAGAGTTGGTATAAACAGAAGAAAGAAAACCTTTGGGAAAAAAACGATGCTGAGAGAGAGAGAGTTGCAAGAGAAGGTAAAAATTAGAAAATCGATTTGGGTTTTCTTCGTCCAGAAGAGATTTTTCTTATTTTCAGTGAGAAAAACTGTAATTACTCGACGTTTTTGCTGCTCCTTAATGGGGTTTTGTCTGTGAGTTTCTCTTTTATCTTTTTCTTCTGAATAATTGGTAGTTTTCTCGTGATATTTATCCTAAAAATTAGCTATATCCAAAGATCAAGTGGACCACAACATAGGAAATAGTGTGAATTGAGTGTACACCGTTGAAAATTTTTGAGGGGCCATAGAAGTTATGGATCAAGATGATTTCTTTTTTTTTTTTTTTTTTCCCTTCGTCCATGTGTTTGTGATCTTATGAACATGTTGGATGACAAACCATGTATCTGGTGCATAAATCTTATTTATTCTTATGGCCCTTGCAACAAAGGCCATTGTTCAAATGGACCCACTATGGATGGACCATGTCTCAATTCTTCACTTGATCATTAATAACTGTTCAGCTACAAATATCCATGGTACATTTGATTCTTGATTTCTATAACCGAAGCCATGGTTCAACAATCTAGATGAATAGGCTGCAGTAGGACAGATACATTCAATGTACCACTGTATTATAATTCCATTGGTAAGAGGGACCATTCCTGACATATGTAATAATTATGTTTTATTTATTTATTTATTTATTTCATCCCACCTAATCCTTCCCAATAGCATGCGCTAAACAACTCCTTAATGATTAAGTACATCCAAATCTCAGGTGGACCACATCACATGAAACAGTGATGATTGAATGCACACCTTTAAAAACTTCCCAAGGCCCACTGTAAGCAGATCTCCGTTGATAAGATTAACCGGAACCGAATGAAGGAAAAATTCAAAGATTAGATTGACCCAAAACTTTTGTGGCCTACAAAATGCTTATAGTGGCGATTCACAACTTTTTCTAATGGTGTGGTCCACTCAATATGCTTAAGTTATATCATAACACCCTTAAATGACCTAAGGCCCTGTCTGGGCAACGGGATTAGAAGGGATTAGGTGGGATTGGATTCATCTGGTTCCGTGCCAATTCCACTCGATGTTTGGAAAAGCTTGGAATTAGATCGGATGGAATTGCATTGGGTCCGTGCCAATTTCACTCAACGCTAGCAAGTTGTGTAGGTCCCACCCTGATGTGTGGGCTATATCCACACTGTCCACCCATTTTTTGAGATTATTTTAGAGCATGGGCCAAAAACCAGATAATTCTAAAGCTCAAGTGGACCCACCACTGAAAGCAATGGGAATTGAATACTTACCCTTGAAAACTTCTTTGGGGCCACATAAGTTTTGGATCTACTTCATTTTTCGGTCCATACCATAAAATGAGGTTACAAAACAAATCAACGGTTTGGATATAATACACGTGTGTTATTCTGATATTACCAACAAAGCAGAGTATTAATCTAATCCCATGGAATCAGGGGACAATCCCTGCCATAGGTAATAATGATGTTTTTTTTAATACAATCCCACCTAATCCCTTCTAATCCCGTTGTCCAAACAAGGCCTAAGAAAACAAATGGGCAGTGTGGATATTAAACACACTCGTCAAGATGGCCCACATGATGAGGTTAACATCCACTGTTACCTGCGTAGCAACTAAGCATCTAATCTACGGGAAGCGGATTGCGTGGTGAGTAACTCACGACGTTTAATGCACTGAGTAAACTCAGTGAGGTCCGCCTTGATTTATTTATTTTATCCGCTCTGTCCATCCATTTTCCTAAATAATTTTGGTGCTTGAGACCAAAAGCGAATCATATAAAATGTTTAAATGGATCACACCACCGGAAACAGTTCATTTGAACGTCTACTGTTGGAAATTTCTTAAGGGCTATAGAAGTTTTGGATCAAACTTATATTTGTGTTTACTGTTCATCCATGTCTTTATGATCTCATGAACAGGTTGGATGACAAATAAACATTACTGTGGGGCCCAAAAAGTTTTCAACGGTGGAAATCATTATACCCACTGTTTCCTATGGTACGATCCGCTTCAATTTTGGGATCAACCCTTTAAATTAGATGGAAAAACGGATGGACGGCGTGGATAGTCCATATACATTCAAGGTGGGCTCAACTGAGTTTACTCAGTACGATACCATGGCCGGAGTAACTCAGTACGCAATCCGATTTCCTTCCAGTACGCAATCCGTACGGAGTAACTCAGTACGGAGACTCTCTTCTCCGTCGAAGACGCCGCAAGTCCGCAACCCTAACCATCGAAAATTCCAACTAAAATTCCCAAAAATATCTCCGAAAATATTTTTATTTGGAAAATCCCAACTCAAATCCCATAATCCACGGAAGAAATCCAATTTCCTTCCAGAATAATTATCTTCGAACAAAAAAAGAATCTTAGGGTTTTTCTTACATGATCCGTGGATGTCGTTTGCGGCCCACCTAATCCAGTCGAAAGCCACCTCAAGCAGATCACAAAGGTAAGATAAATTGTTTCTATATATTTTGCGGCCCACCTAATCCAGTCGATTGCCATTTTTGGATGAGGAGATGTTTTTTTTTTTTTTTTTTTTTTTTTTTTTTTTTTTTTCTTTCTTTTTATTTGTAACTTTCTGGATGAGAAGAGATGTCGCCTATCGTCGTAGGTGGCTACAATCTTACAATATCGCGTATAAAATCAAGCAAAAATCTGGAATATCAAGCATTATCGTGCGATATATCGTCGATATTGGTGATATCTCACGATATTTTGCGATATCTTGCGATATATCGCAAGATACACTGGATTTCAAGATTTTTTAAAAAAAATTCTGGGCGACTTTTGAGGGGTTTCGTTTCGCTGACCTGAGATAACGATAATATCGGCCGATAGTATCGATATTACGAACACTGTTCTAAACCTGGCCCGATTTTGAAACGGGTTGGATCATGCTCTATCGAGTTTGTACAACCTCTGTGAGGCCCACCTCATGATCGTTTTAGATCTTCGGATCATGCTCTAACGAGTTTGCACGACCTCTATGTGGCCCACCTCATGATCATTTTTGATCTCCGGATAACGAGTTTGTACAGTCAGCGTCCAAACGAAGAAGATAAATCGACCTTTAATGGCGAAATCACATCGGGGCACTGGAAGGTCCAGATGAGACCCGCGGAGCTTTGTGGGGCCCACTTTTTGAAGGTTCAAGATCGAAAACCCGGTGGGTTCGAAGGTAGAAGCTTCCGGCTTCCATCAACGTGTGCAGCCGAAAATCTCGGCACGGGATGAGCTTGCGCGATTCCTTTCAGTTGCTTGCGTCCTAAGGCCGTAAAGAAAAATCTCAAGTTCGGTCGAGAGGAATCCGATTCCGACAATGAGGGGAGAAAACGGTGAGGGGAGAAAATGGAGTTCCTGTTTTGAATCAAACTGTTTGCGCATTCTCTGCTATCAGTTTCTGGACTGGGTTTTCTGTTGGTGTGATGCGCTTGTTTGCACACGTTCTTTGTCTTGTGGCCAAATGGCTGGTTTGACTAATCTAGTGCCGAGATGTGTAGTAGCCCTCCAACAATTGGTTTTGATTGTTTACATTTGGATCTAAATCGTGCAATGTGACCCTTTTTGAAGTTTTAACGGCTGATCTTAAAATCTGACGGTCCAATCTTCTTAAAAATTTAAATTACTTGTCTTATAGGGTTTCTATGGATGTTTAGGTATGAGTAATCTTCCAAACCAACTGTCGGATTGTGTTTTAAGGTGTGAAGATTTATAGTACGGAATACTTGCACGACTACTATACTACTTGTTAGTTTTAGGGCTTGTTTGGATGCCTGTAAGTTGGGTAAGTGGGAAGTGACTTACAAGGAAGTTGCTTACAAGTGGTGTTTGGGAGAGAAAATTCACTTGTAAGTAACTTACTACCAAAAAACTGTAGGGGGATGGGGTGAGAAGTCACTTCCCTGTAAGTCACTTACAGGCACAACGGTCAGATTTTTAAAACGAGGGGAAGAGGGAGAAACGCGCCAACCCAATCTGTCTCTCCCTCTCTGCAATCTCTCTCCCTCTTTGCAATCTGTCTCTCTTTCCCCCTCTCTGCAATCTCTCTCTCTCTGCAATCCGCTCTCCTTCTCTCCTCCTCCCCAAAATGGTAGGGTTTTCATCGCAACCTCCTCCTCTTTTTTTTGCTTTAAAAACGGGAGTGGTTTAGGTGTTACTAATGTGGAGGCATGCTCGCTGTGCACCTGAGACTCTAATCTGAACAGCCAATGTAATGCAACACCATGAAACCCCTAGGGACCGATTTTCAACCTAACCTAAAACTTTGGTGGGCCATAGAAAAGAGATATGCAAATCAAGGGAGGAAATTGTAAGTTTTTTCATGGCCCACCAAAGTTTTGGATCAAATTAAAAGTTGGGCCCTGGGGGTTTGATGGGGTTTTACATCACGTGGATGGATTGGATAAGCCACACACATTTAAAGTTGGCCTGAATGAGGTTACCGTGGGCCTAAATGAGTTTACTGAGTTTACTCAGTACAATAAAAGTATACCGTGGGGCCCACCTGAGATGGCCAGCTTGGATATAAAAAATATTCATATGGTCAGCCTGGATATAAAAACAGATGGTCAGCTTGTTTCTAATGGTGTGGTCCACCTGAGATTTGGCTCTGCTCAAGTTTTGGGATTTCATCCTAAAATGAGGTGGAAAAACAGATTGTCAGCCTGGATATAAAAAATATTCATATGGTCAGCCTGGATATAAGAACAGATGGTATGCAATTTTCTATTATACAATTCTCTTTATCTTGATTGTGTTAAACACACTTTTTATTGATATGAATGGTTAGAGAGGATGATTCCCAAGTGAGAAATTTTAAATGTACCTTTTATTGTTAAAGAAGACATTGTTAATGTACTTTGATTATTATATTTTCTATTAATGTTTTTAATTTTATTCCCCTTGTTTAAATTGAGTTATTGCTTCATATTATATATAGTTTGAATTCATGGGCCCACTTTTATGGCCCACTTGATGATTGGTTTGGCCTAATAATTAGCTTAAATATTCATCTTGATGGGCTTAATAAAATGACATATTTGATCCTATTCTTTCTTATATGATCATAACATTTTGGAACAATTCCCTAATCCAAGATCTGCTCGGTGCGAATACACAGCTTTTCACCTATAAGTAACTTACAGGCTACCCAAACAGAAAAACTAACTTGCCTGTAAGTGACTTACGACTTATATCCAAGCAGGTTACCTGTAAGTGACTTTCACCTGTAAGTGATTTACTGGCATCCAAACAGGCTCTTAGTAAGTGTGGGGAGCTCTAGGACTCTTTCCTAGTATCTATGAATTTTGCAAATAATCATAGACTTATCCCAAGGGGACTCGGAAACTGATTAGGTCGTTGGGAATCGTTCGGGCATTGTATCGAGGGTCATTATGTTGTTTTCAGGTGAGTCAACCGGCGGATTCGGTGGAAAACGGACGGACGGTGGATCTCATGAGTTTGTTCCTGTAATTAAAGTTGTACAGTCCAATTGGGCTGACTATGGATCGTACAAAATTTCATTGCAACTGAACTCTTCGAGATTGGTTTTTCTGAGGGTTGACATGTAGTATGTATACATATATGTGCATTAATGTGTGTGCGTGTGTCCAACAAGTGATGTAGGGGCATCTTGGTGCGACTCCAAGGATGCACCATATCTCCACACCGGGGGTGGGGTGGTCCACGAGGTGGGGCCTATGAGATGCAGGATTGCCTCAAGGTGGGACCTATTGTGGAACCGTGTGATTCGGGACCCATGCGACGTGGGAGTTGCCCACAGGGAGGACTCTCTTGGGTTTGCCTAGGAGAACCAAAATATAGGGATAAATCGGTGCTCCCCCAACAACTCTGGAGCTTTTGGTGCATTGGCTAGTTGTCCGCTATCAATAAGATTTAAAAATCAACCCTACACGTGTGAAAGTGCACCTATGTACCTACTCGTGTGCGAAAATTTTCAGGTTATTACATCCATAACTTTTCTGAAATGGCCAAACACCCTGGAAAAGTTCAACTCATTCCATTCTACAGGGAATCCTTCAGCGGAAGGAAGTATGGAAATCCTTAATGGGAATAAGGTTTCTATTTTTACCCTTGCCCCGAGATGTCTTCCTCTCTTGGCCGAAATCCAGACTTCCTCATTAAATCCGCGAACATCCAAAGGATGCTAGGCTAGTGTTTGATGAGTAGGATCTTTACCCTTAGGGATTTCTCTAGAGGACGCTTCTTACATATAGTCCATCTTCCACAATCCGCTTCCTCCATTACGAACTGCAATGACTTTCCCTTGCCGCTAGGTCCGTCGAGGAAGACTCTTTCTACTTGTTGGGAACCCCTATGAAGGGTCATCCTTCTCAAGGACCATATACCATTGCCCTCCCTCGTCTTTGTATTTGGCCACCACCGTGCCTTCCCCATTAGGTCCTTCAAGTAACACCCTGTCTCTATCGCGTTTCCTCCCTTCCATGGATAGCCATTGATCTCTTGGTACTTTTGCTCTGAAGCTTGGATCTCTAACCTCCTGCTGAATATCTCTCGCACACATTTTAGGCCACTTGAAAAATATTATTAGAACCAGGCTCCTGTTTGGTTGTCATTTTATCCTCACTCATAGGAAACTTGACACTTTTGTAAAATTTTTCAACCACTTGCAAGCCGATTATATCAGTTCAGTTGGTTTTGACCTTTAAAATCCATCGGTTTAGAAAAATCTTAATTGATATATGTTTTATCCTTTCCATCTTTTTTTTTTTTTTGGCGTATGGTCCAAAGCCTAGCCCTACGCCTATAAATGGGCAGTGCTTGCCTTGAGATTACCACCAAGATTCCAGGAGAGAGAGTTCTGGAAAAAAAAATTCAGAAAGAAGAGAGAGTAAAAAAATTCAGAAAGAAGAGAGAGAGAGAGAGAGAGAGAGAGTTCTGGAAAAAAAATCAGAAAGAAGAGAGAGAGAGAAGAAGAGAGAGGGAGAGATCAGGTGAAAAGGGAGTGTGGGCCACTGCACTCGCTGCCTGTGCAAGAGGGGTCTGCAGGGTTGGCCGGACTAGCTGAGTTGACTAATCCTAGCAACAACGGCAACCACTGGGTCAATCTTACGCCTCCTAACCTCAGCCTAGGTAAGTTTAGCTCAACAGCTACCATCTCCACCTAACAACTGTAAATCCCCAACCGGTAACTCTCTGAGATTCGGGTTGTCTCAGAGGCGAGCCAGCTTAAGCATGTGCATCACTGCTGTGCACTCGTAACTCAAGGCCTGACCTCCTGGTTGGGACATCATTCCACCAGTTTGTGGCTTCAACCGAGTTCAACCAGAGATGAGATCCAATGGCTCGGGCCGAGTCATCTCGGATTGGCTCTATTAGTTCCCTCTTAACCAGATTCATAAAAGAGAACACTCATCAAAGTTTGGGATCATACCATCATTTTAACCATCAGATGATCCGCCAAGCAACTTCCACTCCGTAACCTTGTAGCTAGGAAAGAAATAGAGAAATAGAGAGTGAGAGAACTCGGAGTTCAGCAGGGCGCTGCTGAGTTCAGGTTCAAGTCTAGCTTCCAGACTCGCCTACAGAAGCTGCTGGAGCCGCTGGACCTGGTTGGAGCCGCTGGACCTGGTAGAACTACTAGGGTTGCTGGTGTGAGTGCTGAACCGCCAAACCAGCTTGTCTGGCCCCTGCATTCGGGGTTTGCACTGCTGAGTTCGAACAACTCCTCCTTGCTCACACTATAAGAGCCTCCAAAACCAGACTGGCTTCATTCACCAGTCAAGCTTCCGACAGCAAGGTGAGCAGGCTGGTGTAGTTACAATAGCTGCACCTAGGGGCTGAGTTGCAACATCAGTTCGGTGGGGGTGACTCGAATCCCGAGTTGCTAAGTTAGGCTGTTGAATTAAAAATATTTAATTTTAATAAACAAGTGTCCGTAAATTAATGGTTAACATATCATCACATCATTTAATTTAAATTTATTTTTTTTTTCAATTTTGACTTAGCAAAAGCAGGCCCCACATTTTAGTGGCCAGATTCAGTTTAATTTAATATACATATCAAGTGAACAAATTTCATGTATATCAAGCTTTATATTACACTAGACTCATGGGTGTTACTCTGGCCGTGGGCCCCACCTTGACGTATATATTATATATCTATGCTGTCTGTCAATTTTTTCAGGTCATTTTAGAGGGCGGTCCCAAAAGGAAGCAAATTCCATATTAAGTGCACTATATAGTAGGAATTAAATGCCCACCTCCAATCTCTGTCCTTATTTATAGGTTGGATGGCAAATAAAAATTACAGTGGCCCTAGAAAGTTTTTAATGGTGGACATTCAATGACCACTTTTTCTTATGATGTGGTCCGCTTGAAATTTGGATCTGCTTATTTTTTTAGCCATGCCCTAAACTGAACTGAAAAAACTGGTGGATGGCATGAACATAAACATTAAGGTGGGCCCACTGTAAGGAAAAAGCACAAACGTCTCAAGTGCATCTAGTGTCAGACGTTGTTCTAGTATTAAAAAAAGAACTCTTTTTACAACTTTCTCACAAACACCAATGCGTGCAGATTGTTTGGAGTGAAAGAAGAGAGCAGGGAAAAGAGAGGACTTAAAAGCAGCACAACAAAAAAGAAGAGGGAAAACAGCGAGAACCAAACAACCACTATAACCAAAGAAAAAGAAAGGCAACAAACACGGCATGGTGCAACGGAAGAAGAAAAAAAAAAGAGGTACATACATTTTGGCCAACCATCTTTAAATGTTCCCAGACAATGTACCCAACTCATAATGATTCATGCATTCATATCATGCTTATTTTAAAGGGTTAATAATATCTCTTTTTCTTTAATTCAGGATTATTGGGAATTTAAATATTTGGAATGGGTGGTATTGGAAAAGGTAATTAAATATTTTATACATATTTTCTAAATATAATTTATGGTTGATTAGTTATTTGATATCGTTTGACAATGATGCCTAATATACACACTTAAAAAATAGGAATTTTTCCCCATGTCTGCATAACTTTTTTGCTATCGACTAAAAACCTCCTGCTTTTCTCAAAACCCGTCCATATTTTAACAACATAACTATTAATTACGTATACTGTATTTTAATATTGACCGATGGTGTGGATCATTCAACCATGCCCGAATATATACCTGATCTTTTCAGTATTGAATGATGATTGGGACGAGAGGCCAGATATAACATTAGTTAAAGGTGCATCTAGGCATAAGCATAAGGTTGAGCTTACTCCTGCACAGTACACGTGGCAATGTCATGTATTAATCAGGCCATCCTATGAACGAAAAGCATGTAGAAATATGCATGGATTAGGTGATTCTAGCCATATGACATGTGGTACAAAATGAAAATAATTAACAGTCAAACATCATAATCACAAATTCCAGAAAAGTGATGGAGAATATTGTAAAATGTGGTGTTTTTTTGAAACATGAGCTTTCCATGATAGAGACCATGATAGAGACCACTAGATGGACGACCTCGATTGATATATCTCCTGCCACGTGTACTAGGCAGAGTACCCTAACCAAATGTGCATCCGCAGTCACATCCAGACCGGCCGAGTTCTAATGGAAAGTTGCATATTGCAATATTGAATCAACGGATGAGATACAATGTATATTGTGCATGCCGTGCATGTGTATGAAGATCTAAACCATTCATTCATCGTAGATTTCCATAAACGGGCCATAGTAGGAATTACCAATGATCATGGAACAAAGAAAATTTTAATGATTCTTGTTCAGCATATTATGAATGTTTATTATTTCTGGTCAATGCGAGTTTAGTTAGATGACCCATTCAGAATCTCTAGTGACTCGATGAAATGAATGGTTTAGATAAACCTACGCTACCACTCGTTCAGTACAGAAAAATGAGTCATAACCCCTCCTATTTGGAAGCGGATTGGGTGGTGTTGCCGTGTTTGTGCTGTGGGGCCCATTGCATGTGTTTTATCCACACCTTTCATCAGTTTTGAATATTCATTTCACGGTGGGCCTTACAGAATCCGATCAGAAAAACCTTACCCTTGAAGAGCCATATCTCCAAAGGACATGTGAAACTATTACTCATCGATCTGGTCCACCACAGGGATATATAAATCAGGTGCAGACTGGGCACTACTCTAGCTTCTCTACTCCCGCCAGGATCTAGCTAGAGATAGCGGGCTCAGGAAGGGCTTTGTGGGGCCCACTGTGATCTATGTATTTTATCAACGCCGGCCATCCAATATGACGTATCATTTTAGTGGATAGCTCAAAAAATGAGTCACATCAAAGGCTTGAGTGAACCACACCGTTGGAAGCAGTAGTGACAATGACGCCCACTGTTGAAACCTTCTTATAGTCCAAGGTTAGGTTTATTTGCTATCTAACCTGTTCATGAGGTCACACAGACCAGGATAAAGGGTAAAAATAAATATCAGCTTGATACAAAACTTCTGTGGCTCCAAGAGGTTTTCAACTGTAAGCGTTCAATCCTGTTTCATTTGGTGTGGTCCAGTCAAAACTTGGATCTGCCTCTTTTTTGGTTACCGTAATAACAAAAATGATCGGTCAAGATGGACTGACGGAGTAGATTAAAAAGGTGGGTCCCACAAAGCCCCTGCCATGACCTCTAGTTATTGGTATGGGCAGTACCCAGTCCACACCATATAAATCCATGAGACAATCCCCTCCATTAATTTTCTACCGTTTATACAACTGCACATTCGACCGTCAGCTTTTCCGTTTTCATGGTATTTGACTGTTTTGAGATTGAATTCTTTCATGGAAGTTATGATCTCGGTCCGTACCAATGTGATGCCAATAAAAGATGTGTCATGTGCAGCAAACATTGTCTGACTACTCACTAAAGACAAACTCGAGAAAATCTTCAATCTTCTTATTTCGTGTAGCTCATCCAGAATTTCTTTCAATCCTTTATGCCAGATGTTCCTACTTCACATCTTCCGGAGAGGTGAAAGATGTGAGGAAATAAAGAAAAAGAAAGAAAGGAAGAATATCAATTTCTGCACTGAAAGATGACAAGAACACAAAGCTATAATTGTTGCAAACTGGAGCAAGAAAATGAATGAAGGGAAATGAGAAAGCTAAAGTTGCATGAAAAGGATTGGATGGTCATGAGGTCAAGTTAGGTTAATAAGATAGTAATCTGCATCATTCAGAAAGGAAGCATTGGGATAATGGTGTCTGACAACTTGAGGAGAATTTAGAGATTGCCTCGAAGAACTTAGGGAGAATAATTACCAGTATACATAAAATTGTGAAGAGCAAAGGTAGCCTCCATTGTGTGGTTAGGAGTTGTACTATATCTCACTCATAAAAGTTAGCGACAGAGGGAAGGAATGCATTAAATATCCACGGAGATGATCCAAGAAAAAAAATGCACAGACAAGCATATGTATTCATTCCACTTTGCAGTAGATTTGTGGTTAATGAATATTCAAAATTAATTTTTTTTTGCGGTTAATGAAGAAAATCTAGCTGAAAATAAATAAATAAATACTAAATCAGTTTAATTCCATGATAAAAACCACAAAAAATGATAGGTATAAAATGATTTATTTTAACTCTCAAAATAAATGTTTGGTTAAATTCATCATAATTCCATGATAAAAACCACAAAAAACTAAAAACTGGCAAGCAATATTGGCAGCATTCAATCAAATTTTCGCAATACTATCACAAGATTTACTAAATCTTAGCCATATTTGTCAAAGCTTCCTCGAAAGAGCAAATTTGGAACTCATTCCTTGCTAGCACCCAACCTGTTAACATATGTGAAATGCCTCTTTTGATTGCACTAGCTGAGATGCAATTACTTCGAAGATCCTTCTATTCCCATCTCATCACAAGCTTTACATAATTCCGCACAATGCTTCGCCTATCCTTAAACAACCAACATTCCAGCATAGCACCTATGCAAAAAAAAAAAAAGATGGAAAAGATAAAACATAAATCAATCAAGATTTTTCTAAACCGATGGATTTTAAAGGTAAAAACCAATTGAACTGATATAACCAGCTTGCAAGTGGTTGAAATATTTTACAACTCAAAACTTGACGCTTTTGTAAAACATTTCAACCACTTGCAAGCTGATTATATCAGTTCAGTTGCTTTTGACCTTTAAAATCCACCGGTTTAGAAAAATCTTGATTGATTTATGTTTTATCTTTTCCTTTTTTTTTTTTGCATGGGTGCTATGTTCCAAAAGTAATTGTTATTAGGGATTATGTAAGGTGTACAGTCATTCATATTTCAAGACAGTAATTCTTTTGGATTTTGAGCAAGATTTATTTTTTCAACAAGTCCAATACATTGCTAGTCATTTTTTTCCTAATCATTGTAAGATTTATTTTTTCAGCAAGTCCATTACATGGCTGGTCATTTTTTCCCTAATCATTACTTGGTTTTTTCTGATACACAGGTTCAAATAGGACCTAAAGTCTACCGATTTGACCACGTATTTAGAGGTAGTTGCTCTCCTTCTTCAGCGATATATGATAGTTGTGTTGCTCGGTTAGTTGATTCTTTATTCGAGGGCTGCGATGCTACAGTTATTGCTTATAGGCAGGTGTGTTTCATTACTATTTTCCAACCTAGTTCTTAAGTTCACACACACACATTTGTTGATTAACTAACTTCATTTTATCGCTTCTTGGTGTAGACTGGTTCAGGCAAGACGTACACAATGGGGATCAATTCTACGGGAGAATTAAATAAAGATGACATTATACAAAATGTCATGAAATCAATATTTGCAAAAATAAATGAAATGAAAGACATAGAGTTTCTTATTCGAGTGTCTTTTATTGAGGTTAGTGTAAACTCAAGAATCTGAAGAATGTTTTTCTATATTTCTTCAACCCAAAGTTGGGTTTAAATAACCACTCTACAAGACTACAAGGAAGCTTATTTAGAGCTTCTCTATACATAGTATGTTACAACTAATAACCCATACACAATCCCATATACACAATATTCTCACAGTTAGATGCTCTCGAATTTCTGTTTTATGCTTGAATATGTTCTTATATCTTTAATTTCCTTTTAGGACTCTAATTATTTGATGAAACTGTAAAGTATAAAATTTACCGTTTTGGTTCATGATGTATTTCATAGTGTTTGGTAGCTTATTTGAAGTACTTGTTGATTAACAGATTCTCCGGGAAGAAGTGTTTGATTTGCTCAACTTGAGTGAAGGAGCTTCTCGAGACAAGCCCACCATTACTACCAAGGTTCCTATTCAAATAGAAGTCAAGTCGAAAGAAGAGATGACTTCATACTTGCTTCAAGGTTCTTCATCTCGTGCTACTAAAAGCACAAGAATGAATAACCAGTCAAGGTTTTGACCTTGTACTTTTCAAATTCATCTCCTAATTTCCCTTGAACATGCATTGTCTCGTGTGGCTTGCATAACATAATAATATTTATCTTCTTCTTCATCTTCTTTATTGCAGTCGTTCCCATGCTATATTTACGATATACATGGAACAAAAAAAAATCATTAGTTGCATGAAATCAGAAGATATCGATGTCATGCAAACTAAGTTTCATTTGGTGGATTTAGCTGGTTCTGAATGCGTCAAGCGTCGGGTGTGTCTGGAGAGCGATTGAAAGAAGGTAGACCTATTAGATATTTATTATTATTATTATTATTATTATTATAGGGTCTGTTGGGGTAGATCTGCAAAATTGGGATCAACAATGCCTTCCATGTCAGACTCTCCATGCCAGCGATCTTTCCTTTGCAAAATTGCAATTTTTGGAGTGTTAGGTGCTGTTTGGTAAACTGAAAAATAAAGTCTGAAAGTTAATTCAAGTACTGAATGCTGAATTTTAATATTTATAAGTATATCAGTTCAGTTGATTGTGACCTTTAAAATCCATCGGTTTAGAAAAATCTTGATTGAATTATGTTTTATCTTTTCCATCTTTTTTTTTTTTTTTTTGCATGGGTGCTATGTTCCAAAAGTAAATTGTTATTAGGGATTATGTAAGGTGTACAGTCATTCATATTTCAAGACAGTAATTCTTTTGGATTTTGAGTAAGCTTTATTTTTTCAACAAGTCCAATACATTGCTAGTAATTTTTTTCCTAATCATTGTAAGATTTATTTTTTCAACAAGTCCATTACATGGCTGGTCTTTTTTTTTTTTCCTAATCATTACTGGGGTTTTTCTGATACACAGGTTCAAATAGGACCTAAAGTTTACCGATTTGACCTCGTATTTAGAGGTAGCTGCTCTCCTTCTTCTGCGATATATGATAGTTATGTTGCTCCGTTTGTTGATTCTTTATTCCAGGGCTGTGATGCTACAGTTATTGCTTATGGGCAGGTGTGTTTCATTACTATTTTCCAACCTAGTTCTTAAGTTCACACACACACACACACAGACACACACACATATTTGTTGATTAACTAACTGCATTTTATCACTTCTTGGTGTAGAATTGTTCAGGAAAGACATATACAACAGGGTTTAATTCTACGGGAGAATTAAGTAAAGATGACATTATACAAAATGTCATGGAATCAATATTTGCAAAGATAAATGAACTGAAAGACATTGAGTTTCTCATCCGAGTGTCTTTTATTGAGGTTAGTGTAAACTCAAGAATCTGGAGAATGTTTTTCTATATTTCTTTAACCCAAAGGTGGGTTTAAATAACCACTCTACAAGACTATACGAGGAAGCTTATTTAGAGCTTCTATATACATAGTATGTTACAACTAATAACCATACACACAATATTCTCACAGTTAGATGCTCTCGAATTTCTTTTTTATGCTTGAATATGTTCTTATATCTTTAATTTCCTTTTAGGACTAATTATTTGATGAAACTGTAAAATATAAAATTTACCGTTTTGGCATGCATATGATCATGATTTTCTTTTATAAGAAGTCATCTTATTTTGCCAATCTTTGAAATATTTTTCTTTCATGATGTATTTCATAGTGATTCGTAGCTTATTTGAGGTACTTGTTGATTAACAGATTCTCTGGGAAGAAGTGTTCGATTTGCTCAACTTGAGTGAAGTAGCTTCGCGAGACAAGCCCACCATTACTACTAAGGTTCCTTCTCAAATAGAAGTTAGGTTGAAAGAAGAGATGACTTCATACTTGCTTCAAGGTTCTTCATCTCATGCCACTAAAAGCACAGGAATGAATAACCAGTCAAGGTTTTGCCCTTATACTTTTCAAATTCGTCTCCTAATTTCCCTTGAACATGCATTGTCTTGCGTGGCTTGCATAGCATAATGATATTTATCTTCTTCTTCTTCTTCATTGCAGTCGTTCCCATGCTATATTTACGATATACATGGAGCAAAAGAAAATCATTAGTTGCATGAAATCAGAAGATATCGATATCATGCAAACTAAGTTTCATTTGGTGGATTTTGCTGGTTCTGAATGCGTTAAGCGTTCGGGTGTGTATGGAGAGCAATTGAAAGACGGTAGACCTATTAGATACTTGTTGTTGTTGTTATTATTATTATTATTATTGTTTTTTAATAGGGTCTGTTGGGGTAGATCTGCAAAATTGGGATCAACAATGCCTTCCATGTCAGACCCTCCATGCCAGCGATCTTTCCTTTGCAAAATTGCAATTTTTGGACTGTTAGGTGCTGTTTGGTAAACTGAAAAATAAGGTTTGAAAGTTAATTCAAATACTGAATGCTGAATTTTAATATTTATAAGTACTGAAAAACTCATTTGGTAATTTGTCTGAAAAAATTACTGATATCTGAAATTAAGTACTTTTTTTTTCCATAATAACTTGTTTGGTAGACAAGCAAAAAATGTCTAAAAATTAGCAATTTGTCATATTCGCCCCTATCATGTCAATTTTTATGGGTGAATGAATGGTCGGGATCTTTTATGTTTGCAACATGCAGTAATATAAATTATTTTGCAAGGAGGCATGTAGATATAATCATCTTAAGGATATGCACTATATGTTTAGGTTTCCAGTTTCTACACTGTTTATTGCCTTTAGTTCTATGATCAAAGTGCTTGATGAAATGGGTCACACCATTGATGGACCATGAACTATATTCTTCTTAATAGAGTAATCGTAACCCTTTTTTGTTTTGTTTTGTTTTGTTTATGGTGTATAAAGATTCCATATTCTGTTGTTATAATAGGAAATGAAGAAAATGAAGTTGGCATGTTGCCTACAATGACCAGGTAAGGTTTCCATGTTTTAATGATTTTTTACTTCTCAGAAAGAAGTAAAAAAATATTTTACTACCTTTTCTGCTTTGTGGTATACTTTAATGATGGTTTGTCTGGTTTAGGACTGTGGCACAGTATCTAAAAAAGAAATCCCCTACAACTCAAATTTCAAAAGGCCAATCAGATCATCTCAGCTTGAATAGAATCCTAGAAGGAAAAACACGAAAACAATGTGCCCGGATGTTTTTTGAAACACTGGTAATAATCTAGAATAGTACCTCTTTTACTACTGCCATTTAGCACAAAATATGATATCCATTTCCATGCGCTTTTACCAGAGATCAACTGTAGAGCATCGTTTAGATCATTCTGCAGTCCATCTCTAACCCATTCTAGCCAAGCATGGGGTGGTTTTTTTTTTTTTTTTTTTTGTGGCATTTTATTAATTGCTGATTGTTGTTTGGCTATAGGTTCTAACAAGCTATGGGTTTATTAATGTACAACGAGAAGCAGCATTCGGTGATATTACTCTGTCACCGACTCCTATGCTCTTGAACACTCAGCTCTGAATGCATTCTTCAACTAAGCTTAGCAGGCCTTCATGTACAAAGGTAAAACTGATAGCTGATGATCCTGCATCTTATAGCAAACTAGGGGTGTGGCACTTGCAAGCACGTTGAGAGAGGAAGAAAGAGAGGAATTTGTGGGAGGGAAAATCGGCACTAGAGTTTGGGGAGAGAAAGTCAGCAGCGTGCCAGGCTTTTTTAGGGTAAAATATAAGCCATTCGTGGCCTTTTGCAGGAGAAATCTAAACCAGCTGACGGACACATGTTCAAGTTCTTAAAATACCCTTTAAATATCCTACCATGTCCTTAAAATAGGCAAGATTCTCCATACAGAAAAACTAATTGCAGGGACAAAAGTGTCCAAGACTTACCAGCATTATATATTATAGGGATATCTATTATGAGGCACAGGCCCATGGTCCAAAAGTGTATCCAATCAGCAGTACATAGCTACATGGTCCATCACCTTCTTTTGATGGCCTAGAACTGTCGAGAAAAACTAATAGATTGAATGTTAGAGGTGGCCATGCTGCAACTATTTGCCAGGGGCCTTATCCATGAGGTGGCTTACCAGTTGATTGGTCTGGATTGATTTCCATATTCCAATCTTAATGAGTAATCATGTTGATGCAATTCACTGAAATGATCTGGTGTCAGGAGTCCATTTTGTCTTAATATCCGGTTTTGGTTGTGTTTGTTTTATAACTTACAACCTGGTTCTGTTCAGATCTGAAACTAATGTCAGTCACTTTTTTTTTTTTTTTGCTATGAATTGTGGTAGCAGTATCAACAAATTTCTGGCAGCAAGGAGGTTATATATACCTTTTCCCTTTCTTCTCTCTTACCTACATTCTCTCCATCAATCTGAAAAGAGCAAAAAACCTATCTCTCGACCCTCATCTCAATCCGACCGTCCATCTCACCACTCTCCGAACCCACCCCAGAAATCTGACAGAGAAGATGAAGCGGAAGAAATGGACGGAGGAGGAATCGACCCTGATAAGCAAGTACTCGGAGCTGCTCCAGTCGGGCACCCTGTCGAAGCTAAAGACCTGCGAGAAGAAATTCGAGCCGATCGCACAGCACGTGAACGCCCTCCATCACATGGTGGACCCCACCTCCTTCCCGTTCCGATGGTCCTGGCGCGATGTCTTGATCAAGGTACAGAACATGCGACATCAGTTCCTTAACGTGAAGCAGAAGATCCGAATCATCTCTTCTTCAAATTCAGCTTCGTCCAACACCAGTGGCTATAACTGGTCTGACAGTGAAAACCACTGGCAGAATTTCCTGAAATACAAGCAAGTTTTTGGAGATCTTGATCTTGATCCACCACTCTCAGCTGCTGCAAACGGAAGTGGCAACAATGCCCACGTTGGAAACAGCAACAACCACAACGATGATGATGATGAAAATGATGGTGATGATAGGGCAGGACCGGTGGATGGTCCGTCATCTTTGTTGGTGGTGGATGATGCTGCTGCTGCTGTTTTTGGTTATGATGGTTTTGTTGATGGCGATGGTTCTGATGTTCTTGGATTGGGTCTGGCGATTGATTGTGAGGATGGATTCGATGCGGATCGTGATGAGGAGGAGGTGGACCCGGCCATGAGTGATGGCGAGGAGCGGGATGGTGCTGAGGATGGGGACTTGGGTTTTGTTCGCGGGATGAAGAGAGCGAGGAAGGACGGCGAGGATTGGGGTGGGCAGGTTTTGGAGCTGAGGGAGATGGTGTTGAGGAGGGAGGAGAGTAGGAGGGAGAGGGAGTTTGGGAGAGAAGATGAGGTGGCTGCGAGAGAGGATGGGAGGCGGAGAGAGGGGAGGGAGAGGCAGAGGAGGAGCGAATGGGCACGAGGGAGTTTGAATTGGTGGAGCGGGAGCGGATGTGGTGAGGCGGGAGTTTGAGAGGTGGATGAGGGTGAGGAGGAGTTGTGGAGGAACGGAGGCGGAGGATGAAGATGGAGGAGAAGAGAGAGGAGGAGGAGATGAAGTGGAGGGAGCAGATGGTTGGAATGCAGATGGAGCATGAGAAACAGAGATGATGGAGATGTATGCGGACGCTTGTCATAACCAAATGCAGGTTTTGGGGGTTCTGGTGAGGCTGGTTAGCCAGTTTCGGGCCTGGGGGTGAGGGGTGGGGGATGGGATGGGTGGGTTGCCTTCACAAGTTTTGCAGAATCTGCAACATCCAGGGAGCTTGGTGGGTGAAAACGGGAAGGCAGATGGGAACTCAGGGGGCCACTTCATGTAGATTGCTGATAGAGTCTGATCTAGAGGTCTTCTTGTATATGGCATTCCAATGTAAGGAGAAGGTGGTAAATTGTGTGGGTTCTCTATGTTAGGACAGGCAAGAAAGAATTCAATAAGGTTGGTGGGCAGGCCTGTTTTAAGTGGTTGAGGGGAAGAATGCCATTTCACAGATACTTCTCAGTCCGTGGCGTCTGTTAGAATTAAGAGAGTTTTATTAGACTCGTCTTCTATTTTGTATATTTATGCTCCCCGGGGACAGCATACCATTTTGTAATAGGGTTTATTGAATAAAAGAGATCAGAGGGCTGTAATTCATCTGTAAAAAAAAAGTTCTCTGTAAAGGGCAAAGTCTGCTAGTTTATTCTGTAGCAACGCTGCAGGTATGGCCGATCATTGTAGTTATAACCATTTTCTTTTATGAAGTGTATTTTTGGTCTTTAGCAAATAAAATGGTGTTGGTTCTCTGAGACTTGTCTCCATGTTGTCTTTTTGTTTGCTGTGACTAACACAAAATTCACATTGCCATAAGATCTGTTCATGACCAAACCCTTTAGCACTATGCATTTGGCTGCAACTTGGATTCGGGATGACCCCAACTCGACTGACCCAACGTGAGTTCAGGTCAGGTCCTCGGGGCTTAGGGTTGGGAAAATCCAACCTTATTTGACATCAAGTTAGGTTCGGGTTGAGTAAATTTGGTTGGGTTATGTTGGGTTGGGTTCAATCACATGTATTTGGGTTGGGTTGGGTCAGGTTAGGGTTGAGCATGGAGGAATTCAGATTGTGTTCAAGCTGTGCACCTCGGGTTGGAATTTAGGTTGGACCCGGTAGCAGGTTGGGTGCTCTTGAGGTTGGGTTGACCCTCAACACCACTAGTATCGCACTAATCAGGCCATACCAAGTCCTGCTGCATTGGCTGGGCCTTAAAGCTCATCGTGTTTTCTGTTTTCAGCCTCAGCCCATATCTATATATATATATATATATATTTATATTGATATAATATATATGATATATATATTTCTGATCTGTGCTACTGAATCAACAGTTAAATGTACCATGTAGCGTGATTGTGGTGATTGGGACCATAGATTCAGCGGGCCACAGTGGACGGTGACAGGCCAGAAATTATGACCAAAGCTTATTTCATATAATGATTTTACCAAATGAAACAAAAACTAGAAGAAAGAAGAAGAAGAAGAAGAAGAAGAAGAAGAAATTACTGTAGTAATTTCTTATTTAAAAAGCTTTTATTAAATTAGAGTAAATATGCTAAATGAGCCCTTGTACTCACTATACCTGCCCAGTATGTAGCAAGTCGCTGGAAGACATTCAGGTCCGTTATCATGGATATCTTCCACAGTATAATCCTTCTATTACTTTTACATCATGGTGACACACTATATATATTTTTTTAAGAAAAAAATTTAACACACCCACGCTATCACTGAGCAATAGAGCCCGACCCATAGTGACACACTATATTAATCATATGCATATGCTCTTTTCAAACTAACGAAATGAACTGTAGCTGTATTTCTGTTGCTTTTCATTCGTGTGTGGTAATGTTAAAATATCCATCCCTCTAAATGTCGGTCTAAATATCCATCTAGACTGTCCATTAGGATCGCCATGCTTTGTTCCCTACCCCGCAAATAATAATAATAATAATAATAATAATAATAAATCTGATGGTCCCAAAAATCTGTGACCGGGACCTATCTTCTGAGAGTGATCTTGTCTGTCCATTTCTTCATGCCACTGACTTTGTCATCTGGAATGGACCCATCTTCTGAGATCATTTGGTAAGCACGCATCTTACAAAGCCTAAGAAGAGTCCTCTTGATTTAATGGACGCTGTTCATATAGGTGATGAGGATTGCAAACCTTCACATGAGTTATCATCTATACGCATCAGCACTTTAATCGTACTCCTGGTATGCATCTAAATCAATATGAAACGTTCACATGGTGAGCCACATCAATCTAGAAACGGACAAATTATTGGCCATCAAATGGACGGCCCAAAATAAAAAAGAAGAGAAGCACTCAACCATCCAAATTCAATAACGAATGATCTAAATTGATGGTTGAGTGCCCACATGGCGGACGGTTTGGATCATTATTATATATTACACGTGTAAATCATGTTGAGCATGCGTACGGAAAATCTCACGGATAAAGAGAGTTTTTTTTTTGCTCTCCCGTTTATTAAACTTTCGTCCGAACTTAAAAACATGCTTGACCGATGGTCACGTGAGGTCACATGAGAGCCCAAACTCACCCTACGTAGGAGATAAACGGTTGAGCAGGGTTATCTGTAAATCAGGTCCACTCATATGCAGCGGTCCAGCATGGATGGTTTATATACCAAAAATCGTCCACACTAGAAAATCCTAACTACATGATATATGGCCATTAAAATGACGGTGGTAAATAAAAAAAAAATGTACCCGGTCCAATCTACAGTGAAATAAACCGTCGAAGGAGTAAAGGATAGGATTGTCTCATGGGTTTTATATTTTCGATGCAAGTCCTGGTGACAGTACGGGAGTGGACCCGATTGTACCGAGGAGATGGGGTCCACGGTATCACCCCTTGCGGAGTTCAAGCAAGGGGCCCTATTGGAGGGAGGCGAATCTGACCGTCTATCTAGAATTCAACGGTTGCCATCATTCCTAGTTATCGCCCGTAAGTGAATGAGGGGAGGAGAGTAGGTATAAACAGAAGAAAGAAAACCTTTGGGGGGAGAAAAACGATGCTGAGAGAGAGAGAGAGAGAGAGAGAGAGAGAGAGTTTTGCAAGAGAAGGCAAGAAATTAGAAAATCGATTTGGGTTCTCTTCTAGTAGAGATTTTTCTTATTTTCCGTGAGAAAAACTGTAGTTACTCACGTTTTTGCTGCTCTTTAACGGGGTTTTGTCTGTGAGTTTCCTCCTTCCATTTCTTTCCTCTTTTATCTTTTTCTTCTGAATAAATCGTAGTTTTCTCGTGAGATTTTTCATGGGTATTCTGCAAATCGTTCGATTCCAGGAAATTTTGAGGTGGATTGCTTTTCGTTCTGTTTTTTTTTTTTTTTTCCAACTGGCGTAGATCTTGAGGTAAAAGATGTTTTCCATCCAGATTGGGCGTTTTTTTTTTTTCATCTTTTTGGAAATGGATTTTTGATCTCTTCGTTGTTTTGGGCAGAAATGGAGAAGGAAGGAAAGAATCAAGGAACTCTGGAAACCGATTTTCTCTTACAGTGGGGCAGTCGAAAGCGGCTCCGATGTGCTAAGGTGAAAGGAAACGGAGTTCTAGAGAAATCCGATGGTACGATTAGGAAGAGAAATGCCTCTCGCGTCGACCACCCCATCATCGGATGGGAGAAGGAAACCCCTTCTGTTGATAGCAATTGTTTCAACAGGTAAAAAGGGGGAAAACCCCATGAAAGAATCTCAAGAGAATGGGATTCTGATTCTGATTTTTATTTTATTTTATTTATTATTTTTTTTTTCAGGAATTCCGATACAGCGGCGACACCGAGATTGAGCGAGGGTCGGAAACCTCAAGCAGCTGGTTCTCCGGATGGGGAGGAGGATCGCTACTACTACCCAACGAGGGGGTCGGGGTTGGAAGACGTAGGGAAGATATTTGGGGAAGGAATGGATTTTGTATGGCCCAAGTTCTTCATATCTCTGTCGTGTAAAGAGAAAGAAGAGGATTTCATGGCCATGAAGGGGTGTAAATTACCTCAGAGACCCAAGAAGAGGGCTAAGTTCATCCAAAAGTGCTTGCAGGCAAGTCTCGTGAATTCTCACAAACAGAAACGACAAAACAGGAAAAAGCTTTGAAAAAAAAAACCCTTCAATATTTCCCCCCTTTTGCCTTAATTTTTTATTTTTTATTATTATTATTTTTTTTAATTCTAAATTTTAAAACACCCTTCCATTTTTTTTTTAGTTTTTAATTTTCAGTTTTTTCTAAAAATAAAAAATAAAATATGGATGGTGGTGTAGGTGGTGAGTCCTGGGGCGTGGTTGTCTGAGCTTTCTCAAGAGAGATATGAAGTTAGGGAGAAGAAGAATTCTAAAAAGGTATTGGTTTGTTTTTTTTTTTTTTTTCCTTTTTGGGTTTGGTTGGGTTTGTTATGATTTTTAATTTTTAAAATTTTTTGGTCCTCTGAAATGCAGAGACCGAGAGGTTTGAAGGCCATGGGAAGTCTAGAAAGCGATTCGGAATGAGAGAGAGGCGAGAAATACTCGGCTCTGTTTTTCTCTGTAAATACATGTTGTTTTCCGTTTGGACGCATTGCCTTGAAAAGGAAATTTTATCTCTCCGTAAGATGATTCTTCTTCTTCTTCTTCTTCTTCTTCTCTCTTTTTCTTTCCACAGCTGGATTGTCGAAAGAGGAAGTAACCGTGAAGCAAAGAGGCTGGTTTCTCTGCAAGTCCTTGTAGAATAACCCTACTCCCCTAGTGCTGCTCGTGTGGCCCAACGGCGCGTGTGCATGGAATCAGCAGGGTCGCCCCACCGTCAAATTTGGACGGCTCAAAAATCCAACCGATCCAACCATTATGTGGCCCCGATGTGGACTTGTAGGTTTTTGGATGGTTGTCTGTTGTTTTCATAGGTCGGTACACCGTATCTGTCATCCAGCTCGCCTATGACGATGATGGGGTGCTCATAAGACAATTTGGTGGGTGGGTCACAGCATCTAAAAAAAATGGGCGACCATCCAAAAACGAAGAACAGGCTTGGTGAATCCCAGGTCATGATTCTAAATTAGCCGGCTGGGATCATGTTAATGGACGGTTCATATATAATCCAATGGTCAAGTTTCAGGGAACGTATCCTGTAAACAGAGGTTAGAATTGTTCTAGGGATATGATTTTTTGGATAATGTCCCATTTACAGTGATATTCCCCAATTCATGACTAGATGCGTAGCAGGAATCAGCCTCTGCCGTTGCATGAAATTACTCCCATTGATCACCTGAATTTTTTTGGAGTTGGTTTCCTAAGAGAGATTGAGTGGCGCTCAAGCAACTCGGAGAAAGGTTAATGGCACGCCGTGGATGTGGGCGACACGTGCATTGGATGCGTCTATTGCAAACAAACATGATCATTAGCTTATCCAAAACTCTGGTGGGCCACACCACAAGGAACAGTTAGTTTGGGGGATGGGAATGGCCTCCACTAAAACCTTCCAAAATTATGTGGACCTGCCATGGCGTCTACATGTCATCCAATCCGACCTGTAAAGATGAAAAAGCGGCGTCCCAATACCAGGCCATTGCAGAAATTATGTAGGCCACGCCATGTCAGTTTAAGAGCTTTTAGGGCGTGTTTGGTCCCGTGGAATTGAATGGTATTAGATGGGATTAACATCATTATGGTGTGACACGCCTGAGTTTTGGATCGGCCTAAATACAAGGATCTAGGGTAAAAATGAGGTGGCACACCTGATGGACGGGGTGGATCTTATGGCGCATTTTAACTTGGGACCTAATCTTAACTCGACCCAGATTAGAATGGATCTTGAGTCTCCGCCAGAAACAGAACTGATTATTGGTTCGACCCATTCGCACAGATAGCGGGGTTTATGTCAACTGTGCGAGCGCACACGTGAGTTCTTTGATGGTGGATCTCTCTCTCTCTCTCTCTCTCTTAGCAGCAACGCACCCCTGACGGGTGCAAGTAGGTGACCAGACCTAGGAGCATACATCTCTCACGGGCTAGCTAGTAGTTGGCACTTGGGATGCATGCCAACGTACAACATCTGGAAGATCTGGGCCAATTCATCAGGTGGAGCCCACCGCTATGACCACCCAAAGATCAGTTTTGTCACTTATAAGAAAAATGGACATACCAACGGTCCATACTCGGCGTCAATGTTATGAGTGGATCAACCTCATTTCTAGACCAGGGGCATCATGATATGATAATGGCGTATAACCGCACGTTTGTGCCTAGTGCGCACGTGTCCTCTGGGGAGACAGGAGGGAAGATACAATACTATATGATACTCGTCTTTCCATAGAATACACAGAGACAAGTGGGCACTCGTTGACCTTTCCTCAGACAAAAAGATGCCAGCCACTCATGTAGGCTAAATACTCGAGAGATGATGATGGCCTTTATATTATCTGTAACCCGCTAGTTTTCTCATAAAAATTTTGCCCAGTCTGATTTTTGGGCAAGGCGATGCTCAAAGGCGGGCAGCCCTACCTGATGACTGACCAGGACCTCAAACAGGTGCCATGTTGCCATGCACATTGCAATTACTCACCTTAAACCTCTGCAGTGGAACCACAAATCTGACTTTGGTCTCGTTTCTCTATTCTATGCCGACACTTGGAGGCTCTGTGAGATGAAGATATTTTAGGCAAAGGGTGCACCCACATCTCTACTTGATCTGGCCTGTTCATATGCTCTCTGCCCTGTCCAAAATCTAAGGCCAGTTTACTCTATCAGACGGGCCAGACATGCACAATTGTCCCAGGACTGACTGGCTAATATTTTTAACTGCCCAGTTTTACATGTGCAGCCCACGCACCCGATCAGCATACAGGCCTAAGTTTTTGGTTTTGTGCATCGTGAGTGGGCCATAGCATTTTTCAGCCAGGGAAGACAGTACATTCTACCAGTAGCGATAGCCAATATCCATACCATTTCTCATAAGGAAATCTTGGAAATTTGATATTTTCGTATCCTCCCATTCTTCTCATCAGTGGCCCCTAAAATGAAACAGTTCAGATTCGATCAATGGATTTTGGTTGCACCATTCATGGCCTTCCATTTATTATCAATAGCTTCCCAATCTGTGATTCAAAGAAAAGAATGGAATTCCATAACCAAGTGAATAGTACTGACTCCACAAATTCTTGGAGGAAGTGAATTCATTAATTGGAATTAGGTCTCTGAGTCCATCTCTGATATCAGAATGTGGAGAAGACATTGGTGTTTATGTATTCAACTTACCTGGGCTGTATATGTATGTATAAGATTCAGCTGAGATTGAGATGTGCACGAGCCTTTTCGACACTGCAAGGGTTCTACCTGCAATGAAGGATGTGGTGATGAGAGCAGTACAAGTGGTCCTGCTGGATGATACACACTCCTGTATCGAGTAAAGGGAATCAATCCCATAAAAAATAAATAAAAATAGGAAGAAGAGATTAGTTAAAGAAAATGAAAACATTTTGGCTGCCCGAAATTTCTCAAATGAATATTCTGGTAGGCTAAGGATGCATTTGGATGTGCAAGAATGTCTCATCCACAACTAATTGTAGATGGAATAAGTTTGTGCAACTAGTCAAGTGTGGGACGTACTGGCATAAATCATTGCAGATGTTTCAGCAGACAACATTATGTAGCCAACAGCCTTTCAGTGCAACATTACAGGGAAAGAAAGGCGAAGCATCAATGGGTAATTGGGTATGAGTTGCAGCTATGAAGAACATCAGCGGCAAAATTCTTTGGTGGAAAGTATTATAATAGAAAAAAAAAAAAGGTAAAATATCACTGGAAAATTAAGAAGTAAACGTATAAAAGAAAATCACAAACAATAAGCACCTCGTCATTGCTTGTAGCTGTCTTTAAGAACTGGAGGCCTTCGCAGCTTGAAGCATTTCTACTATGAGAGTCTTCACATCCCTAAAGAAAGGAAAATAAACATAAACATATGAGTTGTTGAAATCTAAAGCCATCAAACTGAGTTTAAATTAACAAGTCCCTAGGCCTACCAAATTGACAGTCCAGTTAGCTCATTTCAATCAATAGAAATAACATTTCTCAATTCGAAATACTCCATTGTTTAGCATGCCTATGTAGTCATTTATTTATTCTTTTCCTGAATCTAATCTCAGCCATTGGGGGTGCCGTGAGATCCAAATTTCAAGACATTTCCAGCACACAACTAATTTAGTCACAGATAATCATCCTGATAATTAAAAAAAAATAAAAAAATAAATAAATTTGATTATAGCAGCTCTCCTTTTCCATCTAACCACACAAAATGGCCCTCAAATAGTTGCTTCTCATGCATGCCTGTGCAAAAATATATAAGACTTTTTAAGTTTCATGGTGCAAAACATCATGTTATTTCTTGCAAAAAATATGCAATAAGTTTGTTTCTTGTCAACATGTATCTGGAAATTATAGTAAGCACCCTTACATATTCAGTGATGGTTTGAATCACACAACGGAAAAGAGAAATTTTCTTTCTAAAAGTTGTGGAGTTTATGCCGATTATTCAACAAGGAAGTTATAGGTGAAACCAAGGTATTGTCTACTGTCAGTGATGAATAATATGCTTATGGAAGGTCGAAATAAACAATATGGTTAAAGCCACTTCATAAAGGGGTCCTTACTCATGCCTTAGTGGTAGACTCACAAGAGTTTCAACACGAGGTCATGGGTTTGAGAACCCATTGTGGTGAAATCCCACTGTGTGAGTGCATGTGTATAAAAAATAAAAATAAATAAATAAATAAAAGCCACTTCATAAAGAAGAAAACCTGGGAAATGAAATAAGATCATCCCATAGTGTCCTATGATGGCATGGAATTTATAAAAATAAAAAACTAAAAAAGAAAGGAAGAAAGAAAGAAAGAAACAAGATCAGTATGAATTCCATATGGACACCCAAGAACCGATGCGCACAAATCTGATGATGATTGATAGTCTACCCGAGTGTATGGCTCTCATAACTCCTAAGTAACAGAAAGGACTTCACTAGTTCTTTGCTAATGGTTTTGAGAGGGCTTACTTCCTGTCCTCTGCGCGTCTGGGGAATGGAATCCGGAGCTTGAGACTTTTCCCTTGATAACCAACCTGAATCACATCATGAGAAATACCATGCTTTATATTTATTATAATGGGCTTTATTAAACCACTTCAAACATCAATGCTATAGGGCACATTTTTGTTTGTCGAAACCAGTTCATAGACATGCAATCCGCTGGAAATGGCAAACTTGTATGCCATAGGGAGATCTGTGTGTTTGGTTTCAGTGCAGTTTTTCATGGTTCATGTAGAAATGTGAAAGGTCAACAGTCAAATCGTCGCTTTATTTCCTTTCAATAGTTGGAAATCATTCTATCGACATTTTTGGGACAGATTGGTTTCTCTGTTTTTTGCAGATTAGCTTGGAAAAGGAAAACGGATCCTGCACCATTTTTTTTTTTTTCACAAGTAGCATCGAAGTGGGATTTTGTGGATATCATTTTCATTTCAACAAAGACGCCCCTAGTTTCTTTTGCATAATAAGAGAATTGGGCTTTCTAGTTATCTCCTGAGGTCTAAATGCTAGAGCTTGCATCAGCCATTTCACTGCAAACAGAACAATTTTGATGTTTCTGAAACATTCCTGAGGAAGCAACACTATAAGGCAATTTTTTGGTCTTCAGAATTCTGGCACTAGTACAGAGACTAATCTGTATGTAACTTAGACATTTGTTATTTCCTTCTTTATGTAACCCAGACCGCTTTTGCTGTTTTCTTCTTTTCAGATCCATTGAGTGGTTTTTCATATTTGATTTTTTAATAATAATTTTTTTTTATTATTATTTGAAGACAGGGGGGGTGTCCCCACCTCTTTTGAAGTGAGACTAATCCCTGAGGATACAAGCAATCACCTACAACCACGCATATCAGGTAATGCCAAGGAGGAGAATCGAACCCACACCTATAGGGAGCAAACCCATGGTGAAGGCCGCTCGCCCAAACCTCGATGGGTTATTTGATTCTTTAATATTGTAACCAATATTCGAAATATCGATATCGTGTTACGTATCACACCCTTGGGATACGGATACGTATCGGTTATCGCATGGGATATATTGGTTGTATCGCGTAATGTATCGTTGTTGTTGAAAACATGGGGAAACATTGGAAAATTGGTCAAATATTTCAATGAAACTTCAGTGATTGTTAAAAAAGACATCAATACACACTTATAAATCAAAACATTACAAAAACAAGTGCACGTGATAGGTTTTCTTTGTATGGGGTCTTAATCCATGCGTTGTCTAACTGAATTGATGCAAGTATATTCAAAATCTATTTATATAATTTATAAATGTAAGAAGATGTATGGAAACACAAGCAATACATTCAAAAACAAAAGAAGAATAACTAGATTAGGTTACATACATGTTTGATTTTATGTTTGGACACAAAGATTACAATTGATTAATGAGAAATTGAGAAATTTTGATTTTTTTCAATTTTCCATAATTCGGCCCATCTCCTCCAAATATCAAAATCAAAGCTCCCAATCCATGATTTTTCATGCAAAACATATATATATATATATATATATATATATATATTATATATATATATATATATATATATATATATATATATATATAATGGATTTGTAACAATTTGACACTTATTTAACATGATGTATAGGGGGAAAAAAAGGATCGGAAAAAAAATGCTCATCGAATCGAAATGTGGAATATATCCAACTACTTGTGCGTTTAGTATTGCATACGTGGGATAAAAGATATATCGTGGGATACATCAGCCACATTATTGTCTAGGAACAAGGGCTTCCATTTAGATGCAGCTGCCCACAAATTTGAATATTGTGCTGTCCACGTGGGTGGCTACAATACAGCTGCCTTCAAATTTGAATATTGTGCTGTCCATGGGGAGGCTGGAATGCAGCTGCCTTCAAAAATGAATATTGTGCTGTCCAAGGGGGAGGCTGGAATGTAGCTGACCAGTAGACAAAAGGCTTCTACAAAAAACACTCTAATCTGCATGCCTACTGCAACTATACTCTAGCAGATGCAATCATGCAACCCAACAATACATGGCCCAGATTTCAGGAGAGAGCATACTCACGTTCAAGCACCCATTTATTACAAGGCCTGGAACCTGTGCACCTATATGCCATACCTCACCTCTTCGATATATGCTCCTGCAGTACACTCTTTAGGAAGGACTTGTGAGGTGTCAATTGTCATCCAAAGGCAAATCTCAAGATCCATGGATGTACGGTGCAACTCGGGCAGGTTGGGTCGGGTTAAGGGTCAACTTGAGCCCCAGCCAACCTCAACAAGACCAAATGTGCAACCCAACCCGATTTGAATTCCAACAGAAAATACCCAACCCAACCCGATTTGAATTCCAATAGAAAATACCCAACCCAACCCAAGTACATGTGATTATTCCCGACCCAACCTAGCCTGACCTGAATTCACTCAACTTGAACCCAACCTGATATCAGATCGGGTTAGAGTTTTCCAACCCTAACCTGGCCCAAGGACCCTGATAACCCAATCCAAACTTGGGTTGTGTCAGTTGGGTTCGGGTTGACCTGAACCCAATTTGCAGCCCTATGTGGATGCCCCTATCCATGCATCCAAACAAACATCTTGACATCCATGTCCAAGATTTAAATTCTGAAAGTGGACATCTTTGTCAGCTTGCCACACATCCAAATGATCCCTTACGTTTCAGTTTGATTTCCATAACATTGATTGATATGCTTTTCAGTACAGATCAACTATCTATACAGCCACAGTAAATGCTTGGAGTAAAATACACCAGTGATATACAAAAGATTAAAAAAAATCATATGATACAAGGGTGGCAATGGATGGAGTAGCCCACCCGACCCAACAAGCCAGACCTTGCTTTGGGCCGGGCTTGGGCCTTGCATGCATGGGTCGATCAACTTTCAGGTTGGGATTGGGCTCAAGTCATCTTAATCTGACCCGACATGAACTGATCCGAATTTACATGTGCACGTCTTATATCCTACAAATATGCCATTCTAATCTTAGGTAACCATTTATCTTGAATGTAGAACGTTGGTTTCATTCTTCTAAAATGTTTTTTTTTTTGTGTGTGTGTGTGGCCCACTTGATAAACAAATAGATTCAGAAAATTCACAGGGAAAATAGGGATTTTATTAAATTTTGGGCCAGGTTGGGTTAGCTCAGGGTGGGCCCAGGCCAAACCAATTTTTTTGAGGTCAGGCTTGGGCTTTGGGTCTTAAGTGTCATGTTGGGCCCGGGCCTAGCTGCTCTGGCCCATTGCCACCCCTAGATACAAGCATGGGAATCACCTTAACGTTTTTTTTTTTTTTTTTTCAAAAAGTAGGAATCACCTTAACATTGATACCAAGACTGTCCAAGTCCAGCATGTGAGCAAAGTCCACCTGAAAAATATACTAAGCAAATCAAGATGTGCAATCATATAGAATTACAATGTCTTGAAGAACATTGATTATTACAAGTCCGCCAGATTTTTGCAACATGAATATCTTTCTGCAGGAAACTGATCCATAAACATGTTTGAACATTCCACATTGATTCCATGACAAAACCTTTTCAATCAGATTTAATTAAGGTTTAAAATCGGTGTATCAGATATTGAATTATTCACCACTGATATGGCCCCATATCACCCTGTATCAGGCTGTTTCAGGCCGATACTGGAACTGATTGGGGGATCAGTTTCAGACAATATTTTAAACCTTGGTTTTAATAAGGAAATCAATCCTTCTTGTTTTTGTTTTTTTTTTTTTTTAAGATCAATTCTTTTATCATTATTATTATATGAAAGCAATTATCAGTGCTTCGTTTAAGAGGAATGATCTAATACATCTCTACTTCATCATATATGATTATGCAACTACATCCTACCATGCACATGGACAGTCCAATCATTAATCTAAAGATTCTGGAACTTTTCCACATGGTATGCCCAACTTGGATTGCTACTTGCCTAAAAATGCTTTCGATTGGACGATTTCCTAACCATCCAATCAATGAACTTTTTGTCATCCAATGTGGAACATTACCCATATTTTTCAACCATCCACATGCAGGCTTTCGATAAGATGATTAGGATCACCCCATGGTGGAAACAGTTTCTTTATTGAAAACAACATGGTTGTCCAGAATAATTAGGATCTCCAATGGAGGAATTCCTCCACAGTCAACATAGATAGGATGACTTTTACCATGATATGATGAAAAAGAGATGTATAAGACTCTTCCTTCCACTTCGATTTAAAAAATAAAAATTAATAATAATAATAATAATAATAATAATAATAATATAATAATAATAATAATAATAATAATAAACGTTTTCATAATTTTGCATCAAAGATGAAAGCATTCCAAATGTGCAGAGAAATTTGTCTGGTAGAAAACCAAAAAATGTTTCAATCAATTTCTTCAGCTGCTGGGATACTTGTAACCAGCCTACTTGTGAGGTAGCACAGGCAGCAGATTCCAAGAAATACTGCCACAAGCATCTCACATACTCCAGGTCAAAGATCAAATCACCATATCAGAATGACATGCATGCCCTTTTCACCTACATTAATATGAAAATGAGATATCAGAGAAATATCATGTGTTACCTTAACTGACGTCGAGTGTTGCACGATAGCTTTCGTATCATTGGCATGATCCTTATTCATGTGAGACTACAAAAAGAGACCAAGTTAAGCTCAAGAGAACAAAGAAAACTAAAACCAAAAAGCAAATAGGAATTCACAAAAATGGTAAGGATACCGTGACAGGGCTAGAAAACTGAGCTATTGGATCTACTTTTGCAGATTTGAATTCCTCCTTGTCAAATTCTGGAAGAAAAACAAACGATCATGAGAAGGTGAAAGCATAAGAAAACATATAAAACTTTTTTGAAGTATCAAATGGTTAAAGCTTTTGTATAGTCACAAACCATCACTATTAAGAAGCACAAAGCACTAAGAATTAGAAAGGCACAAAATGCAAGTTGACTCGAATATAAGTGAGAAAGTGCAGCAGTGCCAAACCCTTTGCAGTTAAGAAGAGAAGGAATTGGGCAGGCTTCTCTAAGCTCATTAAGGGCCTGTTTGGATTCGCGATTACAGTGGTAATGTGCTGTAACATGCTGTTAATGAGTAATGATTATCATTGCCACAGTAGTTAGAAGTAAAGCAGTACATAATACTATTCTCGCAGTTGCAATTCTGACCTCAGATATGCATGTAAAGTACTCACTGTGGTTAGATACACATCGATGTAAATTCTTTGATATGTGTTCTATCCACACCATCCATCCATTTTGCAATATCATTTTAGGGCATGACCAAAAAATGAGGAAGAATCAAAGCTCAGGTGGACCAAACCACAAAAAGCAGTGGGACACTGATGCTCACGTTGAAACCTTCCTAGGGCCCACCAGGACGTTTATTTGCCATCCAACCTGTTCATAAGGTCACACAAACCTGGATGAAGGGAAAACACAAATTTCAGCTTCATCCAACGCTTCCGTGGACTGTAAGAAGCTTTCAATGGCAGGTGTTCAACCCCCACTGTGTTCTGTGGTGTGGGCCATTTTCGACCATGGATTTGCTCATTTTTTGTCTCATTCTATAAAATGATCTCGCATGATGGATGGACGGTGTCGATATAACACATACATCATGGTGGGGCCCACGCAACTATGCCATGTCAACACACTTCCGCCCATTCAAGTCTTTGGTAATTCGGAAGTATTACCATGATTTGACAGCTGGTTATATCCGATCAGCGGTAAGGTGTAATGATGTGAGTTTTCCACCACATTACTGTGGTATTCAAGGATCCAAACAGGCCCTAAATATTCACATAAACCTGATAGAGACTATTGGTCTCAAAACTCTAATGGGGATTCTACCAAATACTGAAATAGGAGAGAAGAATTGCTAAAAATAAATTCCCTAGTGGCTTCTGTACCTCCTGACCCCAATAAAGCAGTAGCAACCCCAGATACATATCGGACAGCTTTTGGTTCAATACGCATGAATTGGAAGTCACCAAAGTCAACCTTCGAATTGGAAAGTATCTTTTGTAATTCACCTAAAGCACAGATTAAAAACATACCACAAAAGATGAAAATGCTTAAGGAGGAGAAATTACCCAGAAGGCATCAGGATGCCTTCTTAAATATGCAGTACGTATGGCCTCTCGATCCTTCTCAGAAACCTAGATTACCATCAATATAACAGGTAAATCCACACTTGAAGGCAAAAGAAGTTTCATGCTATCTAAAGGAGATAACTTAGGCAAGAGAAAAAGGCACTGCTTGCCAAAGAGAGGAACAGATATAATAGGAAATCCTGCAATGTAATTTCAGATGTTGAAGTGTAAATATGACCGACAAAGTACCAAAGATCATCATCATCATCTAAGCCTTACCCAACTAATTGGGGTCGGCTACATGAATCCTTTTCTGCCATTCAACTCCATCAAATGCCATAACTTACTGAGACCACTGGTCAGTCTTTTCTTACTGCCTCCACCCACATCCTTTTGGGCCTTCCCCTTGCCCTTTTAGAGGCTTCAACTTGTACCAAAGATAATTAAAAAGGAACATGAACTGAATAACCCCACTCACAGAGCAAAACCACTAAAATTAGTTTCCGAAGTAAAGACATCTTTACGACCAAGTAGAAGCACATGGTTCGCAAATCATTATGGACAATGCTTGCCTTGTAAACATATCTTACAATGCGTGCATAGAGAAACAGATTAAGTAGCAACCACTCGCTATAGAACTGAAGAGAGGGTCTGGATCTGGGAAATTCCTTAGCTCTTTCGATATCATTAATAAGACTATATACAACCTAGTTGAAGCTCACATTTCCATGTCCACAGAACAGCTGGACTCCATGTTGACAAGGGTACCGACGTCAAGTACGGCAAGAATCGGATGTGGCAGATCATCAAAGCCCAAAACATGAAAGATACAGGTACAAAAAGATTGGTAGCTCATAATAATCACATTATAATATTTCACCAAACATGAAGCGCTTGTAACCCAATCAGTACTGTTCCCTCTAAATTCTAAAGCAATTAGTATGTCTGAAGTCTAAAACTGTTTCCAGTCACAGGAGTGAGATCCTTTGTTAGAATACCTGAGATCCAACCTGGTTACTTGTGTCTTCTGAAGGATCCGAGTGTCATGGGCTGGCTTGAACTAAGATTCAATGTCAATGGCATACCCAGGTATCTTGTATGAGCAACGATCCAGAAATGCATATAACTTTAGCAAGTGTTTGTATGAGCTCAAGAACCAGAACAATTAAATCCTTGTTAACAGTTAAGATGGTCACATTTCCCCTAGTCCTAGGCAATGTAATCAATCCGATTGAGAAGCAGTGATGCAGACATGCATGGACACCAAAGGCAAAGTTGTTGCAAAAAATATTTGTCGAGGGAGGTGGGGAGATCAGCAAACCTCACAAAGGATGCTGTGAAGCATATAACCGCAATCTAAAGATATTAACAGTTAGTCACGCGGAAGATACAAAAATGAAATGAGAGTCTTCAACATTTTTTATCCAGAATTCCAGATAACTTGAGCTGTCCAAATACTCCAAATGTGCACACATGATTACAATTTTTGAATGCTGTTAAAGAATAATCAAACAGATGAGAGGAGCTTGAACATACAGAAACAGCATCTCCGTGCACAGTGATTACTATATCGGTCCTATCTTCAGGATCCTTCGCAACAAGCAGTGAGCATTTAGGATTCGCCAAAAGGTCCTGCATACACCAGAAATTCTTCACATAACTACAGGTCTTTCAGACACCAAACAATCACAACCAAATAAAAGGAGAAGGCACAATGGTGAGAAACCAACATAAAACCCTAATAAGATTATAACCCATACAAATAAGAACCAGTAACCAGCAATATAATCTAAAAGCCAGGAGGAGAAGGGGGAAAAAAAAAAAAAGGAAAAGAAAAGAAGAAAAAAATCATTGAGAAGCAAACCTTTGTGTGAACAGCTAAACTACTGACAGCTAATATTGGAGATCCATCCTCGTCGCACGCAAAATCAACCATTGATCCAGATGGATAACCCTCATGCTTCTGTATATGGAGAGAGATGACTGAATGAGCCAAGCACGAAGCAGTATAGCTGTTTGGTGATTGCGCACACACTTACATGAACAAGTGATTAAAAATCAAAGGCCAAGAAGAACTTATACATATCCAAAAGCTTGTACATTTTGAAAGGGGGTTTTTTTATTGATCAAATAGAATAATCAGTATTATCTAAATGACATCTTCTATCATTGATATAAAAAGCACTACCAAAACCATGCACAGATAGCAGACAACTGGAATTTCATCAGAAGAAAACTGAATGTGCTTCCTGAAGATCAGCTAAACAAACTCTGAATATGATAACCACATGGTGGGACTAGACTCTGAGTGTGTGTTAGCTGCACTGTGTTAAATGGTGGGAACTACAAACTACGAATTCAAACAAAAACATCTTCATACATAGAACTACAAATTACGAGTTCAATTAATGTAACTATGGTATGGATAACTCACCAGATTCTAGCCCTGCATTACAAATAAGACTTCAAACGAGACAAACATTGCCCCCAAGATACAACAAGCAGGCAAATATAACTGCACAGCATCTAAAGCTGTGAAAGATGGGGAATTAAAAACTGGTTCCAGAGTATGACTCACCTGGGTACCGAAACCCTATTAACCTGCATATGTTTCTTTTCATGGTGGGAGGCTGACTGTGTTTGTCTCATTTGACACCGGTTCAACTGGTTCATAGCAAGTTTTGATTCCATGGCGACTTCTTTTACAGTATTAATTTTTATCTGTATTCAACATAATCTCACACATTCCTCAATTATAGAGTAGCCAAAGCAGAAACCCATTTATCTAAAAGTGAATTAACTGCTGATTGTGGATTTCACCTTCGCTAAACCTTCATTACATGCAAATTTCATCCAATACCTTTTTTTTTTTTTGGCAAATCAATGCCCACCCAAATCCAAGCACATCAACATAATAAAGATAGCAATAAACACAAAAGAATATCTCTAAATGCGACATTGGTGTAAATTTTTGAAAACTAGATTACTTGTAAAGGCATTTGTATCTTTTCACAAACAATACCTGAGAAAAAGTAGAAAGCATGCCCCGGATGCTCTGGTCAAGAACTGTCCGAACTTCTTCAACTGGGGAAAGCCGAGATGCTGCTGCCTAACATAGACGAAGAACAAGAAGTTCAGGTTACCCATTCATTTAAGCCTAAAATTTCTTGCATGGAAATTCAAATAGGTAATATAGTACCTGATGAGCCTGAATCACTTGGAAGAAATCTGCCTCACTATTGACATCTCCAGGTGCCACAGTCTGAATGACAATGGCAATTTTCAATTTAGAATTAAAAGACCGCCCGCAAATCAAATTAACCATTTAAAAATTGCAGGTGCTAGATTCATTGAAAAACTATATGATCCTTGACCCTAGGATGTCCACAGTGCACTTGAATTCTCAGTTTGTAAAAGTGTGGCCCCTGGTTAGGTGATCTAGACCATTTCTCAGTGGGGAACCTGTCCCAACTTTAACTTTAATTTTCAATTTGTGGATGTAATAACTCCCCCCCACCCCCGCAAGAAAAGAAATTCAGCAGCAGTCCACATTCAGCTGAAAAAAGGCCTGAGATTTGCAGCCATGATCATACAATCTTGGAGCTTTTCAGGGCAATGCCCATTCCTAGTGGGGCCCATTAGAAGTATGGTTTGGATCACTGAACCACAGGCTCTACTTGGACAAACATAGACAACAATCATGATCATCACCATCATCTGAGCCTAATTCCACTAATTTGGGTCAGCTAGACAAATCCTGTTAAGCAGTTCCGCTCTATCGCAGACTATATCATCAGTTAAATGACAGGAACTCAAGTCTTTTCTTACTACTTCCCCCCATGTCCTTTTGAGCCTTAGACTTGCCCTTTTAGAGCCTTCAACTTGAACCAACTCACTCCTTACCGAAGAAATTTCTAGTCTCTGCTGCACATGTCCAAACCAACTAAGTATGTTTGCCCTCATCTTCTTACCAATTGGTGCTACACCTAAGTTCCCTCACATGCATTCAGTCCTAATTGTATGCTCCATTGTCTTGCCGCTCATCCATGCCAACATCCTCATCTCTGTTAAACTCATTCCCTGCATTTTGTCCCATAAAGCAAGGCTGGTCTTATAGTTATCCTATAAAATTTCCCCTTCAATTTCATCAATATTCAGCAATCACATAAAACTCCAAAGGCACATCTCCACTATATCCACCCAGCTCCAACTCTATGAGCAACATCTTTGTCAATCTCTCCACCCTCCTGAAGTATTGACCCAAGATATCGAAATGGTCATTTTCAGATATCTCTTGCTCAAATAATTTTAACTAATTCCACGTTTTCACTCCTATTGTTACTAAAATTATGTTCCATATACTCTGTTTTTGTCTAACTAATTTTAAAACTTTTAAATTCTAAAGCATCCCTCCATAGTGTCTGGACAAGATTTGGTAGCATTAGATTCAACAAAGCATATGTAGCCACATGACAGACACAATATCTTCACAACGTACGCCAAATATACGGAAGACAGCTCAATAATGACCATGTTTTCGAGAAGTAGTTGCACTTAGGTATCCTTTAGATAATAACAATGAATCGTTCGGGCTACGCCAGCATCGAGGCATGATTTAATAACCAATTATCGTGATAAAGACTCGGTCAACAAAGGTAAAGCACGATCGATTAAAGGCAACCACCACTTTATAAATAGCAGTATGCGACGTTGCCACGTAATACAGCAGTTATTCTCACAACGTTGTCAGGAAATCTATAAATAACAAAGAAGAATGCAAAGCAAATGATCTACAATCAATCAATTAAACTCAATACAAATCGACTTTAACGCAACACTGCTTATTCAGTTCTCCAAGACATTTATCCTCCCTACTGCTCATCAGTGTGAGAATCCTTAGCTTTTAGGAGTAATTTAGTCCGTTTGTGCTCTACGCCGAACCGACTTTAGCCATAGTCCATACCTGCTTTATGTTAGACAGACCAAAGGTCCTTAGCTGATAGGAGGTCACTTTTGGCTTCTCCAATTTTGGCTTTGTGAATACTTTCCTCTTTTTATGATAAGATTACTGATAATATAGACCAATTTTCTTCTTATGATCGACGAAGAGTTTTTGCCCCCGTAAAACCTAATTCCTTTAGTTGTTGTTTGAATTTTTTCTTATCTATCAAGCCTGACCAACCTGACCATACTTTTTGCGCGTTTTTAGAGCGGAGAATCGGTCCAGACTGGTTCACCGACAAAAGTTTTGATGCGTTTGAGTCAAGGAATTACAACTACTGATTATGGCTAAGTCAGTTCGACGTAAATCATGGATGGACTGAACTACTCCTAAAATCTAAGGATTCTCATGTTGATGAGTGATAGGAGGAATAAATGTCTCGAAGGACTGGATAAGCAGCGTTGCGCTGGAGTTGATTTGTATTATGTTTGATTGATTGATCGTGGATTCTTTACTTTGCATTCTCATTTTCTATTTATAAACTTCCTGACAACGTCGTAAGATAACCATTGCATTACATGGCATATTGTCATTTGTAAAGTGGTGGTTTCTTTTAATTGATCGTGCTTTTCCTTCGTCGATCGAGTCCTTATCATGATAGTTGGTTATTGATCATGTCTCGATGTTGACGTAGCCTTAACAGTTCCTTGCCATTATCCAAAGGATATCCAAGTGCCACGACTTCTCAAAAACCTGATCATTAATGAGTTGTCTTCCGTATATTTGGTGCATGTCGAGAAAATATTGTGTATGCCACATGGCTGCATCTGCTTCATTGAATCTAATGCTGACAAATCTTATCCAAACACATAGTTCTAATTTTGCGTCTCTCGTCAATCAAAACTACGGCATTTACCAATGAAATAAACCATGGGATCTCTTCCTGTCAATGCCTCGGTGACTCGTCAATAACCAATTCAAAGATGCATGGGTTCAATGATGACCCTTGGTGTAAGCCGACACTAATTGGAAACTCCCTTTTCTCTCCACTAGTAGTCCTCGCATTTGTTACCGCTTCCTCAAACATATGCTTAATCATGTCAATATATCCTCTTGAAAGTGCTTTTCTTTCCCAACACACACAACATTAACTCTCAAGGGGCTTATCTTATGTTTTTCTCAAGTAAATAAACACCATGGGGAGATCCTTCCTCCTCTCCCTATGTCTCCATCAATTGTCTGAGTAGGAAAATAGCCTCGGTGGTTAACCTTCATAGCATGAAAACAAACTGATTTGTTGATACATTCGTTTCATGTCTTAATCTTTGTCAACCACCCTCACCCAACGTTTCACAATATGGCTCATATGTTTAATCTCATGATCGTTAGTGCAGCTCCATATGCCTCATTTATTCTTATAAATAGGTACTATGGTATTTTTCTTTTATTTGTCTGGCATTTTCTTTGATCTTGCAATCTTGTTAAACAATTTGGTCAACGAAAATAAACCAATATCCCATGTACTTCCAAGCCTTGGTATACCATCTACCCCAAGGGCCTTTACTGACCTCATCTTTCCCAAAGCTTCTCCACTTAAAATATCACCACCCTCATTTAAGTCAATGAATCATTCTAGCCCTAAGCTCCTCTCATAGTGGTCATCATTTAACAAGATTTGGAAATAGCTTCTCCACCTCTCGTTGAACAAACTAAGACAAGGACAATGCATAATCTTGGGACAAGGATCATATAATTCATCTGATATTGCTATGGTGATTTAAGGCATAAACGGCATACCTGAGCCATTGATCCAAAGTGGGACACCATGAACATATTTCCATAGGCCAAAAATCGACTGGTCCATGCATAGGATGGGCCACACATGGAATATAAACCGCAGATCATTTTTCATACTCATCCATTGTTCTCAAAGCACATGTCAGTGTGGTCCATGTTTCAAGCAGAGACCGGTCTAATCTTCTGGCCAGAGCATTTTCATTGTGGGCCCCACCCAATGAACTGGATGTCGTTCAAGTGTGCCTGACTGATGACTGGCCCATATGTTGTGACAGGTGCACTGAACTGGATGCGCATTTCTCCATCCATTCATATTCATTTCCCTTATACACAGCTCATGTTTGCCCTATCGCAACTCAGGTTCTAGCATGTGCTGCCGTGCACTGGGCCCACAAGCAGGGTGGCCCACTGATCGGAACCGTCCATGTTTCGGACTCCAAGCTATACAGCCCGCTGTAAGAAACTAATGCGGAACAGATGATCGCGACTAGCCATCACCATCTGTAGTTGAATTTATAACAATGAAAAGAAAATTATCAATTGCTCGCATTCAACTCTAAAAATCAAAAGGTAGGGATCATTCCAGAAACGTGATCACGGGACAATGGATTTTATAGGATAGTAATAGTAACTAGAATATGGACGGTTCAAATCATCGGGTCATCTTAGCATGCGGGCCCCAGCGGATGGAGACACAGAATCAGAATTAGAAGAGAATTCGAACAGAGAAATTTCTTGATTTCATATGATGTAGGGATTGAAAATTTGTAGAAATTGGGAGAAAAATAAAAAGATTTTTTTTTTTAAAAAGGAAATACCTGAGAAGATGAAAGGGCAGAAGCCATGGGGAAGAGAGGATGAGACTTTTTCAAGGGGCGAGGATGAGAGAAATTGGGTTTGAGGGGAAGACGCGTTTGGATGGGAATCGGATTTTTAATAAAAACGCCATTTAAGAGAGAGAAATGAGAAGTTGGCGTGCGAATTGACGGCATCCCTACTACAGACTTCATGCTTACGCCTCTCTCTCTCTCTCTCTCTCTCTCTCTCTCTACCCTTTTGTCAATGGGAGGGAGGTTGCTGCAGTCTTAAATTGGGAGCGAGAATTGTATTCCACGTGGCGTTTTGGCAGCCGTCCGATTGTGATCGTGATGATGTGAAGTGGGCCCAGCTTGCTTGTACTCGGACCGGAATGCTTTGCAACATGTGTTGCAGGGACGCGGATTGCGTACCGAATAACTCAGTATTCGCTCCGGCATACTGAGTAAACTATGTTGGGCACACCGTGATGTATGTATCTTATCCACTCCGTCCGTCCATTCTTCCAGCTCATTTTAGGTCGTTAAATCAACCTTTAAGGATATCCGAAGCTTAAATGGACCACACCATAGCAAACCGTGGGAATTGAATTCCTACCGTTGAAAACTTCTTGAATGCCACTGGATCAAGCTGATATTTATGTTTTCCCTTCATCGATATCTACGTGACCTTATTAATAGTTTGGATGACAAACAAACATCACTGTCGTTTCTATAAAGGTTTCAACGGTGGTGGACGACCTTATTAACTGGTTGGATGACAAACAAACATCACTTTCGGCAATACGCAGATTTCAACTGTGGTGGGACGTTATTATCCCCACTTTTTCTTTTGGTGTGGTCCACTTGAGATTTGGATATGCTTGAATTTTGGGATAATACTCTAAAATAAGCTGATAAAATGGATGGACGGTGTGGATAGGACATATACATAACGGTTGGCCTCACATAGTTTATAGCTTACTTAGTTACTAAGCAGGCAATCCGCGTCCTGTTGTAGGAAGGCGGTCAATGTCTGTTCATCAGTTGAACCAACCTCATTTTCTCCGCACATAATATCCACTGCTTAGCTGGCCATAGCACAGGAACAATGTCAAATCACGCTTAAAACATCTAAATTCAGTCGTTGTGCCTCACCTGAGTTTTATATCAGGCCTAATTTTAGGATTTCTGTTTATGACGGTGGAGATCACCTGATTAACGGGTTAGATAGCTTATAAACAACACGGTGGCCCTAAGAATGTTTCTATGGGTGAGCGTCCCCATCTCCACTGTTCCATGTGGTGTGGCCCACCTGAGTTATGGGTTAGCATGATTTCTGGGCTCAAGAACTAACATGAGGTGGCGCAACCGATGGACGGAGGGGATGTTACAAAAACATCAAGACTAGCCACAGATTTCCGGTGATGCACACTCTCCGTACAGTAACAATCACTGACTCTTATGGCAGTGTGGAACCTATCGGAAAATGGTAGTGACTAATCAACCGCACTTTTTTAAGTGTAAGACTATCCAATGTCCACATCGAAGACCCCTGTGGATGGAGCGTGAGCGAAGAGCCGAAGACTGAGAAGGAAACGTTAACCATCTGAATTTCTCCTTAGTATCTGGGCCGCTCATTATTTTAATTGGATGGATATGCTTTCTTGATCAGGGTGATATCATGGATGGATCCTTACTCTTGCTCGGGTGGTAGACTCTCAGGAGTTTCAAACACCCGGTGAAGGGTTCGAGTATCCATAGGTGGTGAAATTCCACTATCGTGAGTGTGTGGGGGTGTGTGTGCGTGTAAAAAAAAAAAAAGGGTGATATCACACAATTTGGATGGTATGGCTAGCTGTAAATCAGCACCACGTGTGGCGTACTCAATGTACCGGGCGTGTGGCGTACTTAGTTAGAGTGTGGAAATGAGCTGGTACGCGCACGCGCGCTGGTAGAATACGATCGTCCATGCGCATGCACGCTGTCTTTGGATACATTGCAGGTTTGTAACTCCGAGTTTCACCGTCCAAATCTTTGGGTTCCAATCTACATGTGACATAGGCTAAAAAAATCGATTTGAAAATCCTAACTTCTGATTAGTAGAAATTAGTTCGTTGAATTTGGAGCTTGGACCGTCATCTATCTTTCATATCAGCCATCCATTCGATGGGCCACCAATCCCATAGTTACAATCGACATTTAGTTACAATTTCTAAGTTGTGACCCATGATTTCCTACACTTGAACGGTTTGGATGGAGGCACACGTATGGAACGTACACGATGGCTGGGTTCACTTAGCCTTGGGAGTCATACTCCGTCAGGGTATCCGTATTCAACATGAAACGCGCGTTTCGTGGAGCTCCACGAAAGGTATTGTGGCTTTTGACACGCGAACGCGTTGCTTGATCTGGTGGGCCACTTGGGAGTGTTGGACCTTGCCAGCACTAGCTGAAACTCAAGCCCTTATGCATATATAAGCTTTGATGGGCAGCCCAAGGCAAGCCATCCGCAGGGTGCGGATAGGGTGAGCCCGTGGTAACAGCTTAGTGGGTGAGCTCCTGACTGTGGGGCCCACCTAGATATGTTTGTTTTATATCCACTCCGTCCATCCGTTTTTGCAGCTCATTTTAGGGCATTGTTACAAAAATGAAGAAGTTGAAATCTCAGGTCGACCACACCACTGGAATTAGTGGCGACTGACCACTAAAAACTTTCTGTGGGCCACAGCAGTTTTGTATCAAGCTGATATTTGTGTTTCCCTTCATCCATGTCTGTGTGACCTTGTCAACAGGTTGGATGGCAAATAAACATTAAATTGGGCCCTAGGAAAATTTTAATGATGGGCTTTCATTGACCACTCTTTCCCGTGGTGTGGTCCACCTGAAATTTACATCTACTTCAATTTTGGAACCATGCCATAAAATGAGCTGGAAAAACGGATGGACGAGGTGAGCCCAGGTTCAGGGACTCGCCCACTAAGCTGTTACTCGGACTGACCTAATCCGCGCCCCATCTGCAGACCACCGCAGCGTCAGTGGCAGACACGTGTAACACTCAAGCCGTCCATCGGGTGGGTCCAACCATCTAGCTGTTCGCAAAAAAAATCAGATTGGTCTACTCATCAGGTAGGCCACGATGTTAGAAACAGGTGCCGTATATTAGGAACTTAGGTTAAGTCATTTTTAGCCATGTTTAGTATAGTTGCGACCCACATGACTGGGGATGCCGATGGGTCAAGCAGTGGCCTATTTCGGCACCGGGCTTGGGTCTATATTTAAAGTTTACAAAATTTTCTATTCAATGCTGGACCAAACCAAGGCCCATTTCATCTTCAATGGGCTGGGCTGGGCTTAAAAGTCAGGCGAAGGTCTAAATTTCGTGCCAGAATTCTAAATGAGCTGGGCTCGGGCATGCATTCGCCCTGAGCCCAGCCCGTTGACAGCTGACCCATTTTAAGTTTAAAGGACTTTACTGTTTTCGTATGCAAGTCTAAGTTTCTATGCTTAATCTCCATGAAATAAACTATAATTTCATTCCTCAAGAAAAGAGTCGAAAATAAAGTTGAAACTTCTCTCACCCTCATTTTTTAAAACTTACTAATGCCAAATTGCCAATTCAAAATGGCACTAAAATTCCCTATTGTTACTTCCTAGTATGTTGATATGTTTGGAAACCCAAGTAAAGGTTTTATTTTTTCATTCACTGGTTTATCATAACTGCGACATGCTGTCCCATTTCATGGCCTTTTCAAACCATAAGAAGATTTTTGTTAGGATTTGCAAAGCCTGATCATCATAAATGTATCATTCATCCAACCAACATTTTTATAAGTCGAGCTCTGCGCTGAGCTTATTAGAGGTCACGGGGGACAATGCTTCCTTGCTTGGGGGTCCAGTAGCTATGCTCCTAAACTAGAGAGCAATTTCATAATTTCACAGTTTTATGTAAATCTTAATTTATCTAGGGTTATATATTCTGTTGTGAGAGAGAGAGCCATTAATGTATTGAGAACTACATTTTTTGCCTTTTGAGTATGGTAGATCGATATGAATCCATGGACGTATAAACAACATAAATCTTTTCTTTATTTTTTATTTTTGATTTTGATATTATTGTGTGTGAGAATGGATCCTTATAAGAGCAGAATTGGGAAGAGGGAGGATCGGGCCTTAAGAGTTTTATTAGAGAGGAGGAGATATATGATATACTCTGGCGGCTTATAACACTTGATAGGCAGGCACTTGTAAATGTACACGCGTGATATATAACTTAAATAAAACCTGACAAAATTATAAACCCACTGGCCGTAAGTTAGGATCTCAAAATCATATTGTTTGGACAATTGTAATTTTTGATCCTTGGGCACTAGTTTTTTAAAAAACAAAACATTGGAAAATTTTTATTGACCATCCAATAAATCCCCAGCAATCTAAGGCTTAGATAACCAAATAAAAGTAGATTTTGTTTCATGACGCATCTAAGCTGGTACCCATAGCTTGGCCAGTTTATTTTGAACTACTTGTAGGCCATTTATACAATTTCTTAGTAATTTCTAACCGCTTAGGTATCATCCATCACACTCTGTCTGAAGTAATTCTAAAGACAAAAGGTAGGCGATGGTGACGCTTTCTGCAAGTAAAATGCAAACTGTTGGCCCGCCGCTTCTGCGGTGAATCTGAGTTGATGGGTGCACTAAATGTAGTTAAAAGGTCTTTTATGTCCTTCGAATTTTCAATGCTCGGGCCACAAAGAAAACCAATTGTAAGGGCAAAAATGTCTGAATGCTACTTGTGTTGTATATGATATATAACTGCTGACGAAGTTGGGATGTAGCCTGTCGTGAAAGGTTACAGACAGATGGTGTTTAAATAAGAGAAAATGAAATGAAAGCTATACCTGTACAAATACTAACAGTCACAGTCACAGACTTTTATGAAGAGGTAAGAGCTTGAAACAAACAGAGACAAGGGAATCATGGCATGAATCTACTCAAGATCTTCGGTCAATCATATGACCCATTTAATAGGGGGCCTCAAAAGGAGGTGGGTGAAAGTGCACCACGTAAAAGAGGTGGCAGATTCAAAGTAACACATGCTCATCTCTTCTCAAATATCCCTTCTTTTTTCAGAAAGTGCTGCTGGCTCCACATTCTCCCCACAGTCCAAAAGGCACTGACCTTTCTCCACTGTTAGTAGATTGGGCTGGATCACCATGTGCTTTTTACACCATTACTTGAATTGGTAGCACACCCAATGTTCATTTGGCATGCGTAGCACATCGATTGTAGACCCCAAAATGGGCGTAGCACAGATCTTGAAAATCACAAAATGGCGCCTATCAGACAACCCCAACCATCCTTTTGGCTGACACGAAATGGATGGTGAAAAATAAATTTGGATGGTCCAAATTCATATTGGTACCAGTGTATCTGGATCATCCTTCACCCACATTGTGGGCCATAGTTTGGACAGCCTGGATTGGCATGATCCAAATGGTAGTAAGAAATGAAGACTAATCAAAATCTCAATTGATATTGTCAGTGGCAAAACAACCACCCTCAAAACTCACATGCTCCAAATACCCAACACAATCTCATCCATCCATTAATAACTGAAGAAATCACTCCAAGAAGGGAGCAAAGACAAACAAATACATCATCATACAGAAGACATGGGCCTGTTCTTGGATTAAGAAACTTGGCCTCTCCCCAGCCTCTTCTTACATGGAGAGTAGTAAGTAGAAACATCAGTCAAAACCTCTAAAAGTAGAAAGGGAAAAAAAAGAAGAAGAAGAAGAAGAAGAAGAAGAAGAAGGGGGAAGTGAACATGCACATGTTACTACTCCCCTAGAAGACTAAAAAGGAGAAAAAGACTGTATAAAGAGAAGGAAAAGCAACCTTAGGCTACATTGAATGGTACACAGGGAGTGAAAAAGATGAGCAATGGGGTTTCTATGGGCAATTGGAGTTTTTGCCCGGGCCACCATAGTAAAAGTAGTTGCCCCAATCACCATTGTTGCCATTTTGGACATCATAGCAATTGGATTGCTCTGTGAATGTGCCAACCCCTTTAGGGGCCTTTAGATTATTGGACCCATCAACTATCTGAATATTCCTGAAGTAGCTAGCCTTGCCAAAACCTTCCTCAGGAAAATGCCCACTTCCCATTTGAGTGGATGTGTGCTCCCCATCTGGTTCTGAATTCACCACCTCACCTCCCCATTCAATCATGCTAGCACTGTCTGCCAAGTATGAGAAGAGGAAAGAAGGCCAATACCCCAACACATAGTCATTCCCGAATTGCATCCACCAATTCCCCTCTTTTGGGTCCTGCCCAGAAACAATTATAAATAAATAAAAATGAAATTGGATGCATGGAAAGAAGGGAGCTACCATCACACCCCCACTTTTGATGCAATACGCCACTGAGAGAGAGAGAGAGAGAGAGAGGGAGAGAGAGAATCACTGAAGAAAATAAAAAAATAAGAGGGGAAATGGAAAAAGGGGAGTGTTAGGTGCCACCCCTCGCCAAGTGCTTACGTAGTGGGGGTGGAACTAGCAAATTTCTGGGGATGGAAATAACAATTCCCAGTAAGAAAAAACAAATGCATAATGAGTATTGAGTGACCAGGTGTCAGAGATTCTCTTCCATCTATGTTTTTTTTATACGTTTTTCTCATCTGGGTGCTTTTGTTTTTACCTTCCAAACAAGTATACTGATATCATATTGGGAGCCACGGTAGCCAGAGACAGGGAAGATGCTGGCCCCCATTGCAATTTCACTGTTTACTTGTATGAAACCTGAGCATAGGAGGTTGTAGCAGCCTGTGGCTTGATAAGCGTCGCTCTGTATTTTTCAGTGACAAAAGAAAATTTCCCAAAAAGCGGGGAAAAAACAGAAAGAAAAAGGGCAGTGTCAAATGAGATTAAAAAATATATATAGAAAAAGAAAAGAAAAGAGAGAATTGTGTAAAGAACAAGATCTCAAAGAAATCCATCTTATTTGGACTCTTATGATTTGATAATACAGGCTGAAGTCATACAAAACAAACTAAAAAATGAAAGGGGGAAAAAATAAATCCAAAGGACCCATATCATTTCAGACTTCTGTACATTGAAAAATCTTGATGAATCAAATTGGGCCCATGGTTCATTGATGCAGAGCATTTATCCGAAAGGCAGCCTTGGCCATCCAGATGAATCCCCCAAACTCCCAGAGCAGATTCTCTTTGCCATCCGATCTTTGGCTTTTTTACCGCACCCCTGTCGCACTTCCCCCCTAACCATGTATTTCTAGACCACTGATCAAGGGGTTTGGGCTTAGGATTCAGAAGATTTTTGGGGCAGCACCCATCCACTGTGGGGTTCACCAGATCAATGGTCTGGATCACTGAACTATGGAGCCCCACTTGATCGGGGCAAAGGATAGTAAAGAGCCTGGTCATCTTATGTCATGATACATCAGGAGCTTACAATTCCTCGAGTTTTTTTTTTAAAAAAAAATAAAAAATTAATTGATTAAATAAACTTACAGTCCAGTAAGTAAAGAGCCTGGTGTTGTTATCTCCATACAGATCTGGGCTGACCTGTTTTTTTCAGAGAAAAAGCATTAGAAGAGGGGAAATAATTGCAAGAATCTGTGTGTGTGTGTGTGTGGTGTGTGTGTGTGTGTGTGTGTTTTGCAAAGTAATAATACCTGCCAGCCAGCTTCAATGCTATTAAGATCTTCCCCAAAGGAACCCCCCAAAATCCACAGCTGGGACAAGCTGAACTCATTGGGCTGTTGAATGTCTGGTTGCCATACATTGATAGTAGCCTTTGCTCCATAGTACTTATCCCCTTCAACATAAGCAATCGCATGCTACTCCAAAAAAGAAAACAAAAATCAAGAAGATATCCAGAAAGGAAAACAGGAAAGAAAATAAAGTAGCTGAAGAGAGCATTTATTTATTCTTTTTAAATTTTTTGGGACGCACAATCACCCATTCTATATTTAACACTTCCAATATTTGATATTACACTCCTTTCTCTCTCAAAAAAAAAAAAAAGAATTTAATTTTTTTTAAAAATTAATTTTTTTTTTAAAAAAAAATCCATCCCAATTATTACAAAATTACAATGTGTCTGCATGGGGGTGTAGTATCAAAAGGATGGGTGTATATATGCATAAGTAATTGAATGCTCCTCCAAAATAAATAAATAAGATCTCCAGAGTAAACAAGAAGGAAGGTAAAAAATAAAGCAGCTGAAAACAGTATTTGATTTTTTTTTTTTTGGGAAATCCAATATACATTTATACCACCTATATTTGATGGTAAACCCCTTTTTTTCTCTTATTGCTGCAATTTTACAAACTACAAAGTGTTATACATGGGGTGTGAGAATCAAAAGCAGGGCTGTAGATGTACATAAGAAATTGCATGCTACTCCAAAATATATATACAGAAACTGTTTGCATTTTTATAGTCCGTACGAACTGGTTCGCAGGTGAGCGTTATATATATATAAAAGCTCAAAAGGGTATATGGTTTTATTTTCGGGAAATCCAATTTAACATTTAATACCACCTAAATTTGATAGTACGCCCCTCTTTCTCTTCAGTGACAAGATGCATGACAATCATTACTCTAGAAAGTGTCTGCATGGGAGTGTAGTACCAAAAGCAAGGGTGTAAATATCATTTCAATTACCTGATGGCCATTTTGATTAACCAGGTCAGGATCTGCGGATCGAGGCTGAGGAATGGTTCTGTGCTTCTTCCTTCCATATCTTTTAACAGAGCTTGCTCTTAGAATATCATCTCTCTTTGTTCTTCTGACTGGTATGGTGTCTTCTGGGCACCTTCCATTCAAATGCCAAAGCTGGGAAATGGGTTTTGATTTCTCCTCTTTGTTGGTTTTAGAATCCGAAGCTACTTTGCTTTCATCAAAAAGCCCTTCTGGATGGAACGTAGGCCTCATCTGTAAGGGAGGAAAAACAAAACCATTATGATTCAAAAGCGGGGGAAAACAAAAACGAAGAAACCGGAAAACCAGAAACCGACCTGGATTTTGTGGTCTTTGAGGAATGGGTGATCAAAGGCAGGTTGATGAGAGACATGGACGCAGTCGATTATATCCCCATCTGGGCTCTGATTTTTATTTTTATTTTCATAAGAATAACGGAAATGATTAGCCATGTCATTGAGAAAAATACCCAGAAAATGATTGGAAGGAGGAAAAAAAAAAATAGAGAAATGAAGTTGGAAAAGAAGAAAACAGAAAAAAAATATAAAAAAAAATCTTTTATCTGTAAAAACCCATACCAAAAAACCCATAAAAATACAAAGAGATTTTTTATCTGTAAAACCATACAAAAAAAAAATCCATAAAAAAATAAAAAGAGATTTTTCCGCTTTTTCTACAACGCATTTTATAGAGAGAGATTTACACAATGAAATGTAGAAAAATAAAAAAATTAATTAAAAAATCTCATCAGAAAAACAAGGGAAAATCGCCAGAAAGGAAATAACGATATGTTAAAAAAGCATCTTTTCCGAGAAAAGCACAAAAAGATTTAAAAAGAACAGGAAAAAAAAAACTCCATAAATAAAGAAAGAACACACTTCCGTAAAGGAAAAAAAAAAAAAAAAGCTAACAAAGAAAAGCTGGGGAGGGATGTGGAACGCAACCTGAATACTCTTCATGGCGGGTTTATTTAACCGTTTCAACTGCTTCCCAACCTCCAATCTCTGTCTCGTAAGAGGCATCCCCCCTGCGCACGATAACATCACCAAGGCCAGAATCACCATCGTTGCCCTCCTAAAGCTGCTGCTAACCTGCGCAGCCATTGTCGACGACAATAGCATCCAGCGACTGTCTCTCTCTCTCTCTCACTCTCAGAGAAGAGCGTTCTTCACCATGCGGCGCTCTTTAACTCTGATGGCGCTACCGTGCGCCTCCCTTTTAGCTCAGGCACTTGAAGGAGAGGATGTGGTGTGAAAACTGCTGCGGAAAAATCCAATGGAACTGCCCTTTCGTATCATTTGACGGTGAAGATTATTTGTTTCCCTCACTCTTACCCTCTTCTTCTACCTTCCTTTGCCTTTTTACATCGACGGTGGGTAAAATGGGCAGTGGGCAGAAAAAGATGGTCGTGAGAAAATGCACCACGTCGATTTCCGGCGTTTGTCGTTTTGGGGATGGGACGGTGATGTATTCATCTTCGACTCCAGCTCTTATCTGATACGAAATTATAATACTACCCTCTTGTTCGTTTTAGATTTACTAAAATACCTTGCATCACGTGATCCCTATTCCTGCCCTTTTCGAGCTATTTGGTACTCTGGCAGTGTGTGGTAGATGGTACTCAGGCACTCGGGACTTGCACACGTGGCATAATGAAACTAAAATTTAAACTGTCACCCTATTCCGGAAATCATACTTTTTTGGCAACATTAATTTCTGATTCGCCGAAACTTATATTCTGAATTCGAAACAAGAGCTATTTTCATCACGCCGTCCAATAAATGTTCACCAATCCATTAACTAAATAATGAAATTAGGGTAACTTTTAAGCTGATCATGTATTGGAAAATGGAACTTGCCATTTGGACAGTTCATTTTTAGTTAGCTATATTCAGCTTATACAATTCCTTAGTGCATGCATATTAATCATCATACTCTGCCAGAGTACAAAAGATTTTCCCCTCTCGCTGTGCTAACACGTGCACGAAACCAGGCCGCTCATCTAAGTGAACAGCGGACGAAAGAATGGATGGTCAAGCATTACAACGCCAATATTCAACGTCCCTGTTTAGCGCACGGAGTGGACCCGCTGATTATAGCAAAAGGCGTTTGGGGCTGCCTGATGAGCGAATTGGATCTTGTACACGTGTCTCGTGTAAGGACACGTGAGGGCTGATGACCATGAAAAGTTAACTGGCGCCCGTGCACCTCCTCGAGAGTGACGCAATCCAGGACATTGTGGCAATTTCCATGGGCAAATACTAACTACGACATTGCACGTGATGCTCCAGCTCGTCCATCTAGAAGGTTCCGCTACAATGGGCCACCTGAAGCGAGCCGCTGAGAATATCTCATAGACCAGAGATCGTAGCCGTCTATACATATGATTTTTTTTTTTTTTTTTTTTTATTTTAAATCTCGCCTTTGTGTGGATGCTGATCACTGATGAGTGAGGTTGCCGTATGACCTACGGTATGACCTTCTAGACGAATGGTCTGGATCGCATGTAGGATGGGAGTTAGCTTTATACTCTTTCAAAGTATGATTATTGATACGCAGGAGCTTGAAACGGTCCAAGCGGCAAAAATTAACTCTAATTAAACGTTCCAAATTGTGGGGCCATTTTAGGTAAGCAGTCATCCAATAGTGAGATTGATTGAACAATACAGAGCTCTGATTTATGAGCATTTTTTTTTTGGTTGAATCTGGACCGTTGACAGCTTTCCATGTCGACCGCTGGTTAAAATGACCACGAGTCACCTAGTTAAAAATAATCATGGTAATTTTCACAATTTGGACGGTTCAGCGCAAGTTAACTGAGGCGCAGTTTGTGTCTGTATCAAGCAGGGAATTTCCTTATTGTGCACTGAGTTTGTGCATGCGGTGCTTGTGGTTCGTTAATCTAAGCCATTGATTTGATGATCCTACTATGGATAGACCATGGACAAATGTCTCCTAAATTAGAAGATCCTGCATCCTGGACAGTGAGTCTTTTGTCCGTTATACATTTACATGTGTGAGCCCTGCTTTGTCATCTAGACCATTGATCTGATGTTTCCCGACGTGGATTCACCATGCTTTCAAAAAAAAAAAAAAAAAAGTTTAAAACAAAAAAACCAAATTGGAAGGTCCCCAGAAAGGCACGGGTGCTATATGTTTTCTCAAACATCGATTTGTGGACTAAAACTCCAATGGTTTGGATCCTCCAATCTGAGGTACTTTTAAGGGCTTTGTTAGTCGAAAATGGGACCATTGGATTAATGGTTTGGATTGTATAGGCATGGGCACACGTATGTACAAACTCCATGCACATTTGAAAGGTGCCCACTAGTTAATGGGGATGACAGGTTCTGTTCATCATACCTGAAATCTGCACCGTATGAACAGGGGGCCCAATGTGGATAGATTATAAACCAAAAGTTAGAGGGAAAGAATCATCCTATCTGACTGATAGGTCGAAATCCAATGGACGGTAAAAATGAAATGCAGGGAATGGTCTGAATTCATCAAATGCATGTCGACGAACGGTACATACGACTTGTACAGTAAGTGAGGTCCAGCACCGCAGTTATGCAATTGGCTTTCCCAGTCAAGCGCGACTTTGCTGCGACCCCGGGACCGTAGGACCCACCTCGATGTATGAAATGTATATCCACGCCGTCCAAATTTTCCAGTTTATTTTATGACATGATTAAAAAAATTGAGCAGATAAAAATTTCAGATAGACCACAACGCATGAAACGGTGGTTATTAACAATTAAAAACTTTTTATGAGCCACAAAAGTTTTGAATAAGCTGATATTTGCTTCTTTTTTCCTTTCTTTTTTTTCTTTCATCCAGGTCTTTTTGACCTTATAAACAGGTTGGACGGTCAAAAAATCATTACGGTGGAACCTGAAGTTTTGAGTGGTCGGCGTTCAACGACTACTTTTTCTTGTTTTGTGGTTTTTTATCTTCTTCATTTTTAGAACACGGCCTAAAATAAGCTGTAAAAACAGAGGAAGGGCGTGGATATACCTTTTATACATCGAGGTGTGTCCTATCGTCGGGTCGCACCCACATGCTTGTGGGGTTGCAGCGAAGTCGCGCTCCTTTCGGTCATAACTCATACCATGTCATGTGTAGGGACGTATGCTCACATGGTTTCTCATTTGCAGGGAAGGGCAGCTTGGGAATATTGAAGAGAAATTACATTGCATCGCACTCTGTACGATGGTTTTCATTTCATACAAGCAGGGCCCATGGCTCTGTAATCCAGACCATTGGTCTGTTGACTCAAATCTCGTAGATAGGAAGACACAGATACCAATATAATCGTCACTTTCATTTGAATGTGGACCGCAACACAAAAGGTTAAAATTGTCCTTAAATGGGTCTTTTGACGCAGAGTGCACTGAATGTGGGACACAACAAACAAATGGTCTGGATTAAAAATGTGGACCCCACTTGTCAGAATTGAAAATCCGTATGTATTGGTAAAAATATATACGGATCATCCGTATGCATGCTTGAACCACGAGCTTCAAAAATCTGTACGGGTCTGCCATTTCTTTTCCGGATAAGTTGCACTACAGCAGCTGTACTACTGCAACAACAGCCGCCCATACAGAAGTTCAAACTTCAAAGGGAGCTCTATATGATACTCACAAGTGTATGACGCTTGATACTCTGGCCCTCAGAAATTTTACATTTAGTGTTCAATACAAAGTTAAACCGACTGAAACGTAGATCCCACGGTCAGTAAGCAACAACCTCAAAATCAGGATGGTCAGAAAATTATAACCTCTGATTCATGGACACTTGTTTGTTGAATTTGAACCATTGGATAAATTTCATTTTTAACCCTCCAAAAAACGTCCACTAATCCGATAGTCAGATAACTTCTAAGCTGGGGGCCATTTGGGGAGTTTAGCTTTACTTACTCTGATGCCACTAATGCAATTTTAATAAGTAATTTCTAAGTGCGTGCGTATCATTGATCACGGTCCGCCAGAGTAAGAAGTTTTTTTCTCTCACTTTATGGGGGCATTTTCGTCATTCACTGGGTTTAGAGAGCATGCACGTGTTCTCTTGTCAGCTGAGTCGTTAATACCGAGGTGGAGAATCGCAACGGTACACCGTTACTCTGGTATAACGACGTTATCACGGAGCTATTGCGAACGGAGAAAATCAAGGAACGGGGATGAGAGAGAAAAGCATCCAAAGCGCCGAAGATTAATGCCATCATCGCCAAATTAGAAAACGGGACAGGAAATCCGGGATCGTTCCACATCATCTGCGTCCAACAGCTAATCTCTGTGGGTCCCACTAGATTAATGACATCCACATTGTCCATCAGGTAGGCATCCTTAGATAAACCCTACGTCCAGAATTTTATCCGGAGGAAAAACAGTGGGGACAGTGTAAAATAACCCCTGAAAACCTCTAAATTCACGATCTGTGGCCTGCCTGAGTTTTCGACCAGGATGATTTTTGTATTTTAACCTCATCCTGGTGGGTTAAATCTTATGATCGGTTTTGATGAAATAAATACACTATGGTGGCCTACGAAAACCTATGGTCGACATCCCATCCATATTTTTTTTCCTGTGGTGTGGCCCATATCAGTTGTTGATTGGACTGATTTTTTCCCAAAAGGCCTAGCACCCAGGGTTTCACCTGATTGACCGTATGGATGCCACAAGAACAATACGGCGGGAGAAATGGATCTTCCACACACGACCGCATCTTTCCCGCTAGCATGTCACGTGCAGGAAATTCCATCCGCTCAAAAATGTTTGAATATCACCTAGCACTAAAATCAAGCCGGTCCACTCATTAGCTGGCCCACATATGTAAATTGACTCAAACCATTGGCCTTTTCCATTGACTTCGATGGGACGGCCCACCCAATGAGCGGACCATAATGATTGCCTCGCCAGATGATCTTCATGGTGTGGCCCACCTCTTTTGCAATGCTGTGATAGCCAGCACATGGGACACAGGGCTGCATGTGAAAGTTCACACAGGGGTGGTTGTATGTGATCATTTCTGGACGGAAAAAAATGCTGATTTTGCTCTCATTTCTTCTCACAAGGCTCTCCTTTCTTCTTCACCTCACATGGGAAACAAGAATCTCGGTGCGTAGATGGGCCAATTAAAAAAAGGCCCACCTTGCAAGGAATTTGTGTCTGTTGAATGAGTCGCCACTCTTCTATTTTACTCCATCGTGACATCCTACCCTTTTCTTTAATTAAAACTTAAAACATAGATTTCACTTTCCATAAAACCCCGGACGCGGTTTGGTTAGTTAAGCTGCCCAGTGGCTACTGGTTGGTGCTATGTGGGCCATCATAATGTATGTATTTAATCCACTTTATACCTCCATTTTTTTAGATTATCTTATGGCATAATACAAAAAAATTATGTACATCGAAATCTGACGTGAGCCACATCACATGAAAAAGTGTTGATTGAATGCCCACCATTAAAAGCTTCTTGAGTGCCACAAAAGTTTTGTATCTGATATTTTTTATTTATTTATTTTTTATTATTTCTTTTTTACCTTCATCCATGTCTATACGACTTAATCACTAGGTTTTGATGTCAAATAAACATTACATTAGGTCCTAGGAGGTTTTCAATGGTGGACATTCAATCACTATAGTTTTCTTTGTGTGCTCCACTCGGGATTTAGATTTGTCTCATTTTTTTGGTAAGCGAGCTGGAAAAATGGAAGAACCTCTTAGGTAAAACAAAAGATATACATCACGGTGCGGCCCACAAAGAACCAACCTCCCTCCTCCCACTGTAATCCAATGGGCTAGAGAAATGTGTGTCATTCCTGTAGAACATCCCATCCGAGCAAAAGGTGGACCACACCTTGAGGATCACCCGTGCCCAAAACCGGGCTGGTCCGGTAATCCGTGTCTGAATAGTACGCGATTGTTGGGGAGCATCTGCGACAAAAAGCTCTGTGGGGCCCACCATGATATGTGTGTCTTCCCGCAATGTCCACTCCGTCCATCAGTTAAGCCATCTCATGTTAGTACGAGACCCCAAGTTCAGGTCCATACAAAACTCAAGTGGGCCACACCGCTGGGAACAGTGGGGATCGGGGAACCCATCACTGAAACCTTCCTGGGGACCAGATCGAAAACTTCAGTGGGTCCCAACGGGGTTTCAACAGTAGCTATCTCCATTCCCCACTTTTCCCTGTGGTATGGCTCACTTGAGCCTTGGATCGGCCTATTTTTTGGATGCCCGTCCTAAATGAGCATAAAGAAAAGATGGACGGAGTGGATCTCACATACAAATCACAGAGCATTTTGTTACACAGTAGGAAGTTGGCTTGGGTCTGAACCAGTAGGACAACCTGATTTCCTTAACAGGTAATCTCAACGGAGTGGCCCATTTTCCCATCTTTTGCACGGCTAGGATGTTCTACACACAAGATACGTGGCAGGAAACATAAGGCTGTTTGTGATCATTTCTCCGTGAGTCCCAGCCCCACACGGTTGGTAGTGCTATTCTTTCCTTTTTTCGGTCTTTTCGGTGGAGATAAGAAAGTGAAGAGAGAAAACACTTCCTTTCTAAAAGAGCCTAATACCGCCTCTAAAATCTACTTTAACATTCTTCCAGTTTCTTTAAAAAAAGCCATCAAATCCTGCTATTTAAGTGACATGGACCCCTTACATCATCATGGCCACCCACATTGATCGCGGAACTTGGCCCATCCGATCACTTCAATATGCGACCATCTCATTGTTAAACGGCGACGGTAACTGCCCCACTGAATGAAAATCGCGGCTGAAATGCCAGATGGAAGCTGTTCATTCGTTGGATCCTGATAACTTGTGTGTTGATTTGGCCCATCGTGGCCAGATAAACGACGTGGCACTACCGATTCCGTCCATCTCCAGCGAAAGCTACTAAATGCACACAATTTCAGATCCATACAAAATTAGTTATTAGCCGTTCATTATGGAGGTTGGTATGAGAAACAATTGGACAAGATCTCAGTAGCTAGTAGAACAAATGTGGCTTTATTTGTGTACACTAAGGGCCAAAGCAAGGTGGGCCAGGGCATGGAAAAAGCTATTTGAGACCATTGCCATTACACCCCAACAAATAAAAAATAAAAAGGAAAAAATAAGAAGAAAAGAAGCATCTGAACCTGGATTCAATGCAAAAGATCCATAGTAAATTCCGGAAGTATGGTAGCTAGCATGTCCACTGAGAATTAAAAAGAAAAGGGATGGTCTTATTTCTTAAACCCTGCACGTGCGATAGCTGCAGTTTCTTTTTTATCCTTAGTTGGATTTCACCACCTATGGATACTTGAACCCTTGAACCCTTGAGTGGCTGTTGAAACTTCAATGAGTCTACCAAGGAGCAGGAGTAAGGATATGCAGTATGTCGCTAAATGCACGTATTTATACCTGTATTTATATTGAGCCTGAAATAACATCCCTACCTGTACTTTTATTATGTTGGGGTACAATTACGACGTTGGATACTCATTTATAATTTTAGATGAAAAAAATACATATATGTTGATTAAATGTTATATTAGAAATTAAAAAATTATATTTTTGTTAAAAAAATAAATAAAATAAAGCATGATAAATTGATTAAAAAAACTAAGAAACAACTATTTTATATGTTGTTTTTAATCCATCACATGATTAAAAGCTAAAACTTTCATGTATGTGGGACATCCAATCCGTCGATTAGGTGATAATCTTTTCCAAACATCACCCATATCCACTAACCAAGTGGACCGCATTCGTATTTTGTTATTTATCAATAGTTATATATTGTTTTTATTTTTTAATGGTGTGGCATAACCTATGAGTGGATGGGACTGATTTTCACACATGACGATCCTCATGGTGGGGCCAACCTATTGGACAGTTTGGATGTAAACACACATGCATGTTGAAAATTATCCACCAGCTGGAGCATAATTTATAGTCCAAACGGCTTGGATCTGAACATTTCTAAGGAGGTCAAGTATCTTTATACTTTTAAGAAGTGTATACACATGTTGTCTGTGTGTGAGTGGGATCCCTTCCTCCTTTTGGGAGCTATGATTATGCTATCCAATTATCTGAAATATTCCTTATAAAAGTGCATACACGATACCCAACGTGTATTTACTAACTTTTAAATACATGTTAATGATATTCACTCAAAGATGTCAAGATCCCTAAAAAGAAAACTCCATTTTTTCAAGTGAAAGAGGCCCACCCTTCCCATTTAATACTCTTACTTAAATAATTGAGGGAAAGATTGGGGCTCCACCATCACGTACCATGAACCTAGTGAGAATCCAAAGATGATAAGGCTATTGATAAGGTTACGGTGATAGTTCAATGCTTATTTTAAAGTTGTGGTGTCTCATTTAATGTGGTAATTGTTTGTGGGAAATCACAGGGATTGAATGATCCGAAACATTCAACCGGTGGCTGCCGAAATGAACCGTAAAAATGAAATGGCTGGTGGTCCACAATACCAGGCACAGGCCTTATAGCGTCGGGGCGGGCTGGTCCTCGTCTGATCTGGCCCACTGTCACCCCAAAATGGTGGAAGACACGTTGCAACTTGAGAAATGGTGGTGAACTATCCCCATAACTAGCCTCTGTTAAAATCCAACTTTAAACGATTTTTGGTACACACATCAGAAGATAGCAAGGTGGAGCTCCAACAAACTGGATATGGTGGAGGAAGCAGATTGCTGCATCCGCCACCAGGGATATCTCTGGTGGCACGACCCGTCCCAAGCTCTGTGGGACCCACCGGAACGTATGTGTTTATCCACGCCGTCCACCTGTTTTGCCAGCTCATTTTAGGGCATGAGCCCAAAAAGGAGGAAGATCCAAAGCCCATGTGGACCATCCCACAGGAAGCAGTGGGGATTGAACGCCCACCGTTGAAAACTTCTTAGGGGCACGCTGAAGTTTTGGATCAAGTTGACATTTGTTGGGCCACGTCGTTCCACCAGGGATATCCCTGGTGGCGGGTGCTGCAGGCAATCGGCTTCCGGTGTTGTACTCATCTCTCTGTAGTTCATGGTACACCTGTCAAGGTGATGTGTCCATCGGGACTCTCCCTCTAGTAGGCATGATTACGAATGACATATGTTTCAGAAACTACACTGATCAGACGGTCATCATATCTTTTACTTCTCTGCACTTTCTTTCACCTAATGCTGACCATTAACCAGTTTTCTTCCCTACTGTTGCTTTAGATGTCACTTTTCTGATGGATAGGGTCATCCAACCTAAGTGCATCTTGAACAATATGTCATCCATAGTATGGCCCACCAGACGGACGGCCCTGATTGACACATCAACCTACCATGAGTTCTGTAGCAGGATGGCTCTACCAAATTCTCCTTCTTCCAGCTCCACCGTATCACCCCTTCCCTATCAAATGCAACAACTATACTACTACGTTAGTTTTGCATAGTGGCTACAGATGGTGGGCCATACTAAAATGGTGTATCCTCACATGTAGCTATTGATGTACGTCTATCCAGATCACCCAAATTGTGGGTCCCATTGTAGATGGAGAAATCTCTAAAATCACCACTGATGAAGCAATCCTAACCATCCAATTGATGGCTATCAAATGGATGATTAAAAGTAAAATCGAGAGTGGTCCAAATTCAAAGGGAAAAGTCGGACGGTTAATAGCCTTGTCAGTGCAAATTTTCAATCACACTCCATCCACGGTCCAGCAATTTGGACACTCTGGATTGCCGTACAACTGTGCCATGTGTACAGTCCAAGAGTCTGCACCATTTTTCTGATTGTGCCAAACTAACATAGGAATCTAGCCCATGAAACAGATCCCAGACGTTAATTGCAAGAGCATTTTAGCCATCTGAAGCTAATTTTACTTCCCGATCAGTTTGTGTGGCTATCAATAGTCCAGGCCTGGCCCATCAAACGTTAAATTTTGAATAGGCCCAGACTGACGGCTTGGCCCGAACAGTTGCAAATCCTGGCCTAAGACGAGGCCCAGCCCATCAAAGGCCCTATTACATTTACATCATTTACATTTGACTAAAACTTGTTGAGACTCTAAGCAAACAACCAAAATGTAAGATAAATTTTGAAGGAATCAAAGTAGTTGGCGTCCGTCCGTCTAGACCATACATATGACACAAGTGTATGCGATCTAGACTGTTCTATCATTGCACCCGGCCACAAAATCGGATTGGTTGGACGGCTTTTGCCTATTGAATGATGCCCGTTAGAATTTATTTATTATTATTATTATTTTTTTACAACCCTTGGTTTGTACCAAACGAACAGTCAGGATTGTTTGATTGGATCCATGGTGGGTTGGTTAAATGGTCAGACACTAGTGACCAACTACACCTCCTGGCAGGCTCAAGGAATAAAAGCGCACCACTCTTTCTCTTTTCATGTCTGTCCAATGTCCATCCCATCCCTCTCATAACCAAGATGTCAGTGTCCCAATTGGATATTTTCAAAGTTGGTTGTCCCACGATAGTCATCAATGTTATCATATCTCCTAATTTTTCTTTAGTGGGCTAAACTATAATTGCACCAAGTGACGGATTCGGATGCGTAGCTGGGATGCATCTATTTTAAAATATTTTCAAAGTACAAACAGGAAGTGGGAGAGTGCGGGAATCCAAACGTCATTCCAAGTAGGAGCAGAACCATCTTACAAGTAGAGCTGGGCATTGAGTCGAGTAGGATCGAGTTAGGGCTGATTCGAATCGATCCGGTTTTGAAATATACCTGACCTGAACTTCATCCAACTCGATACCGAGTTCAGCATGCCCGACTCAATCCGAGTCCGGTCTGGCCTGGACTGATCCGGACTGAGTCCGATCTGGTCAGAAGTACCAAGTTGGATTGAGAGATGAGGGAGAGACAGAGAGAGTGGAGAGGAGAGAGAGGAGAGTGAAGGTGGTGGGTGGTTGCTGGAAGATGAGGAGGATGAGGGGGGGAGAGAGAGAGGTCCAGCTTGGAAGATGAGGATGGGGGTGGGTGGGCAGAAATATTTTAGAATTGGGTTGGGGTAGGGTGCGGCGGGTAGGGTTGGAGAGTCGGGTTTCGGATCGAGTCAGGTCTAACCGGATCGAGTTTCAGGTTGAGTTACTAGGTAACTCGAACTCAGTTTGAGTTTGGATTGGGAAAAGCCTACTTGGTTTGGACCGACTCACCCATTCGGTTCGGATCAAGTCGGATCGGAACAAGGTGGACGAGTCGAGTTAGCCAGATCAAGTCGTCCAGTGCCCACCTCTACTTACAAATGCTAGAATATATGCCACTCCATAGTTTTAAAACTCACTGAGCCGACTCAAAACTCAGTCGAGTCGACTCGGTGAGAAACTTGGTACTGGTCCTGACTGGACTCGACAGACTCATAGAGCCAACTGACACAACTTGGCATCACAGGAGCACAGTCACTTGCATCTTTGAGGTGGTATTTTATGAAAAATATACAAGGTGAGAATGGAAATTGATCCCCCATCAAGCTGTTGTTACTGTTCATGTTCTACATTAATTACAATAAATTTAACTATTTTTAATATCTATTTACATTCCTAATATTTCAATTTAGGAATCAAGTCAGGTTGAGTCTTGGAGTCAACCCAACCGGGCTTAAGGGGGATGCTCCGGGCCCATACACTACGGCAACTCAAGTGCGATGCTCAAGAGCACCAGCAGCAACCCAAACCCAGCTGAACATTGAGTCAAATCGAGTCAAGTTTTTGGGTTTTAGAACTATTCTGTCCTTCCTTTTCACAGTTAAAAAAATAACACAAACATCATATTTTAATCCTAGCTTCAGTTCAGGAAACTGATTGATCAAATGCATCAAATAGCATTCACATGCGGTCTGGTAACTACTACAGATGAACATTCTTCACATGCACTATATTTTTTCTCTTTTAAATCTGAGTTCTGCAATGGGGGGCCTCATTAGTCATTAGTATTCATGGGTACTTTTATACTTAACCATGTAAACAATAAAAATATATTGAACTCGATGTAGCGATCAAAGTGATGTTTCTATCAAAGAGCCCATAGTAAACTGATGGGTATTGGTTATGATCGAAAGGATTGAAATACTCTTCGCCGACTTCATAGACCAAACATTTTGAGAAGGCCCTTGCCAACTGATAAAGAATCAAATACCTCCTAATTTTCATGCACCTAACCCCTTCAATAAAAATTACCACCAAAGATAAAGAATCACAAGAGGAATTCTATCCTAATGCTCTACAAGATGCCTAACAACTGTTACAGCAGCCTTGTTGTTTCAAACGACAGTGTGGTTGTTTTGTGAAAAGGACAAACCAACAATGACACCCAAATACTCTCATTACTGGAGCTCTAGAACACATGCATGAAATGCTGTTTTTTTTTAAAAAAAAACTTTCTTTTCTTTTCTTCCTTTTTTCTTGAAATGGTAGAAATGGCGATAGTACTAGGGACCAATGTTTTGGCATGGAGTCGGTGAGGACCTGAGTTCAAGTTGGCCAGGTGAGGACAGGAATCTCTACAGGTTCCGTTATATCATCACTTTATTATCTTAGTTTCACAAACATCACGTAACTGTTTCGCATAATCATGTTCATCTTCATCCCCTTGTGTGGAATAACAATAGTATATCATGTTCCCCCAGATATGGTTTAGATCCCACCATTAAGTAAAAACGTCCTCAACAAACACTCTTTCACTAATCTTCTTGAAAATTAAAAAAATATGCCCACATGGCACTCAACTTCAGTAGTGAATTTAAATACCAAATATCACTTATTTCCTTTCCTCTCCATTTTTTTTCTTTTTCCCTTTGTTCCCCATCTATGTCACACTCATAGATTTGCAGAATCCAGTGATTATCTCCCATCATCCTTACAACCAGTCCAAACAGAAGCTACATGTTTTAAGTGTAAGATGAAGAGAACAGCATTCTCTACCAGGGGAACCACACTCTTCAGTCTCACATAGTTAACCTGAGATGTCTCCCAACTGATTCAAGTGAACCTGGGTCTTTCGGAAATTTGGTGATATATGGGAAGCATTATATATTGTGTGAAGCGAAAAAGGCTGCTTAGATTAGCCAATAATGAGATGTATTTGTCAACTAATTGCATTCTAATTTGAGCTATCACATCACTAGAAAGCATGTAATGTATGTGCATTTGTAAGGTAAAAATTAATGATTTTGATTCCAGTAGAACTTCCTTCAAAAGTGGAATTACTGAGAGATTCATGGTTCATGAAAGCACATGTCAATCAGTAAATTAACATTATTATGTGTGATTTCTTGAGCATGTACTTCAACCCCATGCTTTCGCTACCAAGAGTTTCCGCGCCATGAAATACCACTGGTTCCCAACAGTTTCTTGCCTCTCAGGGGCTATTTGGATTGGTTGAATCCTTTGGAAAACTGAGGAAATGAAACCAATTTCCACAGATTTGACGTTTTCCCCAGTTTGTGAAAACAAATTTATCTGTGGAAATTGATTTCCGTTTCCACAGCTTTCCTAGAAAAATGGTGATTTCAAGTTGCTCAAAAAACAAGTTAAAACTAGATTTCCACTTTTATGAGAGAACTTTTGCTCTCTTCCCCCCCTCCCCCTCCCCCTCCCCCTCCACTTTACTGTTGACCTTCTAACATTTCCAATGGAAACCACATGCTAAAACTTTAGTTGCACAAGTGTGAAGTGAACAACAACAGGTTCGGGTGTGGGAGCAGGTGTCTGTTTCAAAATGTTTTCATGTATAAACTTGTAAGAAGTGGGAGCGGAAGAACGAGTCCAAAGTGTGATTCGATGTAGGAGCAGCACCTAGTTAAAGGGATTGTGAAACTAACGCTACAACAAACAAGTTAATGTAGATTCCCTTTCCTCTGATGTGGGTTTGGTTTTCCATATCCACTGTAGACGGGTTGAGAAGGAGGAAAGAGAAGAAAGAGAGGAAAGGAGAGAGAATGGGGATTAAGGTTCTCACACATCCCCACCTCTTTCAAGTTTATTAAGGTTCTCACACATCCCACCGTAGACAGATTGAGAAAGGAGGAAAGAGAAGAAAGGAAAGGAGAGAGAATGAGGATCAAGGTTCTCGTGCATCCCCCCCTCTTTCAAGTCTATTAACATAGTTTCCAATATTTACAAAAATACCACTAACAACAAAAGTATAATACCCATTATGTCCTCAACCTAGATAGGCCTAAGAATGGGCCATATAACAGCCCACATTCACATTTGATAACATCCACATTTTGGTTTCCACCACCACTCCTAGGAGACTGGATTGTCTCCTATCATCCTCACAAGGACAACTGAATCAGCATCAGTTATGCTTTTATTTTATTTTAGTTTTTTGTTTTTTTCAGAATGATCAGATGAGCATTTAATATTTTCAAAGGAAGATGAAGAGGAGCATGCCTGGGATAGGAGACAATGACATATTTCACGATTCTCCCATCAGCAATGGATCTACCATCTTGCACAAATTGACTGATTAAGCTCAGCAAATGGGATCATTGCATATGTAGGGAGATAAAAGAGGGATGCCTGGTAATTGCTGGCAATGAGATGACACCATTAAATCACTTCCTTTTTAGCATATACTTGCAATCGCACCTAGAGTATACCCGAAATTGCAATTTAAGGTGAATTTATAATACCCAGATATATGATGGATACTTGATGGACATGGCAGGAATACAGCGCAAGTGCAGATTTTACACATAAAGCTGAAGTATCGGACACAATATGATACAGACACAATCTACTTTTTAGTATATGGGTCTTGTATAGGTGAATTAACATGTCCATTTTGAATCACATCAACATCCAAGAAATGAAAACATTATTCAGTGGTTACTACTTGAGATTTCGGCAATAAGAGTACATACCAATAGAAATATGACACTGCTTTAAATAGCTACGCTATGTAGCATGTAGCTTACACTACGTAGTGTAGCTTAGCCTTAACGCCACATCTACGCTACATAGCTCATGAAAATGGCATCAGTCGTGTAGCCTAAGCTATACGATAATTTGCATGCACTACACGCTACATAGACTACGTTACGTGCTACGTAGCTCACATAACAAGTAATTTTTCACTACAACGTTAAAATCAATTAATGTTTTCAATGATTTGTTACATTTTTTTTTCCAATTAAAATTAGTTAATCTTTACAATACTTTTAGAAAATAATATCAGAAATAGTATTAAATCAGTTTCATTGCATTTTATTTACCTTATACTTAATCATTGCCCTTTCCTATTACTTTAGGTTGCGTTTGGTTGCACTAAATATCATGAAATTTTGTTAAGTTTCATTACTAATCAGTCTAACTTAGTGCAAAATATCATAAAATTGGTGCAACCAAGTACAACCTTGATTCAAATCTATAAGTAGCATGTAGCTTATGTTACACGTTATGTAGCTTATGCGTCACGCTTCAGTGGGGTGAAACGCTACGCTACACACTATTTTCTATTTAAAATACTGATATGACATAATGCCTGGCTTCTTGAGAATGTTCTTCAGTATGATGATCTCAACAATTCTTGTTTCAGTGTTACCTCTTCTCTAGGAGACTAGATTGCACTACCCTTTCAAGAAAGAAACATGATTTTGTGCCTGCCTAATACACGGCACTTCTCTAGCCAATGTACATGTCAATGGGTAGATGGACATTAAGGGCCTGTTTGTTTCACTAATTACCATGGTGATGTAAAGGAAATTGTGCCATAATTACAAATTCCTTTATCTGTCTTCCGACAACATCTGCATTTGACCGCCGATTCCCATGTTTGGTTTATTAGCTCTAAAATCGTAACGATGACATTTCCCCACTATTTTAATGTCAAATCATCACATTCGTAAGTTGATTTCACTATTTGGATTTGAGATTTTCACTGTAATGCCATGAAAAAGTGCAATGATTACAAATTCTTTTACCTCTCTTGAAAACATCTTCATTTAACCGACGATTCCCGTGTTTGGTTTGGCAGCAGTAAAATCGTAGTGATGATGCTTTTCCTTTACATTACTGGGATAGTTGGAGAAACAAACAGGCCCTAAGTCCTTCAAATATTTTCAGATACTCGTTTTAAATATAAAATCTCAATAGTGCACTTACTTTGTCTAGTAAGCACAATCCAGTGATCGACTTCCTCTCATTCATAGAACCGACCCAATCAGCACAAAGAAGCTTCCAGTTTTTAGAGATCATTCTCTACCAAGGGACCCTGTGATGTAAGTCTAAGATCTTCATTATTGCAATCTCATATCCTATGCGCCTGCTTGGATTACCAATTAGCAGATTTTACCACCACCAAACCAAATACAAGAATAGTTGGTCAAATGCATATATTTTCAGGAGAAACAAGTAAATGAATCTGTAATCATTGTACCTTTTCATGGCATTACCATGGAAATCTTGAATCCAAACAATGACATCGGTGTATGAATGTGATGATTTGGCATTGTAAGTAATGGAAAAATGCCATCATTACGATTTTACCGCCAATAAACTAAACACGGGAATGCGCGGTCAAATGCAGATGTTGTTAGAGAAGATAAGAGTGTGTAATTGTTGCGCTTTTCCTTTACATTAGTTTGGTAATTGGTAATCCAAACAGGCCCTAAATATCATATCTGCATTCAAGGGATCCTCACATTTACTTGCATGAACTGACTACTTAGATGAACCACACAAGAGATGGGTGCAAGGAAAACTACAAGTTTCATTTCATGAATTGGAAAGAAATCCAAATAAGTGAAGACCAAATGCGGGAATAGGCATAGGAGGTATAGGCGAAAGCAACTGGGCTCTTTTGTCAAAATGGCAGTAGAGATCTGGCATAGAAAGGGAGGCTTTGTGGAGGAAGGTGGTAGTGTCAAAAAATGGCGAGAAATGTAGATGTTGGGAGGATGGGATCATAATCAGGGGAAAACATTCCCTTGCGTGGAAAGCTATCTTGAAGTTTGGCAACTCCTCTAAAGTCATTGGCAATGTTCTTTACAAGATCACAAGATCTGAAATAGGCAACAGTGGAAGGTTTTGTTTCTGGGAAGATCTGTGGATCAGTGACACCACCTTGGATAATACTTTCCTGAGGCTATATTCCATAGCTGTTCATGAAATAGGCAACAGTGGAAGGTTTTGTTTCTGGGAAGATTTGTGAATGACAATGTAGTCTGGTTGTTGCAATTTTGTAGGAATTTGTGGGACTTTGAAATTGAGATTTTGCCTAATCAGTTAGAATTATTGAATAAGGCGATCCTCTTCCAATATGTTGAATACGAGGAAGTATGAGCACCATTGAGGGGTTCTTTTCTAAGTCCTTTGAAACCATATGCTGCACAGATATGGATAGACACCCATGGCAAAGGTTTGGAGTTCCTGGACCCCAACCTGCATCTATGCCTTTTGTTGGGCACCCACAAGCGACAAAATTCTAAAACTCAACAATCTCAAGAAAAAGAATCAGTCATTAGCAAATACGTGCACTATACGTGGGAAGAGTGAAGAATCGGTTGACAACCTTTTTTATCCATTGCAATGAGGCACACAGAGTTTAGACAGATTTTTTTAAATCTATTTGAAGAGGAATGTGTTATGCCTGGGCACATTGTGGGAATTGATGAACAAGTGGAGTGGGGACCATGGGAGGCCTTTTAGACCTAGACTAGGGGCAAAATCCTCTCAAGGATGCTTCCACTAGTGATAATTTCAGAGGTGTGGAATGAAAGGAATAGAAGAATCATTGAAGATTCATTCTTTAGGCATGAATATATGATCACATTTTTTGGAAAATCAAAAGAGATTTGGCAAATTAGGGTAATGTCTCCCTAGAATTTCCTAGTGTATCCTTGCCATCCTCCATAACTAGAGAGAGATGATCGATGACTCAGAAATGCCATCCCATAAAACAGACTTTTGGGTCCCACCTTCTCCAAGATCATGGAAGTCAAATATTGGCAGCAGTTGGCCTGGTAGCCTTGGTCCATCTGGGTGGGTAGGTGTTCTCTGAGATGGATGATCTTGGTTCTTTCATCCTTATATTCTCAGGCCAGTTGGGGAAGGATCTTCAAATAGCGCAGAACTTCTAGCCATAAAGGGAAATCGTTTCCATTGCCTCGTTGGAGCTTGTTTCCATTTCCCCCTTCAGTGTTTTTTTTTTTTTTTTGTTCGTTGAGTGCAAAAAGACTGCCTACCAAAAAGACAATTTGGTAGGCAATCTTAAAGCATCAAACTGTTTCTGGTACAGTGTATAGGAAGGAGTAGGGCTGTCAACGGAAGGGGTTTGGGTTGGATCCTACAGTTACCTATCCCTGGGCTAACCAGGTTTGGGTCTTTTGGTCTCATTCTTGAAGACCTAGACCCATATCCAGGTACATGTTGGGTACCCATCAGATCTTTAGATCTAGGTTTCTAGTTGGTTTGGGTCAAATAAGAGCATTTACCTGTCCGGGACACTTGATGGATGGCTTTAGATCACACATGCATTTGCCACTTTGACACGTGTGGTCTGTAAATGGGCTCCCTTACATGCCCATGGCTTGGGAAACCTAATTCCAATGCTAGAATAAACAATATTGTTAATACACATTATATCACCACAAAAACTAACTGGACCCGACCTGAACCTAACTTGACCTAGCCCGATTTTAACCAGATCCCAGTTAACGGACCCAACCCGAACCCCATTGGAACCGAATTTAGCCAGGTCTCAAGAGCTGAGATCAGAACCCGACCCAATTACTTGACGGTTCCAAAAAATTCAAACCAGACTTGTTAAGATCGGGTCAGATCCATCGGGTACCCGTGTGTCCAGGCACCCATTAACAGCCCTAGGAAAGAGGTCACAGGCTTAAATCTTGCTCGACGCATTTTTATCCATTAAAAAATATGGCTGGAAAGTTTAACCCTGAGTTCAATTGGGTAAAAATGGATGACATGGACAGCTGTGTAGTTGACTTGACTCGAGCAGTCTGCATATTTTCTTGCCAAAAAAGGGGCCTAGTCATGACACCTGATCCAATATGTGTTTGGTTGAAGTCTAAAACAGTCCAAATTTTTGGCCTAGGCAGATTTGAACACTTCGTTTATGTGATACAGAGCATGAGAAAGAGCTGAAAAGAATAGAAGATTGTATATAATCAAGGAATAATGTGTTCATAGAATGTTTACCTGAAAAGAGGATGTTGAGATGGATGAGTGGCAAGACAAGGAAGGATGAAATTAGAAATGAATGCATTCAAGGGAACTTATGAGTAGCAGCAATAGGTAATAAGATGAAGGTACATAGACTTGGATTGTTTGTCCATGTGTAGTGGATACCAATAACTGCACTAGTTAGAAGTGAGCTGGTTCAAGTTAACTTTTAACTGAGGACATGATCCTTGATAGAGTGGAATGGTAGAACAATTAGCTGAACCCAACTAGTTGGGATAATGATTAGATGATGATAACGACACAACTTTGTATTGGGTCCAGGTTCTTAATAAAAACATAGATATGAAAGTGACTACGTCGACGAAGAGTCCCCGAAATAAGAAGATCTGATCTTCTTTGATGTTGGATGGAAATCTCTACCACCAAGGGAGCTATGAAATCCAACTTCAATGGCTACTCAAAGAGGAATGTGGGTGACAACCAAATGGCCACACAAGCTGATTGATTAAGATTGGACGAATCCACCCTTTCAAATTGTCTTGATTGATGATCTAGACCAAATCAATGGACTAATAATCAACTGGATGGGATCAATGATCATCTTAAATTGTGGGGCCTATGGGATCAATACAATAATGGATAATCACTATGTTAGGAAAGAAGTAATCTTACATTTTCTTGCTTAAGTGCTTTCTTATTTTGGAGATTCTAGTTCTGGAAATAAGCCTAATAGATTTCTTGTTAAAAGATTTTTCCTATTTTGGAGATCTTTGCTAGCTAGGAATCTACTTTTAGATTCCATAGATTCTGTTGAAGATTGTAAGCACTCATTATAAATAGGGTTAGGCTTATGGAATAAGACACGGTTGAATGGTATTCTCTTTGAGCAAATTCTCTTGTTTCTTTATGGTAATTGTCGAAGGTGGGGAGTGATCTCTAGTATAAAAGTAGAAGACTGATGAGGTTGTTTACAATCATTGCATTTTTTTTTTCACTTTTGTGATTCGAACTTCAATCTAGTACATTGAATCTTATTGCTAATAGTTTCTTTCTTGATCTAAGTTGCATTAGTGGGGCCAGAGGATTTTTTGGCATTAGTTTCTATTGAACCCTTTTTTTTTTCCCTTCAAGAGGGTACTAGTATAGGTGGTTCAGATGATTCCTCTCTCTCTCTCTCTCTCTATATATATATATATATGTGTGTGTGTGTGTGTGTGTGTGTGTGTGTGTGTGTGTGGTGTGTGTGTGTTTTGTTTCTTAACAGTTCTTTCTCATTGTTTGGAAAACAAGAGCGAGCAACATCTTGATAATTTCTTGCTGCCAATGTTGTCCAAAATCGTTGTCGTATCACAAATCGTAATAGGGGTTGAATCGTATAGTAAATTATAAGATTTTTAATGATTTTCTTAAAAATATGAAAAATATAAGTATATCAGTAAAAAAATTAAAAACTTAGTGATCATCCCGTGGCCATCAATATGCACCAAGTAATACCATGTTAAGATAGTGTTAAAGGATTCTTATCTTATCTTATCTTATCTTGTCTTTCAAGAAATTTTCCTTACAAAGCATCCAAGGATCCTTTAATAATTTATGTTCTTGTTGCCTTTCTTGAATGTAGAATCACATTGGAAAAGCGACATTTGATTCTGTAGACCGACGAAAAAAGATGTTTTGATTTCTAACCATCGATAAAAACATTCAAGATAAGTCATACATTAATTTGGTGTTTCAACCAGTTAAGAAGTAAGAAATCATTAAAAAATAATAATAATTATTTTTTAAAAAAAGCTCTATGATTTAATGTTGAAGAGAAAATACACAATTTAATCTCTTATAATACAATAAAATAATTTACTTTTTCGAAGGGGCTATTCGGATGCTTGTAACTTCTGTAAAATGTAACAAAGTTACAAGTAAGTGAGTTACAGATGGTGTTTGGCGGAGAAAAGTTATAGGTAACTTTCTCTCAACTTGTAACTTTCTTACAAGAAAATGATCCGAAAATCTCACAAGAAGAAAGGTCGTTTTTCAAGTTACCTATAACTTTCTTACATGTAATAGTTTGAATTTTTGATTTCAAAATTTCTTAGGAGAATCGCAGGTGCATTGGAGGGATGAGCAGCCATTGAAGGCTCTTGAAGGATGAGCAACCATTAAAGGCTCTTGAAGGATGAGCGGCCAGTAGGTTTACCTATATTGAAGCCGGTAGGTGGCTCTCTCTCTCTCTCTCTCTCTCTCTCTCTCTCTCTCTCTCTCTCTCGTCCAGCTCCAGCAGAGGGATGCCCTAAAACCCTCTTTTGTTTTTTCCCCTCTTCATCGGTTTTTTCTTCTTCTTTTATTTTTTATTTTATATTTGGCGTCGAGGCTTGAGACAGACATTGTTTGGCTATGACACTGCTATAGCCACGTGGCTACTGTACTGGTTGGTGCTCTATGGGCCCACCATCTTGTACGTGTTTTATCCGTGCCGTCCATCCATTTTTCCATATCATTTTAGGGCTTGATCCCAAAAACGAGGCATATCTAAACTTCAGGTGGACCACACCACAAGAAAACAATAGTAATTGAATGTCCACCATTAAAAACCTCCAAGGGCCCACTGTAATGTTTGTTTGACATCCAACCTGTTGATTAGGGAAAAAATATCTGTTTGAACCAAAACTTTCAAGGCCGCCAAGAAGTTTTTAATGGCAAGCGTTCAATCAGCACTATTTCATGTGATGTGGTCCACTTGAGATTTGGATCTACCTTATTTTTGGGCCCATGCCATAAAATGATATGAAAAAAATGGATGGACGGCATGGATGAAACACATACATTATGGTGGGGTTATGGATTACCAACCAGTAGGCACCTAGCTACCCGCAACATCAGAAGCCAAACATGACTGTTACTTGGTGGTTCTTTGTGGGGCCCACCATGATTATGTGTTTTATCCATGTTGTCCATATATTTCGGATTATTATTTTAGGGTATCATCCAAAAAACGAGGAAGATCCAACTCTCAGGTGGACTACACCACAGGAAACAGTGGTGATATAATGCTTACCAATAAAAACTTTCTAGGGGGCCATTGTCATGTTTATTTTCCATCCAACCTATTGATTTGATCACATAGACTTGGATGAAGGGAAAACACAATTTACAGCTGATGAATACATGAGCCCACTTTTATTGCCAATTGATGATTAGTTTAGCCTAAAAATTGGCCCAACTATTCATTTAGATGGGCTCAATAAGATGACATATTTTTATTTAAGCTTTTTTATGTGTTAATTTGATTTTTAAATGATTCCCTACTCAAAGCTCTGGTTGGTGTGAATATACAGCTTCTTACTTATAACTAAGTTATAGGTTACCCAAACACATAAATTAAGTTACATGTAAGTAAGTTACAACTTACATCCAAACATGATTATCTGGTATAAGTAAGTTACCTATAACTTACAACTTAAAAAACTTACAGGCATCCAAACATAGCCTAAACGATTCTTTTATTTGTTTGGAAAGGTTTTTTCTAAATGATTTTTAAAGCCCACACCAATTTAAAAACATAAAATGAAAGCCAAATGAAGCTTACAATAGAAGAAAACAAGTATAACTTGAATCATAAATCGTAGGATTCAAATCATAAAATAGTAGGATTCAAATAAAAAGGGATTCAGATCGTTTTGCTTAAGATTCGACTTAAATTGTAAATTGTAAATCGTAGAATTTTGACAACATCGCTTGCTGCTAATATTTGGCTAGAAGATTCAAACCATAAGACAATTGCTCTTCAACATTTCAACTTCCACCCCAGTGAAAGATTTCAAACTCCCATAATCCGCAATGCAAGGACCCCACTTGGTCTCTAAAACCTAATACAATGAACCTTCTTCAGCCTATACAGCGCTCCTGCTCAAAGGTTATTGCTTATGCTAGAACAATGAAAACTTGAGGGGTATATAGTTCATGTAGATCCCAATTACAAAAAGGATTCTTCTATACAGGGTTCTGTTCTGTTCGGTGCGAAATACCACAGTAGAAGTTCATCAGGGGTGAATCTTATCACCATCTGATCGAGATTAAACAGTGAAATTAACCATTTTCAAGCAACAAACAAAACATTTCTTGAAACGCTTAGGCTGCATTCGAGTGTTCCTGCTTCATGGGGCAGATCGGATGCACTGCCCCCAATATCCATTCAGATAGCTCCACAACTGACTCAAACTTATCCATATAACAATCCGAGACAGAAATCTGCACGGTCCAGATGCAGATCCAAAAAATGGCACCGTCCAAGGAGCATTACATACTTAATCTACACACTCAATTTCGATGTGAAATCCATCCAACCGCAGTCTAAGCTCTCGACTCTTACTTCAGCAACATCATACACCAAGTTCCACTAACATATCCATCCAATTCAATCCACACCATCCGCCATGAAACTCCTCCCAACACCCAATCCCCAATTCGATCCATCCTTCATTTAAAACTCCAGAAGGAAAAAAAAAAAAAAAAAATGAACAACGTAAAATTAAAAAAATTAAAAAAAAAAAAAAAGAAAATCCAATTCCAGACATCAAAGAAATGAAACATACATTAAAACTAACCGAATCATCGCTGAATTCAACTCAGTCCGAAAAGAAAAGAAAAACCCATATCAAGAAATCCACTGCAAACAACACCATCAATGCGACAAATCCAAAAAGAGAGATAGATAGATAGAGAGAGAGAGAGAGAGAGAGAGAGATAATTACAACAAAAGAAAAGAAAGGAAGGGATACTATACAGAGAGATGAGAGAATCAGTCGGAATGAGAATCGTCGGAGTCGTAGTCCGAATCGGAAGAGGAATCGGAAGAGGAGAAGGAGTAGGACTCAATTGTGGGAGGGAAGCAGAAGAAGGAGCAGAGGCAGAGAGCGAGGCGGCCGAGCTGTTGGAGAGGGAGACAGCAGACGAGATGTAACACGTCTCGACTTCTGAGGTGTTGGGGATTGCAAGCGATGTATTGGCAGAGATCTGCTGAGAGGTTGGCCACCGTCACCACCAAAAGACTGTTGAAAACCATCTCTCTCTCTCTCTCTCTCTCTCTCTCTCTCTCTCTCTCTCTCTCCTTTTGGATTCTTCTACCTTTTTTTCTCTTTTCGCCAAAAGAAAGAAGGAGAGACGGTGTTTTTTTTCTAACGGATTGGAATGGCTGTTTCCTTTTCTTTTCTGTTGTGTGTTCATTTATTTGAACGACTGGCAAGAGAATTGAGAAGTTTTCATCTCAGCCGTTCATTGTATATTACCCAGAAACTGGTCAACCATGATTTTCTTTTTCACCCAACTTGTAATTTTATGGCCCCTCGGAAGTTCAACGGTTTGATTTGCGTCACAAGTACGCAATTTTGTTGGTGAATTATAATTAGAGAGAATGATGCTAAGGCGATCCGCTGAGAGGCGACTTCCGGACCGATTCACCGTTTTACAGCCACATGGCCTCTCCTCCCCAACTCGGTCCACGTAAATATCGGGAGGGATTAGGTGAGACCCCTGATCCACTAAGGTGGGTGCGACCCCTGACTGTGGGGCTCAAAATTATGCATGTATCTTAAATCCACACCGTCTAACCGTTTTGAAAGCTCATTTTAGGGCATGATTCCAAAAATAAAGTATATCTAAATCTTATGTGGACCATACCACAAGAAACCGTAGTAATTGAATCCCCACCATTAAAAACTTCATAAGGACCAACGGAATATTTATTTTCCATCCAACCTGTTGATAAGGTCACAAAGATCTGGACGAAGAGACCACACAAATATCAGCTTCATCCAAAACTTTAGAAGCCCAAGAGAAGTTTTTAATGGTCAATTACCACTGTTTCCCGTATTATGGTGCACCTTAGATTTGGATATGCTTCAATTATTTTTTAACATACCCTAAAATAAGATTTCAATACAGATGGACGGTGTAATCGCATACATCACAATGGCCCCACAGTCAGGTTCCCACCCACCTCGGTGGATCCAGGGTCTCACCCAATCTGCTCCTGTAAATATCCTGTGGTGGAGCCCACGTGATGACGTATAGACGTCCAATCCGTCCATCACCTGAGTCAGATCATTTTAGGAGGTAAACCCGAAAATCGGAAACGGATTGGCTACTCCCCCTGCCACCAGCCATTGGCTGATGGTCGGTGCTCTGTGGGCCCCACCATGATGTATGTGTTTCATCCATGCCGTCCATCTATTTTTATAGATCATTTTATGGTACTAAGGAAAAAATTATATATATCTCAATCTCAAGTGGACCACATTACAGGAAACAGTGTTGAATGAACATTAACCATTAAAAACGTTTTGGAGGTCATAAAAGTTTTGGATCAAGCTGATATTTATTTTTTCCCTTAATCTGGGTATTTATGACCTAATCAAGAGATTGGATGTCAAATAAACAGTACAGTGGGACTTAGGAGGATTTTAATGGTGGATATCCAATCATTATTGTTTTCCTGTGGTGTGGTCCACCTAAGATTTATATCACTATAGTTTTTAATATCCATCCCTAAAATGATCTTTAAAAATGGATTAACGGAATGGATGAAACGTATACATCATGGTGGGGCCCACAGAGCACCGACCACTAGCCACGGTGCGGGTGTCAGGGGGAGTAGCCAATCCGTCTTCCCGAAAACCATGCTGGTAAAAAACTTACAAGTGAGTCACATCATCAGCAAACGTGGAAATAGAGACGTCCACCTTTGAAATCTTCAACGAGCCATTGTTATGTTTATACGACATCACGTCCGAAGCTTTTTTTTTTTTATTTTCTTTATTTTTTTAGTGAGTGGTGACGTGGACCAATGAGGATTAGGGTATAGGAAATCTCTGTTCACCAAATAACAGAGGATCCGGACTCGATATAAATATATGGAGAATTAAGGATGCGGATTGCGTGGTGGCACATATATATCAAGGTGAGGTCCACGGAACTTGGTGACTTCAAAACAGATGGACAGCATGGATATACAATACATCCATCAAGGTGGGCCCCACAGTAATGGCCACACCGTCATGGGTGAGGCCGGGCTCGACGCGGATTGCATACCGACACTGACAGTAGCGACCTCGCTACTGGACGGTTCTCTGTGGGCCTCAAAATGATGTATGTATTTTATCTACACCATCTATCCATTTTGGATTATTATTTTAAGGTATGAAGTCAAAAATAAGAAAGATACAAAATTCAAGTGGACTACGCCATATGAAAACATTGGTGATTAAATGCCTGTCATTAAAAACTTCTTAGGAGCCACTGTAATGTTTATTTGCAGTCTAACTTGTTTATTAGGTCACACGAAGTGGATGTGAGAAAAATATAAATATCAGCCTCATCAAAAACTTTTGTATCCTCTAAAATTTTGTTAATGGTGGGTGTTCAATCACTGCTGTTTTCCTGTAGTGTGGCCCACCTGGTAATTGGATCTGCCTCATTTTTAATCCATGCCCTAAAATGATATGGGAAAATGGGTAGATGGCATGGATAAAACGAATACATCATGCTTAGGCCCACAAAGCACCATCCATTAGGAAGTAGCTACTGGCAGTGTCAGTATGCAATCGGCGTCCGCCCGGACTACACGTCTACACCTAATCCGCTCCCATAGAAAACTTCGATACTCCAGCAGCGTGGTGGATGATACGCAGGTGAATTATTTAAAAATTGCATACCTTTGCATACAAGTCAAATAAAGCTATCTAAATTTTGGTTCTCCCAATAAATGTATCTTTAGCTTAAAAAAATGCGCGACATTTGGTAGACAGCTAAAATAATAATAATAATAAATAAATAAATAAAAATAATGATACTAATTCAATCAACGAATTTTCATGAATTAGAGGTTAGTCCAGAGGTATATGCAACAGCGAATCTTGATGGACCCGAATCCACTACCAGACATGTTTTGGGCAACGTGTAAAACACAAAAGTACTTTGCACCGTGATGTGTGGGTGAAATCATATTCATCCATCGAGTTCTTTCCTTGATTTTAGTATCTGGTTATTTATTTTTTTTTATTTTTTTATTTTTTAAGAAAAAGAAGAATAAAATCAAAATTCATAAATCAAGTGTGCTGCAAAGGTTTTGTGTGGGGTCACCATGGCCTGCGTCTTGTTGGAAATTGGAGTTTGGAAAACTATTTAAATTATATAAAATTAAAATAAGAAAGTTAAAAAACTTATTAATTTGTATAAGTCGAGGTGTGACGTGAGTCACTCGGCTTGAAATCGAATTTGCTCTCCTTGGATAGCGTCCCAAGTGCAACAGGTTTCCAGAGCAATCGACCTCCAGGATACAACGACTATGACCCGGTCCCAGCGGTGCACTCACTGTACACAGGCTCGAATCACTTGTAGTCTTAACCCGAATTAAAAAATATTTGAACACATTTTTAAGAGGAAACCTGATTTTTCAATTCATCTCAAAACTTAAAATCAGAAGTCTATTTATAGACTTTGTGAAGACACCCTTTCACAAAGGGTTGTGACTATTGAGTTTAAACCCAATTGGTGCAACCTTTAGGCTTTAAAAGACACAACTTTTCAAAACAAAAATTGAGAGGATGCAACCTTTCAGACTTGAGTGAAAAGACACATCCATAGGGCACCTATGGCCAATGGATATTTTGAAACACTAGATTATTTTAAAATAATTTAAAATACAACAATCCCCCACATGTTTCAAATTTTTTGACATTTCAGGTTAAGATAGAAGAGTTGTGCAATGGTGCCGGTGTCACCATAGACTTGAACCGACATTAGAGTAAACACGACAGGTTTACAGGAATCAGGTGACACCATAGTCTTGAACCTGATTCCTTTTGATGTAGATCGCAAGTACATGCCACTCACACAACTTTTCCGCTACAAGTGATTCTGTGGTTCGGTGCGTTTCGGCCATGCACCATTACCTAGATTTCATGAGTGCTCTAGAGAATTCGCCCAGATTCTCATAGGAAGCGGTCTCCACCTCCACACCCATATAGGTGAATTCCATCAAGTGTATGCAGCAACTATATACACCACCAAATATATGGCTATGGATTCATTGAGAGTTCTAAAAACTCATCCTTCTGCGTTGCTGCTCGCACTGTACACCATAGAAGGGGCTCATTTACATCAGTGCAATCGTCTACCTCGTGTCTTGTTGTTTACCCATTGAACCTATCTAATAGGATCTCTACTTGTATAGGTTGGGTTGCCAACACTGGTAGCTCATATATTAGGCTCAGCCTCATTCCCTTCGATGTATAATTGACTAATCTTTTAGATAGTCACTTAGTCAGAGGATTTATGACCCGTAGGCCTTTTACCTCCACTCGTCTTAGTTCCCATTATGGCTAATCATCCTTTCAGATCAGCTAGGGATCATCGTAGGCAAGTTATTGCCTCACCAACTAGCTATTCATAAATGAGCCTCTGCCTATGCTGATTCCTCCTTTTGCTCCTCAATCAAGTCTTTGACAGTCAGTTGCAGCCTCTTTGATTATTCATATCTTAAGCCAAAGCATACTGAACTCATTTCTAACCTCACAGAGTCAACAATTATGACTCCATCAAGTAACAGATACTGAGCACCACTTTTATTATGATAGTTGTCGTATCACCGGCTCTGAATACAAACAACTTTCTTAGCCTTGAATGTACTCTTACAATTCAAGCAGCTTCACTAGCCCACCATTCAACTAACTGGTGGTAAAGTCAATTAACTTTATTGTATCTGCAATATAAAGAGTCTGGAGTAATCTGTCATGCATAGACATATGACAACTAAAATAGAGTATAACTTTCATGTAATCATATCGCAACATTATCATGTTATCATCTGTTCCCTAACACATAAAAGGTTGGCTAATTTATTGATTAGAATTCAATACAATCAATGAATATTTGACAACTGAATATGGATGATAAATGTCCAAGTTCATTATCAAGTATCTTAATCAATGGATTGAATAATGAGCTCCATAGGTGCATAAATTTGGCCAATAGATACATTTGTTGATGGTAAAACAACATAGTTCATCAAATGAACTTATAGTCTCATATGAATACCAATCTCAAATGTCCAAAACCAGCTTCCAATGAGAATAAAATATAGCCTGAAAATCCCATTGACCCAACAATCATCTTTTGAATTCAAACCACTAACAATTTTCTTTCTGAACATTTATTCGATGGCTACCAATTAGATCATCAAAACAATCAATAGACTATAGCATCAGTGCATAACTTTAAGCCTTTTAGATGATTTGCACAGGTGGTCCAGAAAATATATACACCAAATATGTATAAGATCCTAACTATTAGATGGTATATGAGGGTTCTAGATTATATGGGTTGATCTTTATTGTACAGGGATATTAAGATCAGTGTATATCCTACTTAATTGGTGCATACGTTCACTTTTGTACATGTGGTCCAAAGAACTTACATAATAAGTATCTACAAGATCTTAACCATTATATGAGATATGACAACTCTAGATTATACGAGTCATGGCCCACAAATCGGGTTGGTGGGGTTTCATTTTGGGCTATTCCAAACAAATAGATGCAACCGTAATTCTTAAATAGTTTTCCAAACCAAAATTCGATTTCAAGATTGTTGGAAATTGGAGTTTGGAAAACTATTTAAATTATATAAAATTAAAATAAGAAAGTTAAAAAACTTATCAATTTGTATAAGTCGAGGCGTGACGTGAGTCACTCGGCTTAAAATCGAATTTGCTCCCCTTGGACAGCGTCCCAAGTGCAACAGGTTTCCAGAGCAATCGACCTCCAGGATACAACGACTATGACCCGGTCCCAGCGGTGCACTCACTGTACACAGGCTTAAATCACTTGTAGTCTTAACCCGAATTAAAAATTATTTGAACACATTTTTAAGAGGAAACCTGATTTTCCAATCCATCTCAAAACTTAAAATCATAAGTCTATTTATAGACTTTGTGAAGACACCCTTTCACAAAGGGTTGTAACTTTGAGTTTAAACCCAATTGGTGCAACCTTTAGGCTTTAAAAGACAACTTTTCAAAACAAAAATTGAAAGGACGCAACCTTTCAGACTTAAGTGAAAAGACACATCCATAGGGCACCTATGGCCAATGGATATTTTGAAACACTAAATTATTTTAAAATAATTTAAAATACAACACGTCTTTCATCTAGCCTGCTCATCAGGTGTGACTTCCCATGAAATGAATTTATAAAATCAATGATCTAAAATCAGACTGGCATTACGTGCAACCCTACAATTTTACATTTTTTTTTTTATGTTGATGTTGTTGAGACGGCTCATGATGAGTAGAGGTAATGTATCTCTTATAAAGAGATGTCTACTCCTTTAAGTGGCTATTCTTTTCACAATTTCAACACATCGTGTGAAACTTTTGCAAGTTGGAGTTTAGTTTCAAAAGGCTTGTGTCAATGCTTTTTCTAGTGGCATTGTTTATATAAGGAGAAAAATGAGTAATGAGAAGTAAAGCGAAGTGGTCTTATATAATTTTTTTGAGATATTTCTTGATAGAAGATCTTGTACGTAAAGGGAAAAAGTAGAAGAGAGGTAAATCTTGTACTCTCAATATTACTTATTTTGGTAAGAAGAAAGATTTGTTCTGACTCCGTGAAGTAAGCAAATTGCCATAATACCTAAATCCATGTGCATGTTGTCTCCCATTTTTTAATTGACCATTTTGTTTGTTTATTTTGGAAGAAGATCGGTGTCAGCTTTTTTGTTGCAATTGTATTCTAAATGATTGAATTGAGTGATGCTATATTGATATGCTAAAGTTCGACAAATCCATTTACACGTGAAAATTGAAGATAAATACAATGTTAGTGAATAAAGGATGTGCAATTACGATAGAAGGAAAAGGAAAGAAGCTATAAAGATAAAAATAAAGTATTTGAGGAAAATATTAACTACGGTATATCTTCTTATACTAAATGATTTAGTTTTTTTTTTATTATAAAAAAAAAAAAAAAAAAAAAAAAAAAACAGTATTCAATCCAATTACTATAAAAGTTTTTTAGGACAAATTGCGAAACTTATATGAAAGGAAATCAATATTAAATAAGATCTTTCTCCGATGGCAATTGTACAACTCGAAGATAAAGGATGAGTCCTCTTTACAAGAACATTTAAATGGATTTAATATCCTGATCAGCAAATTAGCATCGGTCGATATGAAGATTAGTGATGAAGAAAAGTTCGCACTTAATTTGCTTTGTTTAATGCTAGATTTGTAAGATAATTTGATTATAAATCTTTGGAATGATTCGGATCTCAATATGGAGTTGAATGTGTCCACTTACTTGATGAATAATCTCGTAGAAAGAGACATAGAAAATCTGTTAGATAGTAAGAGGAAGATATATTGAGAAAGATACCAGTAAAAGAGATCGGATAAGATCCAATTTGACGGGACACAAAACAAAAATGTGTTGAAATTGTGAAAAGAATGACCACTTACAAAAAAATTATAAATCCAGAAAGTAAATCGAAAAAATTACAAAATTAATTCACACGATGAATGTTATGACGGACCTTGCTACAATCGAAATTTATTTTTCTTTTTAAAGTTTATTAATTTAAGTTTGTATAAAGATTACATGTTTGAAAAACTCCACATAATTTATTTTTCAAAATATATTACTAAAAGTAAGGATATTTTAAATCTAATTCATTCTAGCACTTAGGAGGTTCCTATCAAATCATTGGGAGGTTAGGAGTATTTTTATTTATTTTATTGATGATTTTTCTAAGAAAGTATAGGTTCATGTGTCTAAAAGGAAGAGTGATGTTTTTTCTTATTTTATCACGTTTAAAGCATTGGTTGAAACTAGAAAGTAGAGAATATAAAGTATTTGAGAAATGATAATGGAAAATAATACAATTCAAAAGAATTCAAGAATTTTTATACTAAGCATGACATTGAGAGGCATTACACAGTCATGGACTCCACAACAAAACAGAGTCGTAAAACATATGAACTATATGGTTATTAATCGTGCTAGGAGTATGTAGAGTTTGGTTCGGTTCGAGCAATGTTTTTTTAATGGAAGCTCCATTAATACAACTTGTTACTTAGTAAATCGTTCTCATACGGCTACAATAAATAGTAAAATTCTTAAAAATGTATGGTATAAAAAATCTATTAATTATTCATTCATTTGTACTTTAGCTATGATGCTTGTGTGTGGATTCCCAAAGAACAAAGGATTAAGCTTAATGCGATGTCTATAAAATGTTTTTTTTTTTTTTTTTTCACTATATATGTAGATGAAACAAAGGCGTAAAGATTGTGGGACCCTACTAGCCACAAGTTAGCGATTATTGGGATGTGATTTTTAATAAATATCCAATACAGAAAGATAATGAACTATTGAGTTCAAAGTCGCAGGAGATAATTGAATTGGAATCTTCGAACGATATTTAAAATAAGTCTACTAGTTTAAAAGATTAACGAGTTGATGATATTGTTAAAAATAAAGTTGATGAAGAGTATACAGTTGAAATAACATGTACTAAAACTCCAAGTGATCTATGTCGATCAAAAAGAATTACAAAACCTTTAGTTTGGCTAAATGATTATGTTACAATTTATGCTTGCATAATAAAATAGCATGAGCCTTATATTGAGAGACGTGAATATATGAACATTAGCCAGTGAAGAGTGTCCATGAAGGAGGAGATAGAAGCTTTGTATATATATATAAGTTGAGAATTTATTGTTTGACCTAAAGGGCGAAAGACTACTAATTACAGATTGTTATAAGATGAAGAAAGATACTAAGAAAAATATTGAAAAATACAAAGCCTAATTAGTGATAGAAGAGTATGCTAAAAATTAGGTATTAATTTTAATAAAATTTTCTTTCTTGTTATCCGATTAAGTACTATTCATACCGTGTTAACTATGACAACAGTGTTTGACTTGAAGCTTGAGTAGTTGATGTTCACACCCCAAGTATAGGGTTGTGATGTAGTAATAATCTCGGTAAGACCGAGGTCGAATCCACAGGGACTGAAACCTGTACGTAATCTGGAACTAACTAGGGCTAGAACTAAAATAAGATAAAATCTAAATCAGGTAAATTTGAGGAATAATGGTGAAATAATAAACTAAAAATTGTAGAATTCAAAGGTGGGAAATTAGAGATTCAGAAGATCCACTTGTAGAGATCAGGAAGATCTACGCTTGATTCATGAATTCAACTGGACTTCGAGTCCCATCTTCATCCAGTTGGAAGGTATAACCTTTAAAACGCAACCTGAACTTCCTTTGATCTAATCTTCAAAGAGATGAAAGGTATGAGAATTAGAGTCGATTCCATTACAAAACCATGCCCATAAGACAAAGTAAACAATGAAACTAAACTAATCCACAACCAATCAACAATGTATGAATGTTAGGAAGAGTTCTGTCATCCAACCATACCCAAGAGACGATGATGAACAACAGGGTTCCCAAATTCATACCTCTATAATACTAAGGACATGCTCAAAGCTATCGCAGATCTATCGTAATTTCAGTCACAACAAACCATTAAAAACTGAAAGCATTCCTATTAATCAAATTAAATCAAACTTCATTCAGTCACAAATCCAAGCCATAGAGATCACCCATCACGCCACAAGCTTCACCTCTTAGCCCTAGCTAAGAGGTTCAGCCCAACATGAATGGGCTGGAACTCTCCAAACACATGAGAAAACAAAAACAAAAAAAACTGCAAATAAAACAAATAATAAAAAATCTAAAACTACTCTCTCTCTCTCGTGAGATTCCAAGCCTCCTCGGCTGCCTCTTCCAGTCTCATTCCTCTTTCTCTTTTTCTTCTTTTATATCTGGCACGGTCGGCTGGAGTCGGTAAAATAAAAATCCTTTTTAGAAACTAACTCCACAGCTGTTTTACGCAGCCGACTCGTACGCAGGAAGACAGCATGTAGGGTAAGATCGGAGCCTCCTAATCTTGCTTCTACAGATGATTCGATGTAAAGGAACAACGTCCCTTAGGGCGTTTTCGAGTGGCCAACACTATGGACGGGCTGGATTACCCATTCGATCGTCGCCACGATCATACAAACATCCGCAAAACTCGGACCGCTCCCGGACGTAAAACAGAGACTGCGTTTCGTTACGCTGTGATGGTGGTGGGGCCCACTTCGTGGTTATTTTGAGAAATCCAATCCGTCCACTCGATTTCCCGTGGAAAACCGGTCGAACATGATCAGTTTTGGGTCAGCTTCGTCGAGACTCACGACGCTTTTCTTGTGACCATCCAACCTGCGTCTACGCCTTCATCTTCATGCAGCTTCTAAGAAAAGAAAGGAAATGGATCAATGTACGGTCGGTTTGACCTGCTGATTACACAGAACGGTGTGGATCATCAATATGTGTGATGATGGTGGCCCACCAGAAGTCGACCGTAACTCTCTGTTGCGGCAATACGGGTTTCCAAATTCTCACGGGTCAGCGACCGCTGACCGTCTTTGTCAGTCCAGTGCACCTCATGTGCACGTGAGGTGTACACACACACATTCTATGAATTGGATTCCACCTTGATGTTCTGAGAAATTCACTCCGTCCATCTGTTCTATCATACCATTTTAGGCGTTGGATCCAAAATTGAAGTGAATCCAAATATCAGGTGGGCCTGAAATCATCAGTTTATGGACTGATTTGTCCGTTGGGATGTTTCCACAAAGATCCAACGGATGAATTTCTCCATGTACGGTTAGTATGTGATCCTCAGGTCTTGTATGGAGTCTTGTCCTGAACGGATGGTGGAAACCCTGTGATCTTTGCATTCGGACCCTTTTTAGGCTACTTGAGCTTCAGTTTCTGGATTTTCTCGGATCTCTGGTGTGTAAATCTGTTGATCTTGGTCCCCTGGAGTCCGTCCATAGCCTTGGTGACTTCTGAGCATCAATTCTATGCTTTTAACATCCTTTTTCATCCAAGCTCCTAAATTCATCCTGCAGCATAAACACGATTAAAATATATCGTTAAACAGCATCATGTTCATAATTCAGGTAATAACTGGGGTCTAATATGCAATATTCGACCCTCAACAGTTGAATGTAAAAAAAGTTTTTCTACACGAAAATCTTAATAAGAAAATTTATATGACTCAACTTGAATATTTTATTGAAGAAAATAAGAAGAATCTCATTTGTCGGCTGGACAAATTCATTTATGGTTTAAAACAGGCGCTAAGATGTTGGTACAATCAGTTGATTCCTTTATTGTGATCTTGGAATTTCAAATATGTGAGGCAGAACATTGTGCATTTATTTGTAAGTATGTTAATAATGACTTTTTGATGGGGATTTTCCCCTCATTGTTCGGTTCGATGAAATCGAACAGGTTTCGATAGAATCGATAATTGCAGGTTTTTCACTGCTAGTTTCTGGACTGTTTTTGGTCCTGTCGATATCATCGAGAGACTTTCAGATGATATCGAGACTGTCATCGAGAGTGGCTCGATTACATCGATAATTGTTAAATTTTTCACCCCTGGTCGCTGGACAGTTTTGGTCTTGTGTCGATATCATCAAGAGACCTTTAGATGATATCGAGGCTATCATCGAGAGTGGCTCGATGGCATCGAAGAGTTCCGCAGATGCGATTGCGGAAACACAGATTTTGCAGATTTTGTTTCCTATTTGGATTCTACCTCTTTCTATACTTATATAAAAGGGTGTATGCGGGATTGGGGTGGATTCCAGGACATTTAAGTTTTCTAAAGGTTTTTTAGGAGGGCTTAGGGCTACAAAAGGTGAGAGAGAGAGAGAGAGAAAGAGAGAGAGGAAGCTTGTGGAAGGGAGATTTTGCTCATAGAGGTGTAACGCCCCGAAAAATCGGGGGTCGTGCATAGACTCGACTCCCGAGTTCCCGAGTGTCACTTATCATGCATTTATGGTTTTATGATTAATCAAATTTAAATGCGCAATTTGGAATTACCTGAGGCACGAAGCACAATCACACCAGTTTACTGAAATGAAGGATATCTCACATATATATATATGTCCAAAAATAATAAAGGGTCGCCCAAGGCGTTGCCCAACAGAACAACAAAAAAGGCTATGTCCAAAAAGAGTAAAGCTGAGCTCGCGGCTCAGCAAATCCAAATCCAGCCCGATCAAGCCGATGGAGAGCCACCCATCAGCTGCAAGTAGGAGATCCCGTCCTCCTCGTCCAAGCTCGCCTCGCCAGGCTCCTTATGCCCTGAGTCACCTGCATCTATGAATGAGTCTGGTTGGTGTTTTAAAACACTGTCCCAGAGTGGGAGTGAGTGATCAACTCAGTGTGAACTATTGGTCTCAAGTTACAACAAGCATCAATTGTAATATGAACTTAATGAAAAGCAGACAATCATCAACACCTAATAACTCTTATTTAAAATGCATGTATGCGGGATGATATGATGCATGCCCTCGCTACAACACTCCCTCAAGCGACTCCATCTAACGATCGCATATGACAGCACTCCCTCAGAGCGACCTCAACTTCCGAGTCGCCACCCTAACTAATGTGTGCAATGCGATCGTGTTAGCCGAGTTATTAGTTAAGTCCATTCATCCAGCAGGTTGGGGATTCTGATTCACCCTACGTATCAATGCCCTAAGCTGGTTGCGAGGCCAAGACCCCATCAACGCGTGAGGCCGAGACCTCGCGGTCCGTGATCCCGTTGGGTTCCTCATCCCCGACACCAAGCACATGAGGAGTGCCAAAAGGAAGGGATCGCTCGCGGTCACTACGGGGAGGTACGGTACCCCAGCGTAGGCCGACAGCTAGGACATAGTATCCCATTCCACCATGCCCGGCTCACGAGGCTGTGGACCAGTTTCAAGTGAATTTTTGATGGGCTACAACGGTTGTAGGGTGGTTCAGGTTCCATACATATGTGAGCAACAGGGTTAACATACAGGGTTGATAAGTCAGTAGGCTAGACCGCATGAGTCAAGCAAGTGTGAGACGAGCGACCTCGGGCACAAGGGTCCCACGTAGTCGAACTACAGCCGCCCGAGCACACCTGCCCAAAACCCACGGTTTAGCCTCGAGGCGGTCCTACCAATGGAGCCACCTTCGCTCTCCTCATGTTTCCTGACCAACCCAAGGGTACGAGTAACAATCCCTAGCATGCCGACTACCAATGCGTCATCCAGCATACACAACCTTCATGTTCTCATGCTTCTCAACATACAATTCAGATTCTCATACCAAGCAAGGCCAATGATATCATAATACAAGTGCAAGTGAGGTGTGTGAGTGTGTGGGAGGAAGTTAAGCACTTCCACCATTGCAAGAAATCATATGCACACGATCATCATACATTCTATGAAGCAACAATGTAGGGAACAATCAACAAGGCATGAGCACCAAATCATCCAAATACCCAATCATGTGAAAGGCAATAACAACACCAAATGAAGATCAACATGCATTCTATACGAATTTCAACAATCATACAATTCCTAGGGTTTCTCTAGTTTCTCCAATCATAACATCCAAACAATCAAAATCATTAAACCTATAGTAAAATTGGTGCTAGGCCACCTAAGAACAATAGTCCGCACCTTGTGATTCGTTGGAGACTCGAAAACGACCTAGGAACGTCGATTTGGGGGCCGGTTGGTCGGAATCCCTAAAGCAAGTTCATACATGAGAAATCCATGTAAAATCCCTCTTCATCAAAAGGGTTTTCAAGACAAAGGATGAGAAGCCTTACCTAGATGATCAATGGACGATTTTGGTGGTTGTGGTGCACGATTTCTTCTTGGAGAAGGTGTAGGAAGTTGAAGGGGTTGATTTCCTTGGGCCCCACCTCGATCTAGGGTCCACCTAGCTCTCACTTTCACTCTCCCTAACTCTCTCTCCTCTCTCTTTACTCTCTCCCTCTTTCTCTCTCTCTCCTTTGGAAATGGAAAAATCGTATGGAAAGAGAGGTGCCCAAATGAAGTCTTTTTATAATGCCAGTTTTGGTGCAATTAGCCCCAAGTGTTGGGTCTTTACTATATTAACCCTATGGGAGGGTTTTTCTAGCCTCAAAGGCCCACTATGGGGTATACTAGTCGACATACACCACAGGATAGTTAGTTCTAATGATGATCTACGTATGGACACAATCGGCCCGCCATTTCGACGCGTCGATCGACATATATGATTAGAAGTCTGTTCAACGGTCACCGATGGTCGATCGGGGCCGCGGTTATACGGATATGAGGAGGGAAATATCCTTACTCGATGTGTGAAGTTTGGTTACAAACCGACGGTCTAAAATCCTCAACTTTGCATAAGATGGGACGACTCACATCACTTAAGTTCCCAAAATTTTCCAAACTAGCCTTCTAAGGCTCCTTATTGAAGTTGGGGTGGCCCTAACGCCCCCCAGGCCACCAATTTCGGTAGGTAGGTGTCTTATGGCCCAATTAGGGCCCATGTAAAATCTGAAATCAAACGGATGAACGGATATATGATCTGAGTAAGCGTTTCTGACCTTTAAGTGGCCCTGTGGAGCCCATTTCGGTGATTGGAATGGTTCTGGTGGCCTTCTGGCCATGAAATTTATAGGATAAGTGGTCCATGGCCCGATGAAGAGCCACACAAAATTTGGGAACGATTGAATATGGGGTTTGGTCGTACAAGTCAGATTTGCGATCAACGGTTACCGGGCCGCGATCAGGTCCCAGATTTCGTGGACGCGTGTAGTAAAATACATTAGACCTTCTTCGTAAATTTGAAAGAAATACGATGGTTGAAAAGCTCGGAGTCTCAGTTTCTTTTGTCAGTGTCAGATTTTAACTCAGGCATTGGTTGGGCGCATTGGGCAAGCGCCAGATGGTACTTCTGGGTGTCTACTGGGTCCGCAGTCTGCGATGGACCACAAGCCCAGCGAGATCTATAATTTTCTAAAGTTTTAGATTTTTCTGACCCTCCTCGGTTGCGGGGTGACCCACACGGGCTGTTGTTAAGTGTAAACGGGTCATCTGGCTTGGCGGCCCGCACTTGGTCCCATCATAACTAAACTGGTCCACCCTAGTATAAACTAACATTGAGTGATAATGGTCATTAAGTAATTTTATAAGTTAATTAAAAAGAAATTTTAAGGATTTTTGGAAATCCAAAACAGTGAAAATCCGGGATGTTACAAGAGGTGATCTACTTCGCAGTCCACGTCTCAGCGCTTCTACGTCCACGTGATCGGTGAGATCTCTCAGTTTTCTTTTGTTTCTCTTATTGTTTATCCACTCCTGCGTGAGTGAAGAAGGTTTGATGCAAGCGGTGTGTGCTTGTGATCGGTTGTAACGTTCTGCTTTATAGTAGATTGTTAATCTGGACGAGGTCCCGTGGTTTTTACCTCTTTGAGGGTTTTCCACGTAAAAATCTCTGGTGTGGTGTGGTTTATGTTTTAATTTAGTTTATTGTATTATTATTCCATAATTCTGGTTTGTTTTGGGAGGCTAGATCCTAAGGTTTTGTGCAAGGCCCCCAACACTTTTTATCTTGTTATTGTAAGTGGATGATATGCTTGTTGCATATATTAGTAGAGATAATATTGCAACATTAAAAGCTCATTTGATTAGAAAATTCAATAGAAAGGATTTGAGTGTTATTAATCAAATTATTAAAATGAACGTATTTAGAGATAGAAAGAGTAGAAAAGTTTGGATAATTAAAAAGAATTCTACACCGCTTCAATATACAGAATTCTAAGATAGTAAACACTCAATTTTTTATTAGTTGTAAGCTGTTTTCAAATCAATGTCTTAGCAAAGAAGCAAAGAATGCAGGTGTCTCAAGTACCATATTCATCGACAGTACGGAGTCTTATGTTTGCTATGGTGGGCACCAGACCAAACATTGCCCAAGTAGTATGAATAGTTAGGATGTACTTGGCAAACTTGAGTACAGATAATTGGATTGCTGTGAAGTGAATTATTCGATACTTGAAGGGTACTTCTAAGATGACTATTTGTTATAGTGGTCAAAATGTAAAATTTATTAGATTTATAGATATAGATTATGTAAGAGATTAAAAAAATATCTACCACATGTTATATTTTTTCTATTATCAGTGATGTGGTTAGTTGGATATCTAGATTGTAGTTAATGGTGACATTGTCTAATATAAATGTATAATACATATCAGCTACATAAGCATGCAGAGAATGTATTTAATTGAAGATGTTGTTAGAAGAATTATTAAATGCAAGCAGAAAGTGGTGATGATTCACTGTGATAGTCAAAGTACATTATACTAACTGGCTAAGAATTTGATATTTTATACTTGGAACAAGCATATTGATGTTTATTATTACTTTTATTCGTGATGTGGTTAAAGATGAACAGATCTCATTGTAGAAGATTCATACCGACGACAATGTAGTAAATATATTGATGAAACCTGTTATAAGGGGGAAATTCGTTTGGTTCAGGATTTCTCTTGGACTCGTTGTTACCTAAAAATTGGTAACGTTTGTGCAATTGTTATTGAAATCGTTTTTCAAACTATTATAGATATTAGTATTCAAGTAAGAGAATGCTGAGGTGGTGCCTCATATATAGAGGTAATGATGTCTTCTACAAGGAGATGTATTCTCTCACCATCCCTTGGTAAACCTTTGTATGGTGAAGCTTACTTTTAAAAACTTCTATTTATATTGTCTCTTGTAGTGTTGTCTATATAAAGAGGAGACAGGTAAAGAGAGGTATTACTATATCATCTTTTGGATATTTTGTTGTGGAAGTTCATATATAGAGAAAGAGTGGAAGAATGATAAGTTTTAAACTTTCAATATTTCTTATTTTAATGAATAAGAAAGCATTGCGTTCCTATCCCATTGAATAGACGTATTGTTAAATCACACAGACGATTGTGTCTCTTGTCTATTATTTTTCGTTTGGCCTTTTGAATTTTTATTTAATCATGTTTTGTGATTTTGATTTAGCCTGCGCGAGGTTTTTTTTTTTTTCCTGTAATAGATGTGGACCATATGAGTTTTTATGGGGCTCATCTAAGGGGATTTTCCTGCAACCTCTATTATATATAGGGAGTTCCTGCAAAGCTCAAAAATAAATTAGATCCAAGGCTCAAGTATGCCACACCACGAAAAACGTTGGGGAGTAAACGCCCACAATTGAAGCCTTATTGGGGCTTTAAAAAAGTCGTTGGATGGAGCTGATATTTGTATTTTTACCTTCTTTCTAGTAGTATCATCCTATAAACCATTTGAATGACATTTAAACATCATGGTGAAGCCTGACATCAGGATGAGCTAGATTTTGTATTTTCCCTTGTACCAAGAAGATTAAGGGATCCCTTTGAGTTTTAGATCTACTGCAGTATCTTTTGTCTCTTATCCCAGCAGGGCTTTCGTGATGCACGAACTCACTAGGGAGCTGGTTGCAGAGAGCTTGAGTATTCAAACGCGACAAATGTAGGAGACCATTGTGGTTTTTTTTTAGCGTCGAGCATGGAGCGTTATCCAATGCTGAACATCATTTACTTTCATTGATTGAGAATAGAATTGAGAATGTTTCATCTACGCCATTCATTATTGTATGTCTCAGCAACCAGTCAACTAGGATTTTCAGTCAATTGTTAGTTCATGGCCCAAACACAAGTTCAACGCTTTGATTTGAGTTAGAAGTATGACATATGTGCAATTTATTTGTGAATATGTATTGATTATTAAACCCTGTCAAGGTACTTATTTTTCGAATTGTAGAGCACTGTCCAACCTGTCCACAATCTCAATATGCAATCCGCATCTTCTTCCTGTGTCGTCATCGCACAGGATTAGTTCGTGGGCCATCGATCATTTGTGAGCTTACGCTTCACGAGTTGTCCATCTGGTCCAGAGCAATCCACGAACGATATCTTGTAAAATTACACTGGTTGGATCATCCAACGTATCCTATAGAGACTAGCAATGAATGATTAAGCTGATCGCATATCTACATCCTCCATCCGATTTTCTAGCTTATTTTAAGGCATGAAACAAATCCAAATCTCAGGTAGACCATACCATAGGAAACAATAGTGATTGAACACCCACCATTAAAAACTTCGTGGGACCCACCTCAATACCCTACCCACCATATTATTTATTTGCCATCCAATTGATGAGTCACATAGACCTTGATGAAGAGGGAAAAATCAGCTTGATCCAAAACTTTTGTGGCCCACAGGAAGGTTTTAACAACCAATCATGAGGATTTCCTTTGATATTGTCCACTTGATATTTGAATCTAGTTTATTTTTGGACCGGCATGATTAGGGCCGCACCGGGTCTGCTCCCACAATTTTCTGGGATATAATTCATCTACGATGTTTCTCATTATGCGGTTCAGATTCTTGGTATTGTGACGTGTACGGCCCACATGTCTGCCATACGGAAACCCTTTTCAGAAGCACAGACGTTCATGTTTGCCGCATGTCAGGAGAACTTTCATGCCCGCACATAATAGTGCAGATCCTCCACCTATCGTATTCTAGTAGACCCCACTTTCCTGCAGACAGAGAAATGATTAAATAGCTGAGAAGGAGCATGAGCAAGGGACGTGAATTTCCTGTAAAGGCTTTGGCCAGAAGCTCTTGAGATGGGAAGCTACGTGGGGCCCACCTTGATGTTTGTGAGAAATCCACTGCGTTCATCTGTTTTTTAGATCATTTTAAAACATGCCACAATAAAATGAGGTGAAACCAAAACTCAAGTGGGCCACAGGAGAGAAAACAATGGAGATTTAGTGACTATTGTCGAAACATTGGATGGCCACCAAAGTTTTGTATCAACTTAAGACTTTTTAGTATTTTCAGTTCCATCCAGTGCCAATGGCCTTATAAATAGTTGGGATAAGTTTTGTATCAACCTAAGAGTTTTTGGTATTTTTAGACAGGCCGATTTGCGAGCCAAGCTAGGTCAAAAAGCTAGATAAGCTTGACTCGAGTTAGCTCGGCTTAAACCACTACTCAAGGCAAAGTAAGCTTTATATGATCTGACTCATTTTAAAAATGAGCCAAAGTTGAGTAGAGCCAAGCTTGATACGGTTTGACTTGAACTTGGCTCAGATTACTCGAATACACACACACATATATATATATATATACACACACACACACGGGCAAAGGTAGAGGGATAATCACAACTCACACCATCGTGGTAGGATTTGAACATTTGGCCTTCATATGAGTATTGGACTATTTAATAAGCTTACAGAGTGAAGGTCAAATGTTCAAAGGATCCAGAGTGAAAGCTTACATTTACATTACAACTGATGTGGATGGATCACTTACTGTGGAGCCCACTATGATCTATATTCCTTTAATCCGTGTCATCCGAGTGATTGATTACACACCATTAAAAACTTCCCTATCTATATGCCTTATATCCATGTCTTCGATTGAATACACACCATTAAAAACTTCCCTGGGGCTGTAGGAATGTTTATTTACCATACAACCTGTTGATAAGGTCACAAGGACCTCGACGAAGGGACAACAAAAAATATCAGCTTGATCCATTAGTTTTGTGCCCACGAGAAGCTTTTAATGGTAAATCACCACCGTTTCCAGTAGTGTGGTACACCTGAGATTTGGATCTGCTTCATTTATGGATTTTTGATTTAAAATGATCTGTCCAAACGAATGAATGGAGTGGATGTTAGTCACATACATCAAGGTGGGCCTCACCGTCAGGGATCCACCGACCTTGGTGGCTCGGGAATCCACCGAAGCCCATGTGCAAGCGTCTGGCCAGAGTCCTTGCAATTGGGAGTTAATTGATACTCCGGCTACATATGACGCTTTATATGCAGGCACTCATAAATTGTACACGTGTCATAAAATAACTCAAATCAAACCGACTAAGTTGTGGAACCCATTGTCGCTAAGTCACTGACCTGAAATCAGATTAGTCGAATAATCTCATCCTCTGATTCGTCGACAATTGTTTGTTGAAATACGACCATGGATAATTTTTATTCTTAATCATTTAAATGTCCAGCAAACCAATAATCAAATGATCTTAATTTCTGTCCAATATACACTGGGACCCGTAATTTGGACAGCTTAGTTCAAAATTTCTCATTAGCCACGAGTGCAATTTTAAGTAATTTCAAAGTGCCTGCGTATTATAAGCTCGGTTTTGTGTTTCTATAAGTGGGCCAGCTGATTCACTAACCAAGACAAAAATGAGAGGTGGCCTAATCATAAGCGGCCCACACACCAAAAATCATCCATATTTTAATATAGTAGCTACGGAATATTTTCCCTTCCTCCAATGTGGACAATTGCACTAATTTATTTCATAATCATCTATTTGCTGGTGAAAAATAAAAGAGTCAGGGCATGTTTGGGAGCATGGATTTGGAATCCCCTGGATTTGGAATCCATTAGATTTGAACTCCTCATGTTGGGTTTGGTACCCTGGATTCAAAATTCTTATAATCCAAAAGTAGTTTATACATGGTATATTTATAGGGATTTAAATTTAATTACTAAATTAACTTTAACATATCTAATTAGCGTAAGTATGTAATGTTTGATACAATGGTTGTAATAAGCCCATTGAAATATATACTTTACCTGAAAATGATGAAATTCCAAGTCTCTAATGGGCCACAAGCACGAGATCACATCCGAGTGACTAACCAGCGATTTTTAACCATTGATTTACATGAACAATGTTTGGATGGCGCGAATCATCATATTAAAGTAATTATAGTGATGCAATTGATAATCTGGATGTTTTCAGATATCATTAGTGGGCCATGTGCCCAATAGATTAATAGCATAGTAACAGACATGTTACACATGCAACCGTTCAAAGGATTTTAGATGCAACGTAAGCTTTCACTCTGGATTTGAAACCCCGCTTCGAGGGGATTTGAAACCCCTGGTTACTTTATGGTGCCAAAAGATCCTTTAGAATTTTACATCCGGAAGTTTTTAAGGTACGTAGGGCCATCCAATGGGGGTTCTGCAGTATCAACGGCTCCGACAACTGGATCATGGACCCCACTTGCAAGAAAATGAGACTGTATGGAAGTGTAGAAACTCTCGGACTGGTACGTTAGCTATAAGTGGGCAACCGTTCTCATTTAACGAGCAAATGTCAATTTAAATTGGACAGGTACCATCTTCTGATCATTAGACTGTGGTCGTCCATCGATGGTGGAGCCCACAGAATAAATGGTCCATATATACCCTCCACAAATTCAGCTGGTTCTCCTTATTACCAAACAGGTCCGTAGCCAAATTAGACAATTTTCTATCCCTGAGTACAAGGAAATGTGTCTCACATGTGTGATATCCAACCCATTCATGAAGAAAGCCCCATCATGTAAAATGCCTTGGCCAAAACCAGACAGGCCTCTTAGAGGGTTAGGCTTATAAAAGAAAAGATATTATTAATTGATAAACAGTGCCTTCTTGGAAAATGACGTCTTGGAATAAAGCTTTGCATATGACAATGAGTGGGTTTTCTTAAGTGAAAGCTGTATTTTGATAAAGAGATTGAAACCATGCAATTATGCTGATAGACAGAGTATAATATTGGCTATGAAGAGACATTTGCTTGTATGATATTGACCGTGAAGAGACATTTGCTGGGAGAGAGGATAGGATGTTACCCATGCAACACCTTCGTGATATTCTCATCGTAGGGCGCACCTTGATGATGTGCTTTATATATACATTGTCCATCTATTTTTATAGCCCATTTTAGGATGTGATAAAAAAATCAAGCAGATCTAAATCTCAAGTGGACCACACATCAAATAACAACGGTGATTAAACGCCCCCATTAAAAAGTTCCCAATGCCCACCATAAGCAGATCCCTAATGGTTTTTTTTTTTCCATCCACCCCCTTGATAAGGTTAAACAAACCTGGATGAAGATAAAATACAAAGATCATCTTGAACCAAAAATTTTGTAGACAACAATTTTATTTTATTTTTAACGGTTACTTATTCACCACTTTTTTCAGTGGTGTGATCCACTGGAGATTTGGATCTGCTTAGGCTTTGGGATAACCTCTTAAAATGAGCTGAAAATTTGGATGGACGGCGTGGATATACAACACATTCATCAAGGTGGCCCCCACATGGTAAGGGTAACATTCACTAGTGGGTGTTAACCGAGTAACATATCTAATCCACTACCTTGCCTTGGTTGCCAAAATATCACTATCTGCCCAATCAGTATGATTTATAAAATTCATTAGTGGACTGTTTGAAATAGATTGAAGAGTGCATATTGCCCCTCTACCTAATACTATATTAGCAAATCAATAATGTGTTATTTAAAGAAGTCTTTGTATGGACATAAACAAGTTCTATTATCATTTTTTATGCAGAATCATTTTCGAACTCCGGTAGAAACAAAATGATCATGACTATGAAAAGGGAGTACTCTGCTTCTACTCTTAAGTAGATGAAATTCTCACCATTGGTGATGACTTTGAAAATATTTACATGTTAGTGTAGCTTGTTAGTAAAAAAATTTAAATGAAAGATCTGGGTCCTCTTGCATACTTCCTTAAGTTGAAAAAAATATACTCCTGGCCTGATCATATTATCAAGCATAACTAATGCCAAACAGGTGGCTATTTCAAAGACACCCAGATCCATAGCCCAACAGGTAGACTGAGTGGAGATACCTCGTTTCAACACTCGAGGTCTTGGTATGGATCCCTAGCCAGGGTGGCTAACATGGAGTGTGTGTACTGACATAGGTGTGTACTAACAAGCTAACCCAAAAAAAAGAAAAAAGAAAAAAAAAAGTGGCTATTTCAAAGAAAATAAAGCCAAAGATAAGAAAATTAATGAGGAAGTCTTTGTGAGTCCACTATCTATTGATAATTGATTGATACCATTATTCATTTGACCTTGACATGCCTAGACGTATTGCAAGCCGACATAATATTAGCCGGGCTAAATGCTCAGATACTCGTTGTTTGATATATGCTCCATGAGAGTCTTTTGTCTCATGAAAATGAAAAAGAACCATAACTTTCAAGTCATCTTCTAAAGTAAAATAAGTAAAAATTAAGTGGGTCACACATGAACTTAGCCATCAGGGTAGCAAGATGAATGGTTTAAATCACTTTGACAAGCATTGCTTATATAGGAGAGAGGAAGAGAAGGAAACTCCATTGCATCAATGTCTTCCCCGGTGACAGCTCCAATGGCCGGAACCCCAAGGTCGAGTTAAGTTCATCCTCTAACCCTAAATCTAGTACGGAAATATATAATCCAAAAAGGAAGACCTTTCTTACAAATATAGAACAATGTTGACATGGCTGGTAGCCTTTCAGGACTTGGATATCCATCTTTCCTCAACATCGCATATCGCCCACAATATGAGTGCATTGCTTGCTTCAAATCTTTTTTTTTTTTTGCACAAATGAACTAATGAAATTGAGGTTGATTGTAATTTCATTTGTGAAAATACTTGAATCAAAAAATCATACTTCTTCACATTGCCTCACATAATCAACCAAGAAACATATATTCTAAGACAATGACTCCTTATGGACATAACTAACTCATAGACAAACTAATGTTGTTTATTCAATTTCAATTTAAGAGCAAGTTTAAAGATAAAGATATGCTTCCCTACATCATGGGCCCCACACTCACTCATTGTTGGTGTATATTATTTATGTATGGTATATATATTTTATCTTTGATATGTATATTTTGTTGGCAATTTATAAGTGCGTGTATGCACATGTTTCCTCTTATATATAAGCTTTTAATCTATTTGTAAATTGTGAATAGTGATGAATTTTTTCCTTACTTATTATTATCCTAATTGTCAAATATATGTCATGTAAATATGCATAGACAATGAAGATCACATAAAGCTAATTATAAAGAAACTAACTACATGGATACTCTACAGATGCTAATTGCTTTATTTTTCTGCTTTCTACTGTATATGTTATAAGGCCACCATTCACGTGGCTAGGATTTGAAAGAGTGAGATAATTCAACCATGGTCGATCCATGGCAATGATCTTAGGATGGACAGCCCCAATCCACGGTGCAACTTCCATGTGTATGGAATTGTGGGTGGAAGAGATGTACTATAATAAAATAGAACATTCCAGGTACTATGGACGCGCGTGTTGTCTCAATGTCTATCTTGATGACAACCTTATGTCAAACAAAAATGATTACATCTTGCAAGGCAGATGTTGTCTAGTAAGATATCCCGCGGCTCATTTTTGAAAAAGTGATTGAGATGTGGAGTGTTTTCTCCAACCTTCACATATTCTAATGCATTGCACTTGTATGGAATCCATACCGTCAAATGGCCATTCCTAACTCATAAACCTGGCCAATCAGTTCTTCAAGTGTGCCATGATGGTGGTATAAATATCAAGGAACTGCTTGATTAGGAGAAATCTATAGTGTGGAAATGCATAACCTAATGTTTATTTACCCATTAACTCAATCTGTATGGTTGAAAAATGACTTCTATTTTTAGGATATGGTCATTTTACTAGTGCAAAATTAAAATTTATTAAACAACGGTCACTTGGTATTCTATAAAAAAATAAAATTTATTAAACAACTGTCACTTAATATTCAATAAAAGATAATTGAACTATGAAAAAAAAGAGTTAATGATTGGCTGGCAAAATTCCATCATTTTCTTTACAATCAAACAACAAAAAATTTCGAATCAAGAAAATATATGTTCTTTTCAAGTGGATTACAGTAATGGAACAGACACATTTGCCCACATTGTCTTTTATAAATGAGTTGAAATGATTATTTTTTTTTTGGTAACCATTTTATCCAAAACCCATAAACAAAGGATCGACGACCATCATACATTCAAACACGCCTTACATAATAAGCTCCAAAAGAAGCATTATTTCAACAACAATACAACTCAGATGGAAATCTGTTCCCATTTGAATATGGGTGAGTAAGATGTGCGAGTTGCATGAATTTCATAACATTCCATTTATGGATTCTACTAAGGTATGGGAAAGGAAGTAGCCCAACAAGTGATCATGACCGTCCCCTTAATGCCGCTGAAAAATCCCACCCCCATGTGTCTGCAAAAAAGCATAAAATAAAAATTAGTGAATATAAATGCGCATGCAAGTAGTAGTGCCGCCGTTGGTGATACACCATTCCGACTTAGATACTTTTGTTAGTCGTTGAACTTTTTCCAAGCAATCACGAGAACTGGTATCTCAATCTAAATAGATGAATAGTATGTAAACCCTAAATAGCTGGGTTAACACAATGATAATGATGATGATAATGATAGTGAAACAGAAAATACATGTAGATATTAGGACTAGATCGGACAATTTAAAATACAAAGTGGTAAAATATGAAATCCATAAATGTCGCCCAAACGACTTGTTCATTGAAGAAGTCTTTTTTGAAATTATTATTTTTTTTTACCAGATTTGGCCAGCATTTTGCTATGGGTCATCGATGTCGATGCAACGGCCGCCGCAATCCTTAAGGCAGAAATTATTATTACCGCAATTCGCCATGCAGTCTTCAAAACATTTGGCTCGGACGGCCGGGATGGACACCAGCCATAGCATGCATATGATCAAGAACAATGCAATAATGAACTTTGCATTGGCCATTTCTTTCTTTTCTTCTTCTTCTTCTTACTCTCTCTTTAGAACAGATCGAAAGATAGATGTGGCTAAAAGATGGAGTGGGAAGTGGTATTTATAGAGAGAGAGAGAGAGAGAGGCAGGGGCTGGCATGGCCCACCTCAATCTCAGTATCATCTTGTGGCTGTTATTAAATTATGGTAGAGGGAGAACCGGCCTTATTACTAATTTTGTAGGATTTGGTGAGACCGTTTCGTGTTACAGTAGAAATGAGAGGAGGGAGGATTTAGTGAAGCCGTGACCGTGGGGCCCACCTTTATGTATGTGTTGTATACACACACCGTCCATCATCCGTTTTGCCAGCTCATTTTAGGACATAAGCCTAAATAGGAAGCATATCCAAATCTCAGGTGGACCACACCACAGGAATCAGTGGTGATTGATTGAATGCCCATCCGTAAAAATTTCTTTTGGGCCACATTACATAGGTTCATTTTAACCTACTAAGCTTTGTAGCGCATCCGCCCACTACAAAAAGATGGACCGTTAAATGCTTGTGGGCCGTTTCATTCCCACGGCGCGGACCAAGTAATCTAAGGGCCACTGGATAAAGCGAGTGGTTTGCAAGGAGGCGGCAAATGGGCTAGGACATTCGTTGGAAGTTTCGGCCCGACCCAACTCAGGCCCAGCCCATTTAAGTAGGGTTTGTATTTGGAGTTGTTTCATGGTCCAAAAATAAGTCAGTTCGATCATCAGGAGGGCAACAAGTGTATGTTGAATGTGGACAGTTAGTCGAGTGATCTTAGCCATCCAATAACAAGTGCTGTCCACCTGATTAATCAGTGTAATTCTAACGGATACCAAGCAGATCTTTTATGGGGAATGATCACGTATTCTAACCATGCGTTTGAGTTGTGTGGGGCCCACCTGTGATGTTTGTGTGGAATCCGAACCGTGCATCTGGTGTACCTCCTTGGCACCTCACATATCAAGAATGTTCAATCCCTATCAAAAGCTCAGGTGGGCCACACCACAGGGAGCAATGTACAATCAGGCCTAAAACGTATACATTCACTTCTGTGGCCCACCTAAGTTTGGAATGGCTTGAGTGTTGGTATGTCCGTTAATCCGGGTAGAACTCACCTGATGACTCCACATTCCATCTTGGAATTTTCCATGGTGGACGGTCTTTCCCTTGTTGTTCCCTTTGTTGCGGCCCACCCGAGTCATCGATCATGCTGGATTTTGGTATATAGGCTTAACATTGGGGTCCCATCTAAAGGGTACGTTGGATGGCATTCACACATCACAGTGGGCCCACAAAGGTTGAATGAACGGTAATCACCATATGTTCCACTGCATGCGATCACTCCTCAAGTTCTTTAAATAAGACTCGTTCTACTTGTACCTTGATTAAATGACAGCCACGGGATGCTGGCTCTCTCCGTAATTCCCTTGTTTGGACACCTGCCTTCGGCAATGTGGATCCGCTCCCTCTTGCATTAAGGATTGCAGTAGAGATTGTGTTGGGGCGGCAGCGTAGACACACAAAATAAATAATAAAAATAAAATAAAGGTCCTGCTCTATCAACGTAAATGCATGCCCATGATTTCGATGGTCTGGATTAGCATATATACATGCATGGCACATGTGCAGGCCATAGTCTTATTGTTTATTTTAAAAAAAAAAAAATTTATTTTATTTTAAAAAACACACCACCACACACTCAGGCCTTGAGATTTCACCACCTATGGGTGCTCGAACCCTTGACCAGGGGTTGAAACTCCTGAGAGTCTACCACTAGAGCAAGAGCAAGGACACAGTTTTATTGTTGAAACATAGGATTACGACTCCATAACTTGCACTATAACTATTATAGCGATACTGGTTTTGTATCTTTGCTAATCTTTGGTGTATTGTTGTACAGATGGAGTGGGAAAGCGAGGTTTTGGTATCAATGGTCGCAATTCTCTGGTTATTCAATGAACTCCTCTCTCTCTCTCTCTCTCTCTCTCTCTCTCTCTCTCTATAGTTCCATGGCAAATGCTAGATGAATGAGGAATATGGGCAATGTGCATGACTTTCAGTCGCATCACGTCCGTCCATGTTTCTGTGGACAAGAGTTCTGTTGAAATTTGCATCCATGTTTTTTGTAATCATGTGTTTTAAGTTACCAACCATTCTATGTTTATTGTTTCAGTAAAGGCCTGTTTAGAAGCAGGAAAAATTCTATTCTGGGCAGTCTATCTTGGACAATTTGTTCCGGATGGTCCGTCATGGTTGGTTTTACCTGAAATAAAGAGAAGAAAGTGGATGATGGCACGTGTGAAGAGGTTGAAGATGGGTGAAATAGAGCAGGCTTCGGCTCATGCGCATGATGATATGTTGGGTTGGTTAAAGATTGATGGTAGCACATGTGGGGCTTTTAAAGATGGACGGGAGGACGTGTACAAAATATCATGTTTCTATAGATACTGAAATATGAATACAACCTTTAAGAAGTGATCACCTACAACCGGTTGGAGGCTGAAACCCATTCTTTGATGCCTTCACAATATCTGCTTCTACCATTGGCCTAACACGCATCCACACACATAAGGCTTTCAATAGCAAAGTGATTGAAAAAAAAATAGTAGTGCCGAAGATTAGTCTTTGTAAATAATTTCTCTGACTTGGAGAAAGAAAATGTAGTTGAACTTAAGCAATCACTATATAAATATGATCTAGGTTGTTGATCTAAATGCTAGGACAAGTTATGATGAAGACCATGATGAAAATATCATTTGCATGGTTCATGATGGAAATACGGTCCACTCAATTTCATTACCGTACTTTTTCATGGTTGTGGTACCAGTGAATCAGATTTGTCTATTTGGTCACTACTATTGTAGATGGCTCATCTGGCAGTCCTGCTGGTGGTAAAGGTATCTTAGAATGGCTACGGGCATGAAGAGACTTAAGGGGTGATTGGTGGTAGATGTGCTAATGCGCTACACGTGTAAGATCTGGACCATTTATCAGCTTGGTAGTTCCGTAAACAATCTCTCTCTCCTCTCCTCCTCCCCCCCCCCCCCCCCCCCCCCCCCCCCAAAAAAAAAAGGAGGCTGGTCACCACTCATCATGTGAGAACTTGCGTGAGAAAGATGGTTTGAAAACAGATAACAGTCTACGTTCAACAATGCACATGGTCCATCTGATAAGTGGAATCTCTTGATTTTTTTTTGGCAACGGTGATGACCACTGTAGCCACCACTTAACGAGTGACCTATAACCAACACGTGTGCCATTTCTTCCGAGACTAACCCCTTCAACCTGTCCTTGGACAAATTGCATTGATATTTCTCAGGGCAATAGAAGAAAACAGGCAATTTGCAGACCCATACTCGTGTTCAAGATCCAGCGAATTTATGAGGCGTTTCACCTTGAACAGGAGCGGATTAGGTGAGAGTGAGACCCAGACTCATCCAAGACAGTGCGGCCCTTACCTTGGGGCCCACCTTGATGTATGTATTATGCATCCATGCCGGTCTATCCATTTTTCTATATCATTTTAGGGCATTACTCAAAAAATGAAGCAGATTAATTATTAAGTGGACCATACCATAGGAAACAGTGGTGATTGAAGGCGGAATGGGTACTACCCCTGTCCCGAACTCAGCATGGGCAGGGGTTCTGTGTGGCCACCTTGATGTATGGGTTTTATCTACACCGTCCATCCATTTTTCCATATCGTTTTGAGCATTGAGTTAAATGGCTGAAACATTCAAAGAAGAGTTGCCGGAAAATGGTTATTAGCCCGCCTCTCCTGTCCTATTGGTTTTTGCCGAGTCAGCATTTTAGCAACTATTTTGCCAACCGAAAGAAATAGGCGTTGCACAGCGCAACCATCAAACCGATGCTTTGGCCTCGAACCCTTTTTCAGAGCGTACATACAAAAGTACTTTTTATCACTAAGACTGTCCTGTACCAGAGGATACGGGGTGGACACAGTAGGGCAGAGAGAGCCCAAATACAGAGCTGAATGCATTTTTTTTTCTTCTCATGGATATAAATCCAGACCCTTCCGTAGGTGGTCATGGATGGCCATATTCCAATAGCCACACACATCGTACTTCTCCACACCAAATTTTGATGATATATGCAAAGAATAACTCGATTTGCGTATCTTGGATCGTTTTACCATCACAGTAGGGGGATTTTGGACTGCCCCTACTAATAAATCATCCTGCTGTGCTGTATGTGTTGTGAAGAGCCACTCAACAGAACTGGCCTAGACTATTGCCCCATAAAAATTGATTGATGATGGAATCCCTGCTCACCAGCCTTTTTTATTTAGGCCAGGGCATGTTGGATGATCTCATGCATGAGTTCTCCCCCCACAAACCTCATCTTTCCCATTTCTCTCACACTTTCAGCATTATCAATTGAAACGATCAATAATTGCCCAAAATAACCACAAAATGTAGCGAGGGTCCAATGCTTTCCAATTTCTGCCAATAATATTATCTAAGCTACCTCTCAAGCATTCAATGTCTATGCGTTACATGAATGGAAGATCTTGATCTACCATCTATACTGTCCGTTTGAGGAAGGTGGGAACACAAAAAATCACACCAGTAATGAGCATCAAGTAGCCAATTGGATAACTCCTGAGGGCTTACAAATGGGCAGTTAGAGAAGTTCACAAGGTTGGCATTAAATGGGCAGAAAATCCTCTTTATCAGTGACTGCAAAGCATACGATTCTCAGTGATTGGATGAATCTGTCCACTGTAGGAATAATAGATGGACAGTCCAGATCTTGTACAGTGGGTCAACAAATTGAGGTCACAGGTTCCATAACGGCCTGTTCAGTAAATCAAACAAAGAGCTTTTCTTGACCCACCAGCATGTACAAGGCAGCTAATGTGCCACAGTGGCTGCTGGGTAAAAAACCCAAGCAATTGCATCAGGAGGATCCAGTAGTGTAGATGTTCTTGCCCAAAAACAAATCTGTTCCACTCAGTAGTTGGAACCTGATATTAGAAACAGTAGATGGGTTAGAAAACTTTGTCCAAGTTATTTTATCAAGTGTGGCCCAAATAACTAGTGGGGACTGACCTGATTCTTGGGCCAGACACCCAGTGTTATTCCTAGGATGGAAGGATTGGATATGTACCTATGTGCTATGGTGGCATGTGCTGTGTGTCATGAGCTGCCAAGTTAATCAATGCAATGAACTTCTGAAAAAAATGCCTTATTGGCAGTCAAACCCAGACCAGAGTTGCATTATTAAAATCTCACCGCAAATGGTGATAAATCATGTCCCCCAGAAGAAAAAGAAGGTTCTAAAACAGATTACACGAGGCACTAAGCTTCCATTGTTCATCATGGTATTTTACCAGAAAGACTAATGCCTGCACCTTAATCCTCAAAGAGTTACAGAGCCAGGCAGCAAATTGCAGCAATGCAATCAGGGGATAGTGCGCTGATACAGAGGCAATGCTCCCAATGCCTCGCGTTCTTCTCTCTCCTTCTTTACCTGCAACAACACCAGACACAGACCGTTCTCAAATTTGAGTTCCAGGCCCCGCATGTCACCTAAAAGCTCAATGAGTCCAAAAGGTTTTCTCAGCCATATAAAAATTAAGTCCGACCATGACATTACTATTTCAAATGAAGAATAGAGTGCTCTCTCGGACAATGTGGAACATATAAAAGCCTATTCCATGCGAAGGCCGGCTTTTGAGTTTAAGGTGTAAAAAAGAAATCTTCAGAGTTACACCACAACAGGAAAAGTTTTGGAAACGAGTCCAAGACTTGGAGAGCAATTTGGCATCCTCCTCCAAGGAATAGACGCTTTGGAATTTTCCATAGAACAGTAACACCGCGTGGCAAGAAAGCACCTGATTACATCATCACACAGTCCATTTTTGCTAATTAGAATGCATCTAAGATCCTCTAATCCCCTTGTTTTACTAACTAATGCAACTAACCTTAAAGAAAAGAAAAAGGAAACTATCTGAGAAAGCGAAGAGTGAAGAATTGACAGATTCTCCCAGGTAAAACTATCTTTTGTAAAATGGCTTGCTAATTTTAGACAAATTTATATAGGAGAGTGGGCAGCAAATGAAGAAATGAATGGCATACTCAGTCCCTTGAGGTTCTAAATAATGGTTAGGCATTTTCTTTTTGTGAGCCGCTTCTTTTTTTGGCCAATCAAATTCATGTATAGGTTGGGTTAAGAATTTTGTAAGATGGCTTGGTTCCCATTTACTGTTGGTGTTGAAGAGAGATTTGCAATGAGCGGAACCTAATACAAGACTGGGTTGGGAGAACCTAGGTACTGCAGGCTGTCATGCTAATAGCAGTACCGAGCACTCTCTTAAGAAACAGAGTGGCAAAGCAGGGGGACAGTAGGGCCTTTCTGAAGTGGCATGGACAGAGGGGGGAAGGCATGGAAATAAGGATATGGTAACCCAAGGTTGTATTCAATTTTTATCCTTGAAAAAAACAAAAGAGATGCACTCAAGAGGCAATGTTGTCATATGCAATCGCATAATCCCTCCCTCCCTCCCTCATTTTAGAATTGTAACTCCACAAAGATACTAGTGAATCTCTCCCTCCCTCTCTCTTTTAGTATTTACTACTTACCTACCATTAGGGGTGCACACGGGTCGGTTTGGTCCGGTTCTGGGGTAAAACGGGAACCGAACCGTTCCTAACGGTTCTGCGATTTTCGGAACCGGAACCGAACCGTTAACACACTGGAACCGGAATCGGAACCGAACCGTGAAAACCGGTTCAGTTCCGGATCGGTTCACGGTTCTGAGTTTTTCAATTCCGTCACTTAGGCAAGGGTCAAACCCCCCTCTGGGACACATTGGACGGTCCAGATTATTAAAAAGGATGATGGATGGGGCTCAGTGTCAAAACCCAATCGTCATTGGCACGCACGTCCATCGCTGGACGTTTTTGGCTGGGATGTTTTGTAAAAAAAAAAAATAGGTAGGGCCACTTCTGATGGCATTCTCGGAGATCTACTCCGTTCATCCTCTTAGTAATGTGTAAGAAGAGGTGGGGACCACGGTTCCACGGTTCGGGTCGGTTCTACCTGTCCCTAAACCGGAACCGAACCGTATCCAACGGTTCTTGCAGTTTTGGAACCGGAACCGGAACCGGTGCTGTCCAGAACCGGACCAAACCGGACCGATCCAACGGTTCCGGTCCGGTTCCACGGTTCTACCGGTTAAATGTGCACCCCTACCTACCATACAAAATTACTAATACTATTACTTAGTAGTTACTAATAGTCTACTACTTACTGCTTTCTACTTGTTACTTAGTTTAGTACATACACATACACTAGCACACCACAGTCACTACTCTACTATACTACATAGTGTCATCATGTCTGCTTCCCAATTTTCTACTTTGAGCCAAAGTCAAATCACCTAGGTTGGACGTATAGGCACCATCAAAGTGCCGGTGATAAGTCCCATGTAGTGTGTGACCTATGCAGATATGAAAGTTCCGGTGGTCTTGGCCAGCATATATAACACCGTGTGCGAGCAAATGCAAGAGCATGTACCGATGTTATTCCAGAAATTCATTGGGAAATCATGCAGTATATGGACAAGCATGCTCGAAAAAGACATGATACAGCGGCCATGCAAGAAGAATTTATAGAGAGAGAAGCTTATGAGGATATCAATGTAGTAGATTTGGATGAATCTACACCACCTACATCCATAGGGCAATCTAGACCGGCCGTTAAAGGGCCGATGGGCATGGGCCTGTGGATAGGTGGTGTAGACCACATCCGGAAGATATAATTGACCAAAGGAACAAATGACCTGCCCAAACTACTTTAGAAAACTAGTATAAGAAGAAGGATAGAAAAACCACAATTTAGTACATTGCAAATTGGTTTTATCAAGCTGGTGTAACTTTTAACATCGTGAAGAAGAAGAGTTTTAAAGTAATAGTTGAAGCTATAGGTCAATTTGGACCTGGCTTGAAACCCCCATTCCTATAATGAAGTGAGAGAAAGTTGCCTAAAAAATGAGGTGAAGTTTACTAGAAACTTTATCACTTAATACAAAGAAAGTTGGAAAATATATAGTTGTTCGTTAATGGCTGATGGAATAGATCCGGTCAGACATCGATAACTTCTTTGCAAATCATCCAACTAAGGCAATGTTTTTGAAATTCGTGGATGCTTTGGTCCATTCCCACACGGTCGATTATTTATTTAAATTGTTAGATAGTGTAGTTGAAGAGGTAGGATATGAATATGTTGTCCAAGTTATCACGAACAACGCAACTGATTATGCAACTATCGGTCGCCAACTTATGGAGAAAAGGCAACACTTATTTTAGACACCATGCGCAATATATTGTGTCGATTTAATATTAGAAGATATAGGTAGGCAATGGCTTAAAGTAATTGTTAGGGCTAGGAGAATCACGATTTTTTATGTACAAACATGCCCTTCTTCTCCATCACATGAGAAGCCATCTTGGGTGCAACTTGCTTCGTCCAGTCGTGACCCAATTTGCAACAACTTTCTTAACACCACAAATATTACATTCAAAGAAAACTGAACTTAGGTCCTTTGCAGTGTTGGCCGATTGGAATAATGGACCACGGTCAAAGAAGGCTGAAGGAAAGTTAGTCCAACATTTTTCGTTCAATTTTAGGCTCAAGTGATAGATGCCTTAAAATCATCAGAACCCTCAGTGCGTTGCGACTGGTGGACGGTGATGAAAAGCCACCCATGGGCAATATCTACGATGCGATGGAGATGGCTAGATACAAAATAATGGAACACTTCAACTATAAAGAACGTGATTACCAGCCCATCCTAAATATTATAGATGCAGAAGGGGCAGCTAAATGACATCCCATTTGTATTCAGCTGCCTACATCACTAATCCATCCGTATTCACTGCGTTAACCGATCAGACTGTGGCAGCCGTGTTTCATATGGTCGGCTTTCTTGACGCTTTAGAAAGAATGGTTCCAGACAGACGAACAGGATAAAATTTCTTGGGAGTTGGGACTTCTACATGAAGAGTGCAAGAATTTGGTCAGGAGAGATTATTATTAAGCATAGAAGTATGAAATTGCCAAATAAGTATACAATTCTTACCAAATAAGTATCCAATTCTATGAAGTTTGCAACTTATAATGTAAGAAGTCTAAGTGAGAAAGCGTCTAACTTATACTTATTTGCACAGCTGACCGGTGGTCTATGTATGGACTTGACCGAACTAGGAGGGATCCGACGCTACAGAAGCCGGCCATGAGAATTCTTGGCCTTTAGTGTTCCTCAAGCGGTTGTGGGCTCAACTGGAGTACAAGTCGGTATGTTTTATAACTTAAAAAGTTATAAGTTCACTTCCAGTTTCAAACTTTCAAATTTCAATGCTAAATTGCTAATACACTTTCTAAATGTTATGCAGACTCATACGAAAAAAAAAAAATTACATTGAACAAAAGAAACTCAACGACCTGTTCTTCGTCTAGTATAACTAGAAGCTACGAAAAAGATTCCAGGCTAGACGAGAAAAGCCTAAATTCTATGATCCTATCAGCCTAGATAATTTAGAAGCAGATAATGAGTGGCTTGTGAAGACAGAGGATCCAATCTTTGCCGAAGAGTCCCTTACATGGGCCCAAGTCGAAGATGACAATTATGGATCGACAATTGGCGAAGGTTCTCAACGGCAGAGAAGAGGAGCTGGAGGGGCAGGCAGTAGCATGAGGCCTGCTAGCAGTAGTCAAGGTCCTCAAGGAGAAGACAATGATCTTGAGATTGTAGAAGTACAAGAAGAAGATGCCCGACTATAGGACGTGGATGCGCACAAGATGATGAAAAAACAGAAGAAGATGAAGTGTACATTGAAAAAGGGGATGACTCTAACAATGATGACGACAACGATGGTAGTGATGGGTAACAATGGGAGAGGAAACAATGTATATAGTAGATTAGTAGTTTGTACTTGGTAAATTTTGTTTATCAATAAAAGTATTAATTTTTTATTAATAAGTTATTGCGATGTTGTTAATTTTTTACATAATTACATCTTTTGGTTAATGGTTTAACTTAGTTATTAGTTATTTATAGCTTAGATAGTAAAATAATATTACACAAATAAGTTTGAAAATTGATGGGAGTTCTTTATGGGTAAAAAATCAAAATTTTCTGATTTTTTTCCTTTCATTTTTATTTTTTCAAAAAAAATTTGTAGTGTGATCACTTACGCGATTGTGCGATCGCACAAGCAATCACACGCGGTGGACAGAATACAATCACTTAGGCGATTTGACAACATTGCTCAGAGGTCTGGCAAGGCAAGGAATGAGGCATAAGCCTACAAAAAATTTCAATATTTCGATTACAATATATATATATATATATATATATATATATATATATATATATATAAGTAGAAAATTAAGGAGAAAGAACAAATAAAGTTAGAAACAAGAAATTTCCCTTCTTCGATTACAACTTAAGGAGGGCTCTTTCATTACCATGTAAAAACAGGGAAAGTAAGTACCTTTGGCTCTCAATTGTGGTGGCCGCTTTTAGCATGTAGTGGCAGCAACACCCACCAAACAACAAATGGCAAGCAGTGGTTTGCATGCCATATGCACCATGGACAAGTTACCACAATTAAGTAAAACCACAAAATTTATTAAAAAGTCTCATGCATCGAAGCAATGCAAGTTAGCAATTCAAAACACAGGCCTCAAAGACCCTTTGAAAGAGAATCTGCAAAGGAATTAGCCTCTAAACACATCAAAACAAACTCCTTTCCTTTTAATGTGTTAAGAAGAAGAAAAATCTGTCAAACCTGAATATCCAACAATACCTTCAACTATTCAACAAAAATAAAAAATAAAAAATAAAAAAATAATCTTTTTAAAAAATGGAAGAAGAATTTCCAAGAACATCTTCAATTGGACAGCAGAAAAATCAGCTAGGGCTTCAAGTCCAGCAATCCATGATTTAAAACCCTAAAAAAATTCCAACTACAAGCCACCCTCCTCTCATGAATCACAAGAACTCAGTGAGGAAAAAGCCACGACTCTCAAAACAGAAGAATAAAGAAGGGAAAACAAAGTGAAACAAAAAGAAGAAAAGAGAAAAGAAGAAGAAGAAGAAACCTAAGGAAAGTATAAAACAAAGATAAAAATGCTGAAAATTTAAGGACAAAGGCCCATAACATATAAGATCCAGGTAGATGCACTTGTGGGCCCAGTCATAGGCCCACAACACATACACCCACATGATGAAATCCCCATTAGTGCCATTTCAATTCCACATTGACTTAGCTAATAATGTCTCCCTAACACCCAATCCCTTCCTAAACACATAGTTTCTTGTGTTCGCATTACTTGGCTAATAAGTCTGCCTGACACCCAATCCCTCACCCTAAACGCATATTTTTCTTGTGTTCACATTACTTCATAGGGCCTTCAGCTCACTTCCAAAGGGTCACTGCCACTTGGAAGCTCCCATTCAATGATACAAAAATTTAGGAGGAAGGCTGTTCTATGGCAGAGGCATTATCTCATTTGTAAAGATATCCTAGTTATAACGGTGGCCACCACTTAGATTTCCAGCCCCTACTGCAGCTTTGTCATTCTTCCCGTACTTGAATTCACTAAACCCATTCCCACTCTCACGTTCAGAGAGAGTGAGATGCATCACTTCATGAAACCAGCACTATTGCCAACCAAACAACTTAATATGCTGCTTCATTACCATTTGAACAATCAAGAAGAATTAAAAAATTGCATAGCTACTCAAGCTAGGAATACAACTGGTCAGAGAGAGAGAGAGAGAGAGAGAGAGAGAGAGAGAGAGAAGAGAGAGGAGAGAGAGAGAGAGAGGAGAGAGAGAATTGCCAACCCAACAACTTAAGCAAAAAATACATGGGTACCCCCTCAAGCTAGGAAAACTAGTCATATGATATCACGTAGTCGGCTTCTTAGTAGTCTAAGACTCAGCAAGGGAACTTACTAAAATCCAAGCAGTGTATCCATAAGAACCATCATATTCGATTCCCAATGGCCATAAAATAATCTCAAGATAAATTATAAGAAGCCCAGGAAACAGTCCAGCTATACGATAAAAGTAGGGGAAGTGGCATGGGATTTGGGTATGGAAGTGGGCAGCACCTATTTCAAAATTTAGCAAGTATAGTAGTTAAAGAGTGGGAGAGAGAGCATAGGTCCAAACAATGATTCAACAGTCACAACAGCATAGAAGGCTCTTCATCATCATCTAGGGCTTATAATTGGGGTCAAGGTATTCCATATCAGTAAACGGTGGTCGTAACGGTCACCACCATTACCAATACAGGTATCGGCTATAACAGCCGATACGGGGGCGTAACGACTGTTATGACCACCATAACAGTTGAAAATTTTCTTTTGCCCGAAAAATTCTGAAAAAATATTTAGAAAATCAAGAATAATGTAAATATTCCAAATACGTATTATTTTTTGTTTTGAATATGTTTATGTTAGTGTAACGGTCCACTCTTTGGTAAGAGTGTTGAATCAGGTTGTCTAGTGAATTTATGAACATGATTATATGTATCTAATTTTACACATCACAATCAAGCATTAAAACTAGAAATAAGAAAAATTGCATAAATACTACTTTTTCAATTTTTCGAAAAAAAAAAGGCCAACGGAGTTTCTATTCGCTCAAATCACTTCAATCTACGATTTTAATATTAAAAACTATAGTAAGAGTGGTTGAAATCTATTGTAAAATGATCTAGGAGAGTTTTTGGAATATATAAATAAATAAATAAAAATTTTAAGAGAAAAATGAATTTTTTTTTTTTAAAAAAAAAGTGATCATTTTTCAACTATTATGGGGGTAACAGTCGTTATGCCCCGTAACGGCCGATACGGTCCAAAAAAATCAACTGGCTTGTTTCACCCCTGTATCGCATAACGGTCATGGTGGTTACCTATACGTATCGGCCTTTACGAGCGTATCATAACAGATATGGAACACTTTGATTAGGGTAGAAGGTTCTTGAAATAAAGAAAAGAAAAGAAAAAACAATTACCGAAACAACATGGGCCAATTCGACCCTTACAAGATAACCATAACTTCAATGTAATGCAAAATGCTTTAGTTAGCCTAAATAAAGTGTGCAACATTTGACTGCAAGAAGCACTTACGAAAGCCAACATGTCTTGGAGATAGCTCCTAAATGGTGTCTGCAAAGCCTGTAAAGAATAACAAAACAGAAGCAATTGATTATAGTGGTTAAGTGGGATGATACAATTATGGATTAGTGGGTGTGCTGTATAAATTTATGGATTAGTTATACTTTCTCATTTTTCACAAATTATTTAAAGAAGCAAAAAATAGGCACCATAATAAGGACATGCATGTACTTGCATATCCATTTTGCAAGTTCATAATTTACTAGCTGTTCTTAAAGACAATAGGATGATGGGCATAAAAGACTAGAATTTATCTGTAATAAAACATAATTAGAGCAATGTTTGCAAAACTGAAAAAAGAGAAGTAATCAATAACAATGAAGATCATAACCATAGACAGATAAGTGTGATAATTTGAACTTGGAATTTGCACATGCATCAACAAGGAGCACCCCTATGATCGTAGCTGTATTGAATCAATAACGCATGAGCAAAAGTCACAAATGACAAGTAAATTTTTTATGTTAAGGGATAGGCAATAGCAGACTGAGATTATCGAGCACAAATTCTAGATTAACGAGATCCCTACTCGGCCTAAAAAAGATGGCAATCCAAAAGATAATGCAATATTGAGATATTTATCAGATAATAGTTTAAACTTTGAATTTATCTATTTGGTGACAATGCAATATGCTACTCATTGTGAGGTCCCCCAAAAGTTGGACTTACATCAGTCCAGCAATTCAGACAGTTCATCTGCCAAGACCATAGATGACCTGTTTACCAAAATTTTTGCCAACCGGATGATTTAGGGATAGTTTGGATAGAAATTCTGGTTAAAAAACTTGAAAATGTGCCAGGCCTTGCAATGCAAGTGCCAGCTTGGCTCCCCCATTTTCAAATGCAGATTTTGTAGATTTCCAAAACCAGACCTTGCTTTATATGATTGGTAACCTTCAAACAGATGGTGAAAAGGAATATTCCACACCCTCCTAATTCAATAGGAGAATATGACCAGACTTACCATTTTCTGATTCATGTGTCTGTCAGATCAAAGTCCATCGTCATGTCCCATCAGATGAAAGGTCCGCATCACCAAAATAATGTGCCACATGTCCATTTTTTAGCAAAATGGTTGGTGCATGGAAAGCCAAAGCTCACTTATGACTTATCACGCATCCGATGGACTCCAACTTAGGGTGCATTCAGATCCACCATCGAGAGAAATGCATTGTCACTTATCAAGCATCCAAGGACCCCAAGCATTCAGATGCACCATCAGATAAAAATTCATTTTATAGCCCAAAGAAGTTGAAATAACCAAATTGTAATCTCCTTCCTTAGCATTGCACCGAAGGTCTGTGGTACAAATAATTTCAAGTTGAACTTAAAAGAAATGTAAGTGCAATTTGAGGCCTATAAGCCAAATTATGATACTCGGAAACATCATATTTTTTTTCCATTCGTTTTCACTAAACTAAATCTTCTCCATTCAATCCAACTGTTCTTCCAAAGAGAGCCTTAGCTAACCTCATCCAGTGTAATCTTTCTATGCCTCTGCAGTAACAGTAAATTTTACTCATGTATGCAATCAAAAGGCTGTAATTGCAAGTAAGAAAATCAAAACCCACACAGACAACAGGTTTGGCATTTGACACGTTGGCAATATCAGAATTCACGCAAGCTATAGGTAAAGCGATTTGGCATTTGGTCGAGCATGTAAGGTACCAAAAGCATAACAGGACCGAATTAAATAAATGGATTGATGAAAATTCTACAGATCCAATCATTTGCACCTCATTTCATAACCTACAGTAATACAGAGAATATGAAAAAAATAAAAAATAAAATAAAATAAAATAAAATCGATCGAACAGATGAGTGGCGGATATGTAGAGAGAGAGAGAGAGAGAGAGAGAGAGAGAGGACCTGGAGATCTTCGGGGAGATATTCGTGCTTCATGGAGAGATCCATTGCGCGCTTGAGGCGCTGGTTCCTGGCGTCGACGATCTCACGAGGCAGGCGGGCTAGGGCTTCCTTGATGTCCAGATCGTACATCGGATCGTAGAGATCGTCGTATCTGAGCCCTAGACATGCCGAAAGAGAGGGAAAGATCAGAAACCCTAAGAGAGATGGAGAAGAGAAGCGGGTAAAACTACAAACCGTATTTGCGTAGGCGTTTGGAGATGGTCTTGCAGTGGATACGAGCGAGAAAATTGCGAGAGGGTGAGAGGAAGGATTGCAACAGCGACGATGCCATCTCTCCTTCTTTTCCTTTCTCTTCTCACCTTTTTTTTTTTTTTTTTCCGTTCGTTTTCTATAGACTTCCTTCCCTGTACAGGAAAGAAAGGGAGTGCGAGAGTGGGGTTTTGTCCGTAGGAATGCAAAAGGGACGCGCGCGCGTGAGATGGATGGGGGGGTTTCGTGGCACACGTGCAGATATTGCTAAACATTGTGCTAGATCTCCGGGCCATGAATTACAGACCTGGCCCAAAGACAGCCAATCAAGTCTATCCTTTTCTATGCAGGTTCATGATGAGAGGACACGGATTGCCTGCTGACAGCGTCACTAGGGAGGTGGCTACTGATAGTGCTCTGTGGGTCCTATCATGATGTATGTTATCAATCCACGCCATCCATCCATTTTTCCATACCATTTTATGACATGTTCGAAAAAATAAGGCAGATCTAAATCTCACATGGACCACACAACAGGAAAGAGTGCTGATTGAACACTCACTATTAAAAATTTCTTAGAGGCGACAAAGGTTTTAGATTAAGCTGATATTTGCGTTTTCTCTTCATCCAGATATTTGTGATAGAATAAACAGGTTGGATGACAAATAAACATTACAGTGAACTCTCGAAAGTTTTTAATGGTGGACATTTAATCTCCATTGTTTTCTTCTGGTGTGGTCTACTCAAGACTTGGATCTCCCTCGTTTTTTGTTTCCATCTCTAAAATGATTTGTAAAACTAGATGGACGGCTTGGATATAAAACACACACACCACACACACACACACACACACACACACACAACACACACACATATTATATATATATAATATATATATATATATAATATATATATATTATGTGGGTCCACAGAGCATGTCAGTAGCCACATCGCTACTTGATGCTGTCAGTACGCAATCCGCATCTATGGTGAGAGGTTCTATTTTGGGCGAGGGATTGAAGACTAGGGGTGTACACGGGTCGGGCTGAGTCGAACTGCCTCAGCCGTCCAGGCCCGTTCAAACAGCCACCAAGGCCCGAACCCGACCGAGCCTGGTCACCGGGCAACATCTCCAACCCGAACCTGGCCCGGCACGAGTTCAGTTGAGTTCGGGCCAGTTTCGAACCTTCGAGTTCGGGCTAGTTTCGAACCTGAGTTCGGGCCAGTTCGAACCTTACAGCAGTTCATGGGAAGGGCTTTGACAGGTAATCCGCGTCCCATTACAAGGCCCTCGATCAACGGTTTAAATAGTTGAAAGATTAGACTCCATAAAATCTAACTAGTCAGGACTTTACATACATTTACATTACATTTGCCAAGAAATAAAATAAAACATTTATAGAAATTAAATACAGTCATACACGGGTAGGGACGGGGCGAGCGGATTTGGACAGAGTCAGGGCCGATCTGGGAGGTATCCCAAACTCGTCCTGAACTCCTTCGGGCCTAAAAAATTGGCCCGTCCTGACCCGAAACTCAGTTCCGGGGTCAGGCGAGTCGACTTTCGGGCCGGGCGAGGGAGCTAACCCGGCTAGTGTTGAGACTCAAATATTGCAATTTTTTCCATTTATATCTTGGTTTTATGAACATGAATCCCTTAATATTCTATTTTACTCATGTATGTTGCAAGGTGAATTTAAGTGTTTGGATTGAAAAATGGTGTTAAAAGCATGATTTTGATGCTCAAGAATTACCAAGGCAAGGGATTGATCTTAGGAGATCAAGATTGAAGAATTCACATGCCAAAGATCTAAGAAAACCAAGTGAAGAATAAAAAAAATCGAAGATTTGAAGTGAAGAATCCTGAAATCGTCCTGAAAAAGTGTATTCTGAAGCTGTGAAGTTTATTTTGGAAAACTGCGCAGCAGAGAAGACTGTTTTAAACGAACTATGCAGCGAGAAGTCTATTTTGAAAAAATACGTATATTTGATGCGGTTTCTAGGGTTTTTCAAATTTGTACGAAAATTGGAGGTCCCTACTTATAAATAGGGCTTCCTAGGCCATTCTAAAACATTATTCAAGGCATTCAAGAGCAAAGTTTAGAGTTTTTAAAGAGTTTTTAGTTTTATTAAAGCTTTATAAGTTGTTTTGTTTAGATTTTTTTTATTTGCATTTTCTTTCTTTATTTCTTGTTGCTTTTTATTTCTGCAATTTAATTATGTTTTTCTAAGTTCCTTCTATCCCAAGCTAGAAGGGAAGCACATGGGTTTAATGTTTCTTTAAGATTATGATGATTGATTGTTTTAATGATGAGAATAATGGTGTATGCATGTTATTTATTATTTAGGTTTTGTTTTTTATCCTCTTGTGAGATCCATATGTTTTCATCATATGAGATCCACATTGATGGATAGGCTTACCCTAGATCAATCAGATTTCCTAGATAGGAGAGGTTCTCAACCTGTTATATTTCTTTGATATTCATTATCCTATAGATATTGAATACTTAAAATCACTGACGCTTGAGAATATATGTCAATGGTGCAAATCCATAATTTTCTAATTTTTATATCATTTATTAAAATATTTAAACTGTTTTATTTTCCGATTAGGCTGACCATAGTGCTCAGATCCTAGTTGTGTTATCCAAGTCATCATGATTTTGGAACATTAACGTATGTGTGGAACTTTGAAGCTTGGGTGTTATTTTATTCAATTGAATTACATCCATTCAAAAATCCCAAAATCAAATCATCAGATTAATTTTTATTACTTAGTTTATTTTGCGTTTGATTTTTTTTCTCACAATTCATCTCCCTGTGGGATCGACCCCGTATTCACGGGATACTACTTACGAACCTCTGCACTTGGAGGCAAGCAAACAAGTTTTTGGCGCCGTTGCCGGGGAGAGACTTAGAGAGATCAGATCTGTGCAAGATAGCTAAGGTAAGTTTTTTTTCCTAAGGTAAGTTCTCTTCTAAACCCTCCAAATTTTCTGTAGATTTTTTATTTTTATTTTTTCTTTGAAAATAAATTCAGTTGGGTCTTTCAAGCACTAACTGTGACATAAGGTTGCCCTGCTTGGGATTTCATCACCCAAGTGCTATGGTTGTCCTACAGTTGCTGTTTGATCATAAAGATCATCCCCTGAATCTATTTTCCAGATTAGCATAGTTTAATTTCTGCATTAGTTTTACTTTTATTTTATTTATTTGTTTATTTATTTTTTTGCTTTGTGGACTGAACCCTCATGGTCGGCCCTGCCGCCTGGGTTGTTGATTTATTTTTTCTGCTTTGTGGACTGAACCCTCATGGTCGGCCTTGCCGCCTGGGTTGTTGATTATTTTTTGCTTTGTGGACGAACCCTCATGGTCGGCCCTGCCGCCTGGGTTGTTGATTTATTTTTTTGCTTGTGGACTGAACCCTCATGGTCGGCCCTGCCGCCTGGTTGTTGATTTAAGTTTTTATTTTTATTTTAAGTATCATACTTGCTATTTGAATTAGTGGTATTTGTTGTGTGGTGTGGATGGTTTATGTCCCGTTGGAGTAGGGATCAAAACAATCGACTCTCTCCTCTGAAGGGGGACTAGTTCCAGGCCTTATTCATTCACTTAGAAGAGGCACTCAACATCACTTGGATTCCATGGCAGACCCAGTTGATAATCCAAATCTGCCAGATCCAACTATAATCAAAATAGAGAAAATCAATTTAATCCTCCTCTTGAGGATGAAAATGAAGTTCATAGGAATGTGTTAAACCAACCACGGACTTTACGTGAACATTTACACCCTGAGAGATCAACTTTACCATCTTGCATAGTGTTCCCTGCTCACACAGGGAACATTGATTTTAAACCAGGTGTAATTCAATTGATTCCTAAATTTCATGGCTTGGATTCTGAAAGCCCCTACTTGCACCTCAAGGACTTTGAGGAAGTAATTGCAACATTACAAGTAAACAATGGCAATAGGGATATACTTAAGCTTAGGTTATTCTCATTTTCTCTAAAGGATCGGGCCAAAGCATGGCTCAACTCTCTAAGACCTAATACCATCACTTCATGGCAAGCCTTAAGTAGAGAGTTTTTGAAAAAGTTCTTTCCCGAGCACAAAACAAATGCACTAAAACAAGAAATCATGTCATTCTCCCAAAAGGGGAATGAACTATTTTTTCAAGCTTGGGAGCGCTTCAAAGACCTTCTAATTACTTGTCCACATCATGGTTATGAACCATGGCACGTGATTGATGCTTTCCGAAAGGGGCTCACCATGGATACCCGTCAGTTCATAGAGATGATGTGTGGTGGAACCTTTCTTGACAAAGATCATAATGAGGCTTGGGATTTTTCTAGATATGTTAGCAGAGAATACGCAGACATGGGATGTCTCTGCTAAATCAGACCAAACTAGACCCGTCCTAGAGAGAAAGCGGGGATGTATGTCCTAAGAGAGGAAGACGACCTTAATGCAAAATTCGCTGCATTGGCTAGAAAGGTCGAAGCCTTGGAAATTAGGAAGGTTGATATGGTTAAAGCAAACACTTCCTTAGGTAATTTTTGTAGCATTTGTGGTGGTATAAACCATGACACAAAAGATTGTCCAATGATCTCAGTTGTACAAAATATCACGCATGAGCATGATCAAGCAAATGCTATAAATAACTACCAAAGGTCAGTTATGCAACCAATGGGAAACACGTATAATCCAAATTGGCGTAACCATCCTAATCTTAGTTGGAGGAATGGACCACAAATTAATGCGCCCAATGCACTTCAAATGCCTCCACAAAACAACTTCTCTGGGGCACCTAACAATGCACCATATGTGCCCCCGCCAAAGCGATCATCTGTGGAGGATGCATTGACCGCATTCATGAACTCTCAAGCTCAAATGAATCAGTCTCTAATCCAATCAAATCAGGAATTAAAGACAGCTGTGGCTAGGATTGAGACTCAACTAAATGCTAGGGAAAAAGGCACCCTTCCTTCTCAACCTGTGCCAAACCCTAGAAAACACATTTCATTGGAGACTCAAATCCAATGAGTTACATCATGAACAAGCTAAGGCCATCATTACCTTGAGAAGTGGAAAAGAGTCGATAACAAGATAATGCAACCGGTAGAAATACCGGAGGATGAGCCACTGTCTCAAGAAAATGATGAACCAACTATAGTTCAAAAGCCGCAACAACAAAAGGATAAAGAGACTAAGTCATATGAGCCTCCAGTTCCATTCCCATCTAGACTTCGGAATCCAACTGTCCCCATGAAATATCAAGAGGTGTTGGATGTGCTCCAAAAGGTTACTGTCAATATTCCTCTGCTTGATGCCATTAGACAAATTCCATCATATGCTAAATATCTCAAGGACTTGTGCACTGTAAAGAGGAAATTAAATGTGCACAAAAAGGCCTTCCTTACTGAGAAAGTGAGCGCTATCATTCAACAAAGGGTTGTACCCAAATACAAAGACCCGGGAAGTCCCACTATTCCTTGTATTATTGGAATTTCCAAATTGAGCATGCTTTGCTAGATTTGGGTGCAAGTGTCAACTTAGTACCTTATTCGGTTTACAAACAAATGGGGTTAGGCGAGCTTAAACCAACCACGATTACACTCCAACTCGCTGACCGCTCCATTAAGGTACCAAGGGAATTTTAGAGGACGTGTTAGTCCAAGTGGAGAAATTCTACTTCCCCGTGGATTTTATTGTACTAGACACTGAACCATGTGTAAATGCTAGCGCTCAAGTTCCCATCATTTTAGGCCGCCCATTCCTAGCAACTTCAAATGCAATCATAAATTGCAGGAATGGAATGATGAACTTGTCTTTTGGTAACATGACTCTAGAGCTAAATATTTTCAATCTATGTAAGCAGCCCATTAATAATAATGATATCCATGAGCTGAATTTCATGGACTGCTTGACAGAAGAAGAGGAATTGGAACCTAGTCTGACTGAGGAATTGATTCAAGTCTTTGGGGACTTGAAAAATTTTGATTTAGAAAAAGTGCTTGCTGAAATTTGTGATGATAATGAGAGCACTACCACTCAGGACATTGGTATGTACCAATGGAGACCGCGCACTCAAATCCTATCTATAGAGGACTCGCGACCTCTACATCACCAACCAATGTTCCAAAGTTTGATTTAAAACCACTACCAAATGAGCTTAAGTATGTATACTTAGGTGAAAATAAAACTTATCCTGTGGTGATCTCTTCATTTTTAGACAAGGATCAAGAGATTAAATTGTTGAATGTTCTAAGGGACCACAAAGGAGCCTTGGGCTGGGCCATTTCTGACATCAAGGGTATAAGCCCTTCCATATGCACCCATCGGATCCACCTCGATGAGGACGCCAAACCAATTAGACAACCTCAAAGGCGTCTCAATCCAAACATGATGGAAGTTGTAAAAAATGAGGTGATCAAATTATTGGATGTGGGAATCATCTACCCAATATCCGATAGTGTTTGGGTGAGTCCAACTCAAGTAGTCCCAAAGAAATCCGGAATAACTATTGTGCAGAATTCTAATAATGAACTCATACCAACACGTGTCACCACTGGTTGGCGTGTTTGCATTGACTATAGAAAATTGAACCAGGTCACAAAGAAGGATCATTTCCCTCTACCATTCATTGATCAAGTTTTAGAGAGGGTAGCAGGTCACTCTTTCTATAGTTTTCTTGATGGATATTCCGGATATAACCAAATAGAGATAGCCCTGGAAGACCAAGAGAAAACCACGTTCACTTGTCCATTTGGCACATTTGCTTTCAAACGGATGCCATTTGGATTGTGTAACGCTCCAGCAACTTTCCAACGGTGTATGTTAAGTATTTTTTCAAATATGGTTGGGAAGTTTCTTGAGGTTTTCATGGACGACTTCTCTGTATTTGGGAGTAGTTTTGAGGAATGCCTCAACAATTTATCTCTTGTCTTGTCTAGGTGTGAAGAGAAACACCTTGTCTTAAATTGGGAGAAATGTCATTTCATGGTTCAAAAGGGAATTGTTTTGGGCCATGTTATCTCCAAAAATGGAATCGAGGTAGATCGCTCAAAACTCGACATTATAGCTAATCTACCTATCCCCCGAACTGTTAGAGATATTAGATCACTTATAGGGCATGCTGGTTTTTATAGAAGATTCATCAAGGACTTTAGTGTCATTACTAGACCCTTGACTAATCTTCTTCAAAAGGATGTTCCATTTAAGTGGACAGATGAGTGTGCAAATGCCTTTAATAAAATTAAATCATCTCTTACCACTGCACCTATCATGCGTCCACCAGATTGGACACTTCCTTTTGAACTAATGTGCGATGCAAGTGACTATGCCATAGGGGCTGCTTTGGGCCAAAGGAAAGATAAACGGCCCTACGTTATTCACTATGCGAGTAGAACTCTAAACTCGGCCCAAGTGAACTACTCAACTGAAAAAGAGTTACTTGCAGTAGTTTTTGCTTTGGATAAGTTTAGGTCCTACTTGCTGGGATCTAAAGTGGTCATTTTCACGGACCACTCGGCTTTGAAATATTTGCTGTCTAAGAAGGATGCAAAGCCGAGACTTTTGAGATGGATCCTCCTACTCCAAGAATTTGACTTAGAGATAAAAGATAAGAAAGGAGTAGAGAAAACGTAGTGGCCGATCACCTTTCCAGATTGGTGTTAAATGATTCCACTGAGGAGATGCATATCCAGGACATTTTCCTGATGAACAATTATTTGCGATCTCCAAATTGCCTTGGTATGCGGATATATATAGTGAACTATCTTGTAACAGGAAAAATGCCATATCATTGGAAGTCACAAGATAGGAAGCGTTTTGAAACCGAGGTTAGGAACTTCTTCTGGGATGACCCGTATTTATATAAATATGGGACTGATCAAATTTTTAGACGTTGTGTCCCAGAGGATGAAGTTCAGAGTGTTATTTCTTTTTGCCACATGGAAGCATGTGGTGGCCATTTTTCTGCTAAGAAAACCACTGCAAAAATCCTGCAGTGTGGTTTTTACTGGCCTACCATGTTTAAAGACACCCATGCTTTCTGTGTTGCTTGTGATAGATGTCAAAGGTTGGGAAGAGTGTCCGGCGCAACATGATGCCTTTATCCCCAATTTTGCCATTGGAGATTTTTATTGTTGGGGTATTGATTTTATGGGCCCATTTCCATCTTCTTTTGGATTTCTTTATATATTGGTTGGTGTGGACTATGTTTCAAAGTGGATTGAGGCAGTTCCAAGTAGGACCAATGACAACAAAGTGGTCATACGATTCCTCAAGGAAAATATTTTTTCTAGATTTGGAACTCCAAAGGCCATCATTAGTGATGGTGGGTCTCACTTTTGCAATAGGACATTTGAGGCTTTGATGAAGAAATATGGCATCAAGCATAAAGTGAGTACCCCATACCACCCCAAAAACGAGTGGGCAAGCTGAGATTTCTAATCGGGAAATCAAACACATTTTAGAGAAAACTATAAGGCCAGATAGGAAGGATTGGTCCCTCAGACTATCCGACGCTTTATGGGCTTATAGGACTGCTTATAAGACCCCGATTGGAATGTCTCCATACAGATTGGTGTATGGGAAGGCTTGCCACTTGCCTGTGGAATTGGAACATAGAGCCTACTGGGCAATAAAGAAATTAAACTTTGATATGGATCAAGCAAGTGGACGTGGAAAAGGAAATTAGAGTTGAATGAATTAGAGGAGCTGAGGAGAGACTCCTATGAAAATTCTAAAATCTACAAAGAGAGGACCAAAGCTTTTCATGACAAAAATATCCTGAGGAAGAATTTTGAACCTCAGCAAAAGGTCCTATTGTACAATTCCCGTCTCCAGTTTTTTCGGGAAAGTTAAGATCAAGATGGACAGGCCCTTCATTGTGAAGAATGTTTATACTCATGGGGCTGTTGAAATTGAGAATCCACGTAATGGCAATGTGTACAAGGTTAATGGTCAGAGATTGAAGCCTTATGTGGAAAACTTTCATTTGGGAGAGGAGTCCTTCCCTCTTCATGAACCAGAATATTCAGATTGATGCTCCTAGTCTGACGGAGCGTTTCTGTAAGGTTTGTATCATATTCAATTTTTTTAAGTATCACATAGCAGGTGAGTTTTTCATGGTAGGTACTATCCACCTTTTGTTTTATTTTTATTGTTCTCTGCATTACATTATCATTACATTGGGGACAATGTAGATTTTAGGTTGGGGGGTGTGGATAGTCATCCATGTGATTTATTTATTTATTTATTTATTTTATTATTATTTTTTGTTTCAATTTATTTTATTATTTTTAGGTTTAATTTTATTTTTTTAGGTTTATGGAAAAAAAAAATTCAACATTTTCAAAATAATATTTTTATATACAAGAATGTGAACATGATATTGTGCGAATTCCAAAGGCAAAGTTAATATTTATTCTAGGTTGATAGTAGTCAGAATTCTGATAACTGAAAATTATAAACTTGAGTTCAATTATCTAATCACTAGTGAGTTGTAATTTGATGTACCGAATTCACAATATATCCTAGCTAACTAAGTGATGAATATGATATGTGAACTAAAAGAACAAATTTTGATTCAAACAAGGTTGAATGAACTAGTATCATTGACATATGCTTAAAACAGAGAATATTGAAGAAAAAGAAAGAGAGAAAAAAAATGTAATGAAAAAAGAAAATTTTATTATAGAACATGAATGTAATGACCATAACAATCGCGTCAGTAATCCGGAGTAAGGATACCTAAGTATCCAGTGTTGTTACCATTACAATTACGATACCTTAGGTTATGAAGCAAACCCGGTGGGAATCTTCATCTAAGGGTGGTCTATAATAATGAGGATATGATGAAAAAGAAGAATGACATGAAAAAAAAAAAAAGATAACTAGAGATTTCATACTCTTGGAATGATTGAAAGGAGTTAGGATAGAGAACATGCATATTTCTCAAAGTTAGACTAGTGTCACGGAGCACCTAAGGATATTGGATCATAACTATTCTAACTTTTGATTAGGTCTCTGAACTCAAGGATGTAATGGATTAGGAAATTGATTTCTAACTAACTTCAGACTTAGGGTAAGTTTTTTTTTTGTTGTTTGTTTTGGAATTCATATGATGAATGGAGGCATAATTGTATAAATTTCTGAGTGTTGAATTATTTTTCATGTTTTCAATGTTTGTGGGTAACATTTCTGGAAAACCTCACGAGACTATAACTCGTCCACTAGGGAAACTTAGGGGTTTAAAGGCTTGTTGCATATGTTAAATGCAATCGAGATTACCTGCGAAAGTGGTGTGTGTAGTTAGATTTTTTATTATTATTATTTATTAATATTTTATTATTTTTTTTCATTTAAATTTTGTTTCTAAAATTAGTTTTTATTTTTTTGCTTATTTTGCTCGGGACTAGCAAAATGCTGGTTGGGGGTGTGTTGAGACTCAAATATTGCATATTTTTTTCCATTTATATCTTGGTTTTATGAACATGAATCCGCTTAATATTCTATTTTACTCATGTATGTGTTGCAAGGTGAATTTAAGTGTTTGGATTGAAAAATGGTGTTAAAAGCATGATTTTGATGCTCAAGAATTACCAAGGCAAGGGATTGATCTTAGGAGATCAAGATTGAAGAATTCACATGCCAAAGATCTAAGAAAACCGAGTGAAGAATAAAAAAAATCGAAGATTTGAAGTGAAGAATCCTGAAATCGTCCTGAAAAAGTGTATTCTGAAGCTGTGAAGTTTATTTTGGAAACTGCGCAGCAGGAAGACTGTTTTAAACGAACTATGCAGCGAGAAGTCTATTTTGAAAAAATACGTATATTTGATGCGGTTTCTAAGGTTTTTCAAATTTGTACGAAAATTGGAGGTCCCTACTTATAAATAGGGCTTCCTAGGGCATTCTAAAACATTATTCAAGGCATTCAAGAGCAAAGTTTAGGGTTTTTAAAGAGTTTTTAGTTTTATTAAAGCTTTATAAGTTGTTTTTTTAAAGATCTTTTCTATTTACATTTTCTTTCTTTATTTCTTGTTGCTTTTTATTTCTGCAATTTAATTATGTTTTTCTAAGTTCCTTCTATCCCAAGCTAGAAGGGAAGCACATGAGTTTAATGTTTCTTTAAGATTATGATGATCGATTGTTTTAAAGATGAGAAAAATGGTGTATGCATGTTATCTATTATTTAGTTTTATTTTTTATCCTCTTGTGAGATCCATATGTTTCCATCATATGAGATCCACATTGATGGATAGGCTTACCCTAGATCAATCAGATTTCCTAGATAGGAGAGGTTCTCAACCTGTTATATTTCTTTGATATTCATTATCCTATAGATATTGAATACTTAAAATCACTGACGCTTGAGAATATATGTCAATGGTGCAAATCCATAATTTTCTAATATTTTATATCATTTATTAAAATACTTAAATTATTTTATTTTTCGACTAGGCTGACCATAGTGCTCAGATCCTAGTTGTGTTATCCAAGTCATCATGATTTTGGAACATTAACGTATGTGTGGAACTTTGAAACTTGGGTGTTATTTTATTCAATTGAATTACATCCATTCAAAAATCCCAAAATCAAATCATCAGATTAATTTTTATTACTTAGTTTATTTTGCGTTTGATTTTTTTTCTCACAATTCATCTCCCTGTGGGATCGACCCCGTATTCACAGGATACTACTTACGAACCTCTGCACTTGGAGGCAAGCAAACAGCTAGCCCGGTTTGTGTCACCCCTATTGAAGACCAGATTATCAAGTGCCTACATGGCGCGATAATTGCATCCTAGCCGTCCGTTGGGCCTCATGAGGAACAGCGCTCACTGGTGCATAAAAAAAGGCCCATAGGGTCATTAGCCGTGTCGCATATGTCTGTTTAATGTAGGCTGTGTTTTATTTATTGTGTTTTTTTTTTATTTTTATTTTTATAGCGTTTGGTAAGACCATACGGTGTGTGGGTCAATTCATCTAAACCAGACCACATGTGCAAATAAGGCAGCGTGAGATCTAAGACGTCCATCAGGTGGGTCCAAATGTATAGATTATCCGCACAAGAAGTCAGGCTGTTACACTCATTAGGTGCGCAGGACGCGGACAGCTTGCAACGAATCAGCCAAGTTTCGCCTATCATTTGTTTCCATTAACTATGGACCACATGATGAGTGGACTGAATTTTTAAGTCTATTTTAGCCAGAGCATCTCTAAGACCGGACTCGACGGATGTACGGTTTGGATTTTAATGTCTATGTGCCATGCTGGGCATTTGGTGGAGCGTCGATGATTGCCTCATGCACGTGCTTAGGCTTATTCCCGCGACGACTTCCAAGAGGAAAAAAATAGCACTGTAGACGAGTCCGTGCTATGCTTTTTTCTTTTTTCTTTTTTTCTTTTTCTTTTTCTTTTTTTGTAATTTTCATCGCTCAAAAACATATTTCACCTAGGTGAGTTTTTAGGGTAGGGAAGTAAGTTTTTTTTTTTTTCATATAAAAATATTACTGTTGTTGGAATAAAACAGCTGAAAAAAGTAGAGGTATTTACATCTTTTTAAGTTCATCAGTACAACTTAGAGATTAGTTCAATGATTTAAGAGGCTGCAGCGCACGTTCGCGATTCTTGCCCAATGCTACGGCTATCATTCTCGGGTTTTCAGTTCAAGTATGGATTGATAATGCCCAATAGCATCTTCCGTACCTAAAGAGCCTAGCCATCGATCTTGAGACTCTTATTACGAACCATGGATCCCAATTGTCCTAAGGTCCCATCATAAACGTATGTTTTGTCTACCAAAATTCAATCATCAACAAGCGGCCTTGCTGTGGATGGATATCACTCCAAGATTGCAGGGATCCGTCAATCCAAACCGTTCGATCAGTGGTGTATTGAAATTCACAGCATTCCACACCAAATACATGAAAGTTCATAGACGGGGCCATGTTTGACATTTCTAGCCTTCTGGCTCACCAACAATGGGTCCCACATTTTCACTGCTGAGTGGAAATCCGCTTGTGCTCACTTAAGCATGATTAACCTATTTGCCTAGCAATTCCAACCATTTGGGTTTATTTACAAAGCCCAACCACTGATGTTTCCAAGGGCAATTTTGAGATGGGCTTTTTTGTTGCAGATAGAGCTGGGTAAAAATCGGACCGATCTGAACCAAAGGCTAGGATCGGGTCGGGATCGAGTTGGCCCAGTCAGATCGGACCATACATTGGATTGAGTTCGGATCAGTAGTCAATTCAAACTGATCCGATCCGATCCGGTTGGGTCTATATAATAGTATTTTTATTTTTATTTTTACTTTTTAGTTTTTACCTATCCCACCCAGCAGCATCTACCATCACCCAAACCCTAATCCCTCATCTTTTCTTTATCTTTCTCTACCTAAATGAGGGCCGCACAGCCCGCACCCATCTCAGATCCGACCACTCATCACCACTGATCTTCACTCGGCCCACTCATCATCACCGTTTTTCACCCGAACCCAAACCCTAAACCCCTAATCTTTTCTTTCTCTTTCTCTACCCGAACGAGCGCCGCACCCATCTTAGATCCAACCACTCAGCAACCCACCCCACTCATCATCACCGTTCATCTTCTCCATTGATCAGGTAGGTACCGTAGGTTTTATTTTTATTTTTTATTTTTTTATTTTATCGTGTATTTTGGAGTATTTTACCCGCCTTGCCTCGTTGGTTGACCGATCCAAACTATACCCAATCCAATCTTACTCGGTTTCCCTAACCGAGTCGAACTCAGATCGAATCAGGCCAGCAATTGACCAGATCAGATCGAGTCAGGTGACCCGGACTCGGTCCCGGATTGAATCGAGTTTGGATCAGGCCATGGAAATTTCGGACCGAGTCGAGTTGGACCCAATTCGGTCCGACTCGACTCGATGCCCAGCTCTAGTTACAGTGGAACCCAGTCATCGAAACCAACGAAGTAGAGTCCAAGCCCATCAAGGACATTTCGATAACTCAACTAGGAGCAGAAATGGGCCAGGCGACCCTATGGGGTCTGAGCTTAGGCCCAAAAACTACACCCGAGTTATGGATCAAGCCTGAAATCTAAGTCCGATGCTCTGGTTGGGCAACGCTAAGATCAATGATGAATAGCCCGGCCAGCCCATTGCCTGATCATTCATTAAGTGGGCCACCATTATAATGTCTTAGTGGTTCCCTTCAACCGATATGTATAGTTTAAAGGCAATTAATGAATCCGGGGTTGTGTTTCAATTATTTGGATTTTTTACATGTAAAATCTATTGTGAATTAGGGTATTAAAAAAGAAAGAAAATCTTAAATTGGACCTAGTAAAAACGTTTTGATCCCTTGACCCTTTTACTTATAGAGTGGTGTAGCCTATAGGGCCAGGGCTAGGACCAATGCCTTTTCAGCCCCATTAAGACCACGGCTCTTAGAGCCTGGCTACAGACAAGCCCTCCCCAACCCTTGGTGGCCCATGGATACTCCTGTTGTCGACCTCCCGACTTTGTTTTAGATGAATGCGTCGAGTATTCACTTTGCATGGAATTCATTAGGGCTGTCAACGGGTCGAGCTTGGGGTTGGCTTTGGCCCAAATTTTAAACTGCTCGTGGCAGGGCCTATTCAAAATGTTGATTATGCTTGCGTCGAAAGGGGAGGCCATTAGAGCCCTACATTCATGGGTTTTCAATCAAGTGGGACCCATGCTTTGGTAATACGGACCCTGATCTGGTACCATCCCATGAGGGATTTAGCCATGCACAAACTATCTCAATTGGATAAATTAGGATCTTCCGATTGGAGGCCCCCAACCAGAAAGTTGACAAGTGCAGCAAGGTCCACATTCAACTAAAAAGTACTAAAGGTCCACAGATTGTTGGGAATTGGCAGTAAAACGCCAAACAATCGCTTTCCTGAATTCTGAGCTTAACCCATATTAGTCAATCGTCAACTCGTGACAGAAACAATAAGAGCCCCACTCAGCTTGATGAATCAGTAGCATTTGACTCAGGTCAAGCACTCAGTGGAATCTGAGTCATTTTTTAAACAATCCACATCTACTTCCATGAGATAATCAAACTCATGTTAACAAAAGAATCAGTGCATGATTACAAATTTCCCTGAGGTAGAGAAATGAGTAAATCAATTTATTGAAACTGCATGTAAGTACTGAAGCAAATGGGCCCCACAACTCATGACCGTGTTTATTTGGGTTTACAAAGAGAGAACAGTTTCACCTCAGAGATGAAAGAATGTAAATGGATGCATGGTTGATAGCTACACTTGCAGAAAGCCCTTCCCCTCCAAGAAAGATAGAATCTGTTCTGCCATGGCACCTGGAGAAGGACAAACCCCATCTTTCTGTTTTATCTCTACCTGAAAAAAAAAACAAGTTGAATGTTTTAGTTCGACAGGGTATTTCGTTGCTGTGTCTGCAAGAACCTATACATGCAACCACAGGTGCGGAACATTCGAACTGTGAATCAAGTGGCTTTGACTCATCAGGTGAGTCATTGCACATGTACAAATGATGGATGGTTTAGAAAGATTGGCAACACATCCACATTAAATGATACACATGCCGCCCCCTTGATGCATGGACTGGCCTGATTATTGGTCCATGGTCTACACAGTAGTCACAGCTCAGATGTCAAACACGAGGCATGTTTGGCCATTTTGATGAGCAGTCCGGATGTCCCACACATGCAGCACATGGGGCTGCATGTAGAGATTCATGTCTGCTTAGCCAAAGTAGATTTACTAAGACATCTATTTATATTTCAAATGGGATCAACAGTACAGACACCTATGACACCATGAATGCATGGGAGTGCCTTTTATATTCATGTACCTCGCAATTCATGGGAGGCTCATATGGATCATCTATCCCAGTAAAACCTGCAATGTGTATATGAAAATTAGGAATATGAAACAAACTAGTATGTTGAAAACAGCATCTTCTGCTTCTGAAAAAAAAAAAAAAACCAGCATCTTCTGCAGGGATGCTCTATGGAATTGAATTGCAATAGTTTAATCCAATCATATGTCTAATGGCCAAAGCGGGGCGGGCGCCATTCCACTTGTAATGAGGGACTAATGCCCCAATAGCAAATCGGATCCTTTCTAGTCCAACTTGAAACACATCATCATTATGAACTAAAATGATCCCACTCCAATTGGGCCCTTTCTTTTTATATTAATTGATTATTGCTAATGAAATCGCCAACCCCCCCCCAAATCCCCCCCCCAAAAAAAGAAACACCAAAAAAGGAACCCAAAAAACAAAAAAAAAACAAAAAAAGACAAAAAAATAAAAGCAAAAACATAAAAGAACAAAAAAAAAAAAAAAAAGAAACATAAAACAGAAACAAAAAAGAAAAAAAAAAAACAAAACAAAAACAAAACTAAACCAAAGCCCCCCCCCCCCCCCCCCCCCCCCCCCCCCCCACACCCCCCCCCCACCAAAAAAAAAAAAAAAAAAAACAAAAAAAAAAAAAAAAAAAGAAGAAGAGAAGAAGAAAGAAAGAAAAGAGAAAAAAGAAAAAAAAGAGGTCATATTATGTCAGTTTTACATAGAGACTAATTTTAGTGTCATATTCATGCTAGTTAAGTAATTTCACCACAACAGCAAGGCTCGCACTCCCTTTAAGGAAAGAAAATTGCACAGCAACAAAATCAACAAGGAAATCTGCCAATCTTTCTAACAATGTGAGAGGCGCAAATGGCAGAAATAAAGTCATTGAGTCGGCAGCAAGCATACAATAAATGTCCAATAGCATTTAACCACCACCACCACCATCATCATCATCTAAGCCTTATCGAAATTAATTAGGGTCAGCCACATGAATCTTGTTTTGACATTCCACCCTATCTAAGGCTAAATGTCCTCGGTTAAACATAAGTCCTCATGTTTTTCTTACTACCTTCTCCACCCACATGCTTTTGGGCCTTCCTTTGATCATTTAGAACCTTCAACTTGAATTACCTATTGGTATTACCAAGTTCTCTTGAATGCATTCATTTCTAATTCCATCTTTCCTCATTTTGCCACTCATCCATCTCAACATCCTCATTTCAGATGCAATAGCAATTGATCAGAGCTGTTATAAGATAGCTATTTAACCGGCCATGCTATGTGGGAAGAGTGTTAGATGGTTAGAAAGCAGCATGAGGAGAGATTTGAGTGGTAGAGATAAGGGATGTTGAGATGAATGCGTGGGAAGGCTACAAAGGACAGGATTAAGAATGCGGTCACATGAAGCAGCCTAGGAGTAGTCTCAATGAAAGTTTGAGATGATAGAGAGAATATTTTGTTTGATCATGTTCAACAAAGACTGAAGACAACTATGGTAAGAAAGGGAACATCGGTCAGGGTTAAAGGACCTAAAAAGTGATGAGAGGAAAACCTAAATGGACTTGGATTTAGGTGATGGGAAGGTATACAAAGGCTTATCGATGCAGGCTGAACTAGGCCCAAGATACATGGACCAGTACCGGGCCCAAGCCCCACAGTTGGCCCATCAATAAGGAGGCCCAATCCTCCTACTTAGGAGGCTAGTTAGGCAAAATCAATCGGCTAAATCTTCTTAAATTCATTATTATCCCTTAAGCATCATTTTATTACTTTTCCATTATTGTAATAAGTCATTGGTTGTTAATGACATCCAATGACATAATAAACTCATCTTCTTTGTACGTCTAAGGAGACTATTTAAAGGCCTTACGTGAGTAGCCTCAAGGCACCCTTGAAATGAATAAATTTTTTAGATTTTTGCTTTCTACTTTGTTTATAGTTCTCATACTTAGATTGGACGTGCCTACGTCTGGACGGATCCTTCTCATCAATCGGCTATACCAATTTGGTATCAGAGCGGGTTCTAATGGCTTAATTGAAGTCCTGGATCAACAACAATCTCGATATTCTGTTTCCAAGTTCTTCAATCATAAAATTCTGCATCTTTCCTTTATTCTCGACATTGCATTTATCCCCCCCCCCCCCCAAAAAAAAAAAAAAAAAAATCTTTTTCTTTTCTTTTACAAAACCCAAACGCAAAAAATTAGTAATATTCCAGCCCATTCAAAAACAAAAAAAAAAAAAATCAGCCAACCTATTCAAAGCCCTAACAATCAGCCATATTCCAATCCAAATCCAGCCCCTATTACAACCCATTAAAAGTTCAAAATCCAGCCTCTACTCAAACCCCTTAAAAGCCCTACAAATCAACCCTATTCCAGCCCAAAACCCAGCCCCTATTACAGCCGCATTAAAAGACCAAAATCCAGCCCTTATTCCAGCCCGTTAGAAGCCCTATTCTAGCCCAAAAACCCAGCCCCTGATACAGCCCGCTAAAAGCTCAATAACAGCCCAGAATCCATGCCCTAAAACTCAGCCCTATTCTAGCCCAAAAACCCAACCCCTGTTACGGCATGCTAAAAGCTCAATAACAGCCCAGAATCAAAGCCCTATTACAGCCCATTAAAAGCCCTGAAAGCCAGCTCTACTCCAATCCAAATCCAGCCCTATCCCAGCCCATTAAAAGCCCAAAATCCAATCTATCAATAGTCCAAATTCAGCCCTAATTCCAACCCATTAAAACCTAGAATCTCAGCCCATTAACATTATTCTGTTCCAAACCAGAAACTGCTCTATATTCTGCTGATTACTTTGTCAATGGCACCCCCCTAATACAATATTTACCCATAATGGTCACATCTATCGAGAGAGGCTTACTGATCAACAACAAGACAATTGCATCACCGAGCCATTCACAAGGGTAGCCACAGCGTGGAGAACAACATAGAGAGCAACTTGATTCCATCGGAGATCCTGATGATAATCCAAATCCGCAATTAGGGTTACAATTAAAACCTTCAATGAATCAACATGGCATTGGTCATCCGGAGTTTGTTTATGACTTCATATAATGACTCTTTGCAAGGAGAGCTCATGACACCTCGACAGAGACGCTCAAGAATGGCGATATCACCAAAAAGTACGGGTTGAAGTTCCTGATGCAGGACAATTAACCACTTGCTCTAAAAGCTCGAACTGTTAGAGCATGGCGAATTAATTCTTTTATCTCATAACTCAGGCCCCACATCTCATGGGTTAGGACCTCGACCGAACCCCCCTCGTGGGCCCCAAATCACATGGGTACCACCTCACATGAGCCACCCACCCCGAGTGTGTTGCCGCATCCCACAGGCTACCCCACTTGAGCCCGATGTGAAATGCCCCTGCATTAATCACCCCCGGTGAGGAGTCTCAAACACAAGACCTCCCTCGTAGGCCTCACCCACCTCGAGTGTGCCCCTGCATCCTACAAGCAACCCCACTCGAGCCCGGTGTAAAAATGCCCCTGCATTAATCACCCCCAATGAGGAGTCTCGAACACGAGACCTCCCGCTCTGATACCAATTTGATGCAGGACAATTAACCACTTGCTCTAAAAGCTCGAACTGTTAGAGCATGACGAATTAATTCTTTTATCTCATAGCCTAGGTTTCGTATTTCATGGGTTAGTACCTCGGTCGGCCTCAAACCACATGGGTACCGCCTCACACGAGCCACCCACCCCGAGTCTGTCCCCGCATCCCACAAGCTACCCCGCTCGAGCCCGATGTGAAATGCCCCTGCATTAGTTCCGAACTTCACAGGTCGCCATGATGCAAAGGTTTTGTAAATTGGATTACAACGCTTGAAGATTATTTTGCATAGTATGACATGAACGATGCCCAGCGAGTAACCGAAGGGCCAAACAAGAATATGGTGGCGAAGCATTGACGACAATAATCTCATCACATGTTGAATTTTGAGCTGGAATAGGGCTTATTTTTAGGGCTTTTAATGAGCTGTAATAGGTGCTTGATTTGGAATGGAATGTGGTTGATTTTAATGGGGCTAGATTTTAGGTTGTTACTGGGATAAGGTAGATGGCTACCAAAATTTCGATAGTCTCCCCTTGTCAATTAGACACTTGGTTTTGTAAGAAAAAAATGAAATAAAAGATTTTTTTTTTTTTTTTTTGGGGGGGGGTGGATTATTATTTAAAAAAAAAAAAACTTGGAAAAGAATATCAAGAATGTTGTTGATCCAAGACTTCAATCCAGCCATTAGAACCCACTCTGATACTAAACTAGCGCAGTCAGCTAATGGAAAGAATCCGCCCAAATGTAGACACCTTCAATCTAAGCACGAAAACCATAAACATGATAGAAAGAATTTTTTTTTTTCATTATTTTTTTTAAATCAAATTTTTTATTAAATTCAAAGGTGGCTTTAGATGACTTATGTAAGGCCCTTAAATAGGCTCCTTAGACATTCAAAGAAGGTAAGTTCATAATGCCATTAACAACCAATGACTTATTACAAAATAAATAATAATAATAAAATACTTATGGGATAAGAATGGATTTAAGAAGATTTAGCCGATTGATTTTGCATAACTAGCTACCTTATTAGGAGGCTTGGGCTCCTTAATTGATGGACCAGCTGTGGGGCTTGGGCTAGGGCCTAACCGGCCTAGGCCATGGATCTTAGGCCTAATTCAACCTGCTACTGTTACTTCTACTGCTGCTGTTGTTGCAACCTAATAATAATAATAATAATCCCAACTTTTTTTTTGGCTTTATGAACCCCGTTTCATAAATCATCCTATTGAAAGCCTTACGGGCGCATTTGGATACACCCTCAAAAGAGGCATTTGACTCCAAAATGTTATTTTAAGCCAAACCACAATTTGTTTGTGCGTTTGGATGCACTTTGGCAAACCAACGTCTAATACCCCGCTAAACAAAATAAGTATAAAAAAAACCCACTCATTGCAAATTAATTGGATTGGTTTTCCACGAGTCGATAAAATTGCAGCAAACCCCCTTTTGTAGGAGTTGCATCCAAATGGGCACTAAGTGAATAAGTAACGTAGGTTGAACTAGGCCCAAGATCCATAGGTTAGGCCCAAGCCTCTTAATTAGGCAACTATTTATGCAAAACCAATAAGCTAAATCTTCTTAAATTCATTCTCATCCCTCAAACAACTTTTTATTATTTTTTCATTTTTGTAATAAATCATTAGTTGTCAATGACATTATGAACCTACATCGTTGTACATCTCATGAGCCTATTTAAGGAAGTAGTCTCAAGGCACCTTTGAATTGAATAAAAATTTTAGATTTTTTCCCTTTCTACTTTGTTTATAGTTCTTGTGTTAAGATTGAAGGTTCCTATGTTTGGGTAAATCCTTATCATCAACCGGCTATCCCACAAACTTCGATAGATGCTACCTTGGATTCAAGTGAGCAGTAAATAAGTGGCCGCTCCATGGTTTGCTGTCAGAGTTGTCATGTAATCCTTAACAAATTCTTAAGTGGAATTCCCTTGAAAATACCATTAATGATGAAAATATAACTATAAATTAAGATTACTATTCCCTTGTGTGTGTGTATGAGGAATGCTCACCTGCGCACCTAGTTCTCACGAGAACTCGTGAGAACCTTTTCACAACTCATCACACATGATGTGGGCCCAAAATTTGAACCGTCCATGTGATGCAGCACCCCATGAAACCCCCAGGGCTCGACTTTCACTCTGATCCAAAACTTTGGTGGGCCATGGAAAAAGGAAACCGTTTCCTCCCTTGATTTGTCTTTCTCTTTTTCCATGGCATGGCCCACCAAAGTTTTGGATAAAGGTAAAAGTCGGGCCCCGGGGTTTTCATGGGTGCTACATCACATGGACGGTTCAATTTTGGGCCCACATAACCCATGATGAGTTGTGAAAAAGTTCTCACGAGTTCTCGTGAGAACTAGTGCACAGGTGTATATATATATATATATATATATATATATATATATATATATATATATATATATATATATATATATATATATATATGTTTCTTGGACCCTTTGAATTTAGGTTGTGTATTAACTAGTAACTGATAATTGCTATTTCAGATGTGTAGTTAGTTCGTGGCATGTAATGTGTATTATAAATTTTGAAGTTGTGAATCTTGTGATCCTTGTAATCAGTAGTTTTTCTTTTTAAGACATTCTACGTCATTATGTAGATAATATGTATAATGCGTAATTGACACTAACAATGTTTAAAGATCAAACTAATGAACATAAAAGCATGATTGTAGTAACAACTTCAATTCAGAACTGTACTTTCTAGTACCAGAGAAAGCATACACATGAATAAGTACGTGCAAGTCGAGCAAGCATCCACCCTGAGAGGGGAGCATGTGTGTGGGGAGGGGAATAGTCTACAATACCTGTTTTATGCAGCATGTAAAACACCCAAGCTTCAAGGGGCCGGCCATGGTGTATATGCAAAACCACAATCTATCAAGTGAGAACACATTTTTTCGATGTATATGCTAGAGATCAGCTGGATAAAAAACACATTTGGGACACCAATGCAAACAATGTAAAATTGTGCCTAATAGCTGTAAGTTCATATGTTGTGGCACACTGTCCGCGTGAGTTTTGGATCAGGCTGATTTTTTGTATCTTGCCTTCATCCTTGTGATCCACACCTGATCAACGGGTTTGATCATACACACCATGTTGGGTCCACATGCAAACCTATGGTGGGCATCCCATCGCCGTTTCCTTGGTGTGACCACTGAAGTTGTCTATTTGGATGATTTTTGTTCCCATGGGATAGCATTGATGGACGCACCTGATGGATGGAGTGGATGTCACACAGATAACATGGTAGGCCCACACAGCTTGGACATTTTAGGCATTGCGTAAAACAAGTGTGGTAGAGCCTTAGAGGATTCCATTCAATGTGTCTGTAGAACAACACATGTAAACACTGGTCCACATGGCAGCATAGCACAAGGCAGGCAACTCCTGGTTGTCAAAATAAATGACTCATATCAACTCATCAGATGGTCCTTTTTTTTTTGTGACAAAGGGACGAATGGGAACAGTCTGCTTAGATTCTGGTGCTTGTTACGGGTGGATTCCCACTTTCCATGACCTACAACATCCATAAAGCGAGGCCTATGCAATGGGTGGCGCAGATCGCATCTACAGTCCCTCACCATGTAGGTCATGCCACTTGGCCAGCATCCAAGCGAGTATGCAGCAGCACATGAGGTTATGCAAGCCACACATGCGTACTGGATGAATATGTACACACATGGAAATGTTAGCATGCTAGAAGATGCAGATCCAAACCGTCCAGACATAGGTCCCACTGTCCAAGAAGTCTCTCCAAATAAATCAAACTAGTCCACTCATCAGAAGATGCAAACATTGTGTACTCAATATAAGAACAATGCGCTCAAGTTCTTGCAACCATCACATGTGGGTAAGGGTTCCCTAAATTTCTTTGGCAAGATGTCCTTCAAGTGCAGAAATCTCAATGAGTGGTTCAGATGACTCGCACATGTAGTCTCATGATGTGTATGACGAAGTCCCAATACTGGCCCACTCAAAATTTAGATAAATTTATTATCATAGTGCTACATTCACAACCATATAGTCTAGTTTATTGTTTTACCACAAATTTGCAATGCTGGTTCAAAAAACAAAACACACAAAAAAACAAAACAAAACAAAAATAGACAAAAATAAGTAAATAAACAAAAGAAATTGTGACTTCATCCATTCTGACTATTAGTTGTCTTGTTTCCAAAAAAATGATTCGTTTTGATGATATCCCTACAAAACTCTATAACTAAGTAATACGAAGTTAAAACATGCAGGATTTTGCAGTCACACGTTCTCCCATTTGATTTCCAAGTTCATCATATACAACAGGCTAGATGATAATAAGTAATACCACCACAATATTCATTATATTTCTATTAAAAGAACAGGAATCCACAAATAACCACCGGCCACCACCTATTGTTTCAAATGGGATGACCCTGGGTTTGTTTGGACCTGATTTTGAACTGATTAGCATGGGCCTGTCAATCTGGGCCTAACAAAAACAAATTATATTATTCTACTGGGACCAAGCCATTTTCCGACCGACATTAAAAATGCTATTGTGCATTTTGGTGTGCCTCAATGACAAAAATTGAAGTACTTTCCCAGCTATGAGGCAGCTCTTGTTAGTTTCCTTCATAAGCAGCAATGTCCTTGTCAAAATGAAATAAGCTACAAGAACATACCTTTGATCTTTCCTGCACGTGCAAGCTTGTAAAGTCCTTTTGAGTCCCTTGCCTCACAAACTTCTAGAGGTATATTCATGAAAACCTGTAAAGTAGGCTTAAGTCCACATATAAACTTAAAAATCTGTTTTGGTGGGTGTGATTAATATATATAATATATATAGATATATATACTATATATTATATATATCTATATATATATATATATATATATATATAATATATATAGAAAGAAAAAAAAAAAAAAAAAAAAAAAAAAACAGAGAAAACAAACACAAGAATCACGACCTCAATAAAATTTCCTTCCGGCAGCATTGCGCGGCAAGCATCACGGTCTCTTTTATATGGAGATATCAAACTAGTAATGCAGATCAAACCAGCATCCGCAAAGAGCTTTCCCACTTCCCCTTAAGTTGATGACTAAATACTTCAGAAATGAATGAAACAAAAGATAGTATCACACAGGTTGCTATCCCAGGACACACGAGGCAGACGATCTACATACTGAGACATGAACCATTGTGGCACATGGCTGTGGGATCCAAGCCATTCATCAGATGGGGATAACCTAGTAGATGCCCTAGCCTAGAAATCATGCTGGCCAACTTAGCAGGTGGGCCACAGTTTATAAAGAAAATGGGCAGCTTAAAAAAAAAAAAATTGGCCAAGTTTTTCAAAATTCTAATCATTCCATATATTTCTAACGTTGTGGACCCCGCTAGGACATTACAGTGGGACCCACCAGATGGCAGATTGGATCTTGTACCAATTTGCAAGTTACTGAATGTAGTGGTGTATGGATGGGTTGCCCACTACATGCATGTGGGATAGCAAACCTTGAATCAGACAACACACCTTTCCCCACACCAAATAGTACTTCTAGGGTCATAGAATGGTATGAATTATTGATCGTTTGGAGTTATTTGATGAATTAGTTTCCATGCAAACTTGGATTGAACATAACAATCAAGCTTTATGGAACTGTACATACCAACCCGGCGTATATTTTCCGCACGGTCTTCTGCTTTAAAACCGAGGTCTTTGTTTAGCCCGTGCCTAAGGTTGTCACCATCAAGGATGTACGAGAGATTCCCTCTAGAATGCAATTCTCGACTTAACATGCACGCCAGTGTGCTTTTCCCTGTGCAGTACAACAACCATGTTAAAAAATAATAATATTTACCAAATATATTAGCATGCTCATCATATCAATAATGTGGTTGTATGGACTTTCTACATGACACTTGACTTCATCTCCTTTTACCAACAAAGAAAGGAACCCCTAACTAGAAGAAAATGAATAAAACAAAAAAGAGCAGCAACACTATTACAGACTTTGGCCCATCTTCACCTACTGATAAGATGGTTCACCTACCTGCCAGCCATAAGTATTCACCTTTAATTCCTAGCACATGAGTAACTTTGGGCACAGGTAAGTGAAGCAAAGCTCCAACATTTCATTAAATAATGTAAAAAGGTGACCAATTGGAAGTTCTCAAGCGACACCCAATTTGACTGCTTACCGACTAATGCTGTGAACCTGTGACAGCCTCTAGTCTATAGTTCTGATAAGACAAAATGGCAAGCAACAAACATGAAGAATGAAGGAAAGAAAGAAAAGCATTATGAAGGTTGTGAAGCTTTTGAGAAAATAATCTTAAAGGCCCTTGATAGAGTGGAATGGAAGAACAAGATCCATGTAGCCAACCCCAATTAGTTGGGATCACTGTTCGTAGTATTGGTATCATTACATGCATCGCTGACCGGGGATTTGGAAACATATATCGATATTGCTGATACTAGAAGGGGAAACATGGGGGGAAAGGTGGATTTTTTTATTTATTTTTTTTTTTAGTGAAATTTTAAGAGATCCTAAAAGACACGTGTTTACATATTTAGAAATAAATAAATAAATACATAATTGCAAAAAGGAATCATACATAATAAGTTTCCATTTAATAGGGGCCTAAAGCATGTTGTCATAAAAAGCCAATGCAATAGTAACCAAAATGAGTTTGTATCATACAAATGCAAGTAATAAATAATAACTAAGATATGAACAACTAAAGGAAATAAAAAACACACAAATCCAGCTACCCCTCAAACCCATATAAGAGTTACAAGGCAGCTCGAAATCATCATCTCTGTCCAACCATGCATCCATCCATACATACATGCACTAATACATCCATCCATCCATGCATGTATACATAATACATCCATCCATGCACACATGCATACAAACATATACCAGCCATCCATGCACACATACACACATACATGATCCATCCATCCATGCATACATTGATAAATACGTGCATACATATCTATCCATCCATCTATAAATACATCCATACATACATACGTACATTACTACATCCATTCATCCATCCATGCATACATGATACCCTAATACATGCATCTATCCATGCATGCATACAAACATCCACCCATCCCATCCATCCATCCATGAATACATACATGATTCAGCCATCCAACCATCCATCCATCTATGCATACATACATAAATGCATTATGCATACGGTACATACCAACATGCACACATGCATCCATCCCTAAAAAGGTGCACCTACCCACACATAAATACATCCATGGAAAAATAATTTTTGAAATGAACAAATAATTATTTTAAATAAACAGATTTTTTATTTATTATATTTTCAAGAAAATGTAATATACTTCTCGAGAAATGGCCCTATCGATCATCAACATCCAACCATAAATAAAAACGATATAAAATGAACCAGATCTCTAAGAAAAATAGATCGAAATTAATTTTCCAAATAAAACAGACTTTTTAATTAAAATTTAAAATTTAAAATAATTAAAAATTTCTGAAAAGTCAAAGAATTTACGTGAATCGATAGATCAGCCAACTATCATTAACATATTAAAATTTAGGCCCTTAATTAGTTAGTTTTGAGGGGGGGGCGAATGGGAAAACTTTTGGATTTTTCAATTTTCCCCTACTTTCCCCAATTTTGACCCCCAAACCTTTAGATTTTTCAATTCAAATTCATGTCAATGCATGAAAAAGCATGCATAGACATGGTTGCGGTTGAAATTGAAGCTCAAATGTTACGAAAAATGGTCTTTCATGAAAAAAAATAAAAATCTCAACTTTTTATATCCGGCCCACCATCCCTCTCCTTGCTTGAATCTCCCCCATATTGAGTCTTCTTCCCAAATAAATCAAATGGGAATGGTGGAAATCCAATTTCAAATTGATTGAAAAAAGAAATGGTGTCGGTAATAATATCGCCTCATCGCCAACACTAGGAATTTATAGTAATGTACACATGGTGATATTTCCCTGTATCGCCACTGTAACGATAATATTGGCGATATTTTTGCCAGTACCTAGAAATATCACAGATTCTGGTGGTTTAAGTATTGTCAGGCTAGAGATACCGATAATATTGGCGATGTCACCAAAAATCTTGGCGATGTTATCGATAATATCGTTGAGATTTGTAACACTGGTTGGGATCAGGCTTTAGATGGATGATGATGATGAAAATCATCTAAAAGACACCTTTCAAAAAAAAAAAAAACTTAAAGACTAAAAAGGCAACCAATGAAGAACATCAATAACTCAAAGTTCCCTAATTATATTCAATCTCCATGTTTTGTTGCATTTTAAATTAAGAGTCCATTTCTAATATGATGCAAAAGAAGTATATCTCATGTACAGTTCAAACTACGGGTAAAGGTTCCACATAATTTACAAAAGAAAAAAAGAAGAAGAAGAGCTTTTGATCATATTTAGCGACTCGTTATGAACTAGCTCAGTCATCTAATTCAACACAATGCAAAAACTACTAAAGTTGATAAGCAATTGGAATAAAGGCATCAAAATCAAGCCTGACTCCATTTAAATAACAAGACAAGACAATATTAATACATATAATGTACTCAAACATCTCAAATGCTAAGCAACAATTTTACCAACTTCCAAAATGTTACTAGTATTTTAAGAAGTAGGTAAGTTAAACAAAAAAGGCTGCAATGGGCCATGCCTAGGCCCAGTAAAATCAATGTGAATAGGCTTGGCCTGAAGACCCGGCCCAAGCACAGCCCATTGCCAAGCCTATAAACAAATAAGCTTCCAACTACCTTGTTTAGTTCAGTGCCTAGATCAATCAATTTTTATTTTTATTTTTATTTTTTTGTGGTTTTTTAAGTAGTGAATAGTGCATACCATAGCATGCACCCCGCCGAAGCGTGAGGAATAAGCTACGTAGCATGTGGCACATGCTACACACTACTTTTAGATTTTTTTTATTTTTATTTTTATTTATTTAAAAAAAAAAAAAAATTAAGGTCACAGTAGGTTGCACCAATCATCATGAAATTCATGATAGTTTGCACCAAAATAGACTGATTAATAATGAAATTTCACGATGCTTGTGCAACAAAAGAGAACCTAAAATAATAGAAAAATATGGCAAAGATTACATATAAAGATAAAGAAATTGCAATGGATTATTTTAATAAACCATTGAAAAGATTAACTTTTTCTTTGAAAATAAAACATGTAATAAATCATTGAAAACATTTAATTGATTTTAATGTTTTAGTGAAAAATAACTAGTAGTATAAGCTACCTAGCGTGTAGTATATGTTAATCCCAGTGTAGAGTAGGCTCCACATGATTTAAACTATTTTCATGAGCTAAGTAGCGTGAAGGCTAAGCTACGACACGCAGTATAAGTCACATGCTTCGAAGTGTAAACTATTTAAAACACTGTTTTTGGGTGAGTTCTATCCTAAGTATGAATAGTTGAATATGTTCACATGTGATGATTCTGGATTTCTAATAAAAACAGGATGATGATGTTATATCCTGAAATGTGGCGAAAATGCTAGGCTTAATAACAATCTAATCTTGGATGTGCATGATGACTATTAGCTGACATGAGATTTCATTACCAAACCTGATCCACTGAGCCCCGTAATCCATACAACACATCCCTTCTGCTTTAGTAACTTTTGCCTCTCTAGTTTTCCGACTGAACATTCTTGCCAGAAAATGTTTGTAGATTTCCCCACAGTAGACATCAGAAAGTGGTGTTTATCCTGGTCAACGCAGAGAGCAGTTCTCATTCAAATTGGAATACTGCAAAACCCACAATAAACAATATGGTTCTTTCAATTCATAAATTAGTGAAAAGCTGTGTAGCTCAAGCCCATTACACATGTAGGTGTGGATTTTGACTTGCATTTACAAATGACTAGGGCCTGTGCTGACACCTTTTGATCATTTTTATCACTTCTACCTGCACAATTGCACTCTGTAAAATAGCTCTTAGCTCATTTGCAAAAAAAAATTATTTAGGGAGCCATGTTTTACTACCAACCCACACATGTGCCAACGTGTTCGACATGTGCCAACGCGTTTGACATGTGCTGGATCAAAACTGTCTATTAGGTGTACCATCATGCGACCATACCCTCACTGAAAATCAAGCTCACCCATTCATCAGGTGAGCCACTATAGAGTGATAACTCTGAACCATAGGCCGACCTTCCCTTTTGACACATCTATCAGGCCCATGGGTGGAAATGAGTTGGAATGGTTTTTTCGTTATCATCCAAACTGACCCTTAAATTGCACGAGAGGACTAATACCTACACAAGGACTAAGATGAAAACATGGAATTAATCTCGTCACAGGAATTTCTTCCAACGATGAATTTGAAATGTCAATTTCCGCTGAACCCAAATGCTGAAAATGCACAAAAAATTTGATTTAGGGAAATCTTTTCCATCAGTCGTTCATCAACAATCAATGACTCCGCCAAAAAGACTACTACAAATAGTGATTTGTTATTGCAACATGAAAAACTAAAAGACAGTTGCCCATGATATTGATGTGATTATAAATAAGGGTGTGTTTGGTTGCACCAAATATCATGAACTTTCATGATTTTTGCACCTAGTTAGACTGATCGGTCATGAAATTTCATGAGATTTGGTGCAACCAAATGCACCCCAAGAGTATATTTATTTGATGCATCATTTACTAGTGCTCCTTAGGGGTCGTTTGGATGCCTATAAAGGGGGCAAGTTGTAAATGATTTACAAGAAATCATTTACACTCTGCATTTAGATGACCTTTTTTGCATGTAAATGATTTACAACATTTTCCCCCATCTCAATCATAGGCAAAAAGGTGGGATTTCATTTGCAGGCTCTTCATTTATAGCCTAACAGCTATATTTTCAAAGATCGGCACTCCATTCACACGACTTCAATAACTTACAGGCTATCCAAACATAGACAATCATTTACCTATGAATCATTTATAGCTTACAGCCAAATAGGACAAACTGTAAATGGTTTACACCTGTAAATCATTTACCACTTAACCATTTTATTCAAAACCTAACCAATGCACCAACAGCCCCAGGACTGATGGAACTTGTATAGTTAGGCTATTAAACTCTTGGGATCGTAACATTCCATCACGCTTTGCAGCCAACGTCCACGGTGGTCCACTCTGTGGCGGCACTCACTCTAGCCTCTATTCTAGGTAGCTCTTTCCAGGGCGTGGTTAGGCTATTAAACCCTTGGGATCGTAACATTCCTCCACGCTCCGCAGCCGATGTCCATGGCGGCCCACTCTATGGTGGCACTCACTCTGGCCTCTATTCCAGGTAGCCCTTTCCAGGGCATGATGGCTGCATTCTGGTTGCTTAGGTAGCCCTTTCCACACTGCAGTGGCTTTCACTCTGGTCCAGGTTGTCCGCGGCAGCCCACTTTATGGTGACACTCACTCTGGCCTCTATTCCAAGTAGCCCTTTCCAGGGCATGGTGGCTGCATTCTGGTTGCTCAAGTAACCCTTTCCACACCACGGTGGCTTTCACGTTGGTCCAAGTTGTCCCTTTTGTGACTCGAACACAAGACGTGGTGTTTGCTCTGATACCAATTGTTAAGAACCTAATCAATACGCCAAAAGCCTCATGACTGACGGAACTTGTAAAGTTAGGCTATTAAACCCTCGGGATCATAACACATTTACAAGCATCCAAACGACTCCTTACTGTGAGCTCCCACAAAAAAAATTGGTCAAATGGAGAAGCGATCCATGATCAAGACCATTCATCAGGTCACTTGGCCTGTGGACCAGCCAAGGTAGAAGACCCTAATAATCGGGTGATTTCAACCATCCAAACTGACCTATAAATGGATGGTTAAAACAAATGGCTGCAACAATCACCATCGTAAGGGTAAAGGTCCACTAATCAGATGGGAAGGATCATCCAACCCCGTGTTGTTTCCTGACAACATTTCATCCAGGCAGGACCTAGATGATGGACGGTCCGAAAAAAAATGTAATGCCATGATGCATGTCCAATTCGTAGAAACAGTTTCCCTGCAGTCGAGTTAGATCACGGCAGGTATAAAATGATCTACAGAAAGGCCACGAACAATCTACAGAACTACGACGAAAAAACCCATCCAATTATTCTTGCAGATCATTAGAAATCCACGGAAATCCATTCATTTCACTTAGTGGGCCACGGAAATCCATTCATTTGATTCAATACAGCTGAGATTTTTCTTTATCTTTTTTTATTTTAATTTTTTGGGTCATGCAATGTTCAGCATTTCCACGAAACTTCAAGAAATCAGATTTCAGATTTGATAGAAATTGAGAAGAAATTGATACCTGGAAACGACGGAATGGGAAACGGAGATTTCACGATGAATTCAGATGTCTCTGTTTTCTTCCTCTGTCATGAGATTTTATTTCAGATGGAGATATTTCAGTGGCATTTGGGAATAAAATCCCGCAGAAACCGATTAACCCAAACCACATTTTAGAGAGGAAGAAGGAAGGGCTTGCGTTCCAAACAACCCCTATGCATGATTCGTAATTCTCATCCTCGGATCGGGTTCGGATCGGTCTTGGCGTATCCAGACTTGGACCCGCCTATTTTCCCGTGCACCAGACACCCTCCATAGTAGGAGATCCTGTCCAGAGGATGTTTCGGCATTTTTTGGTTGAGTGTGATTTGTGAACCGTTCTTTTCTCTCTCTTAACCGTGTATATGATAGGCCACCTACTGGACAAATGAGGATTTCCCCATGTATGATTTTTTATTTATTTCTTTCTAATTTTTAATTTTTGCATTTTCCATGTAAAGGAGGTCTCACAACATCAATGGCAATGGGCTCCATTTGAAAAAGGTGAAAGATCAAATGATTCCCTCTTGAGGGAAGGGTTCTCTCCCTTAGCCCAAATCACCAACATCGAATTCTGGCTTGTCTCAAATACCCTGTCGAGATACATGACCGTTGAAATACGTATCAATGGTTATAAACTAAAAGCCAGTATCAAATCCTCATTTCATTTTTTAGGCTGTGTTTGGATGCCACTTGTTTTTCATTTTCCATCAACTCTCTCTCACAAAATTGTAACCAGTTTATCAAACTCAGTATAATGAAAACCAGATTATAATATAATTTCAGGCCTATTTTGGACACCTTGAGCAGACCATTGTTTTAAACTCAAACCATTGGTATGTTTCTAACAGGTGACAATGTTTTTTAGGAATTAAAATTCATTCTCAGGGCAACCAACACGCCCTCATATCAGCAATGATCTTGGCAGGGTTAGTGATGGGCCAGGTCGGCCCCTGGTCAATTGGTTCGACTTTGTTTTGAGCCGACCTTGGTATATGCTACATGGGTAGTGAGTTGGGCTCGGTTGAAGTATATTCAGTGGGTTCGGTCTGAACGGGCTCAATTGGCTTGACTTGCTTTTCAAACGACTTTTGAGCTGTGGAAAATAGGCAACAGGTTCGGCTTGGGTTAAAACCTACTCGATCTAGCTTGCCCAGGCCAGATAAGGTGTTGATGGTCTGGTTTAGGAATGGGCCAAGCTCTATCTAATTCCAACTTGCGCTGTCCAACATAGACCCAAACAAGCCTACATAATACATCCCAAGCCCTGCCTGAAATGTTTATTCTGGGTTGAAAGCTTGTATGTTTCTAAAGTAGATCACGAGTTACAAAACAAATATGAGCTATGTTTCCATTGCGAACCATAACTAGCCAGGCCGAACTCAGGGCAAGCAAACCCTCTGTTGTATACGGTGCAAACTCAACTCAATTGAGAAATGAAACGCAACACTCTGATGGGCCAGCCCGCATATTGACACCTCTAAGGCCTCATGCCCCAACCTAACTCAAAATTTAAAAATAAAATATTAAAAATATAATTTTGATTCTTGAACCCCTCCACAATTGCATGGAGTTTTCTTTGCTGTCACTTTAAAATAAGAAGTTTGCATGGACCTCTCAAAGGCTGTATGGAGTTCCTTTTTCAATAATCGACCAGGGTTGAAATCCAAAGTTTTAAAATTTGGCAACCTGGGGTGCCAAACTGGATGGGTCGCAACTCAGACCAGCTCACCCCATATTCTAAATGCTGACTTGGGGTGCCAAACTGGATTATGAGGATTGGACCTGATTTTGAGTGGACTCCAACAGTCGTGACAAGATTTCATATGGGATTGTTATTTAATCCGAATACATAATCACACGTGTTATGAATGGCCTAAATTTAGTCAAACATGTGTGATTATATTAGTGGCGGAGGTGCTAAAGTCGTATTCGACTCAGATCAAATGAATGCTTTTAATATAGGCATCGGACTAATTAAATTAGGATCAAGTTTATAAAGATTGGCCTGACTATTTAGCCACTAACTATTATATCAATCAGGGAAATTTAGAAGGGAATGATTGGTCCTTCAAAATGATATCTTTTTGTCCTATAATTTAAGGACTTTTCTTTTAATGGTGACACTATTTAAGATTTCTTAATAAAGCAATAATTTTAAATAAAAGTAAAAATAAGATTAAATCATCGATTTATTAATTAGTAATGTAAAAGAAGTATGATCAATGAAAAGAAAAATAAATTAAGTAAAGAGAATAAAATACCTACGATAGCTTGTGCAGGTAAGACGACCATGGAAATTACTAGATAATTGTGAGACAATTATGATATGAAATTAGTAAGATGTGACTAGTAATATATCAAGTAAGAACTCAGATAATTGGGGTATCCAATAACTAGGTTATAGATATTTAGCCTACTCCTAATGCATATTGCAACGATGCACCGGATAACAACAAACTAAATTAATGGCTCTGAAATTGTTGCAACACGACTGGATGGAAGTGAAGTAAAAAAAAATAATAATAATAATAACTAAAACTAATAAAGGTACACGGAAGATAAACGATAAAACAACCTACAACTGTACATAAATTGATTGTTTGTGTCGAGTGCATTGAACTCTTCTTTAAATGTTGATTTTATATACTTAGAAAAATAATGGTTGTGTAAGATTTAACAATGTATTATGCCATGTGTACAAGAGGTTAATTATGCCTCTTGTTATTTTGGTTGTACGTAGTTCTCATGTCATTGAGTTGTTTAATATGCATAGAGTTGCTTTTGATGGGGCTTTAGTATTTAATGCTTGCTAAAAATTTACTTTTAGCCAGACTCTAAGTATTCAATGTCCGTCATAAATAGGGGTGCACACGGATCGGTTTGGTCCGGTTCCAGGGTAAAACCGGAACCGAACCGTTCTTAACGGTTCTAGGATTTTCGGAACCGGAACTGAACGGTTAGCACACTAGAACCGAACCAGAACCGGACCGTGAAAACCGGTTCGGTTCCGGATCGGTTCCACGGTTCTGGGTTTTTTAAATATGGACAGGTAGATACCCCCATCTTTCCTCGCTTTCTGTTGAAAAGGGGAACGTCCCTTGGGACATTTTTGAGCACCCTACATGATGGCGGTTCAGATCGCGAAAAGGGATGATGGGTGGAGCCCACTGTCAAAACCCAATCCACGCACGTCCGTCCCTGGACGTTTTTGCATGGTTTGAATATTTTGAAAAAAAAATAAGTGGGGCCACTTTTGATGGCATTCTCGGAGATCTACTCCGTTCATCCTCTTCGTAGTAACGACTAACGTGTAAGAAGAGGTGGGGACTATGGTTCTACGGTTCGGGTCGATTCTACCTGCCCCTAAACCGGAACCGAACCATATCCAACGGTTCTTGTAATTTTGGAACCGGAACCGAAACCGGTGCTGTCTAGAACCGGACCAAACCGGACCGATCCAACGGTTCCGGTCCGGTTCCACGGTTCTACCGGTTAAATGTGCACCCCTAGTCATAAATTTGTTTTGAAGAGTTGTTTTAGATAAAATTACAGCGTTTAATGTTCTTGCATGCCACGTTCTAACTCTCTTCTCTTTAAAATTCATTTACACCACATGTGACATAAATATCACATAGCTTCCTTTTGACCATCTAATCTGGCTATGATTGGCTGAGTATAAACACATGAGACTTAAGTTATCCAGACCGTTGATCTAGTGGGCTTGACAGAGATTCCCTTGTGTGGTCCCAAACTCCCAATACTATTCCCGTATTGTTTTCTTTCTTAGTTATCAATATATAGAGCATCGTCCAAGATCTCCTTGTCCAGGAGATTCTCAGGTCATTCCCATTTACAGGTGCACCATCAGATCAATGGTCCAGAATAACCAAACCATAAGCACATTTGAAAATAGATTGAAGAGGGTTTGCCACAAATACCCTGTCATGGCAGGAGTACGAAATCTGATCCAGCAACATACCACGGCTCAAAACTCAGCCCCATCCGCTCATTCATGATAGCAATGAACGGCCAGCCCAAGGCCAACATGACCTAAATAAATTTTGACGAAATTAAACTCGATTTTGATTCCCTCAATCTGCAAAATCAATCCGTTGAGAGGGGTAAAAGCGTAAAAATCTCTAATTTCTTTCAACTATGCAGGACAAAAATCTGAGCTGAGAGAAAAAGGTATCTTTGTTATGGCCATCAATTCACAGGCTGTCGATGGGACGTCCCATAACTGTTTGGTAATCTCTCTAATAAATTTGCTGCAATTGACAATTTGCAAGCTACCAATTGGATGGCAGGGATTGCTTGTAGAAGAGACAGTGGGGCCTACTCTATCCGAGATGGACCCACCAGATCAATAGCTTACACTACTGAGAAGTGGGGCTGGCCCCACCTGTAGCTTCATTAAGTCAAACAGAAGATGTCGTTTCCTTGAATTGAGCATCTTATAATGGGCACTGTTTCATGTTCTTGAGATTTTAGTTGTTTTTATCAAATGTCATATGTCAAATGCATCAGGATCGTATCCACAACACCATTCACATGGATTTGTATCACCCTGTGTCGGGTTGTTTGCTACACGGACAAAACCGGTATATCATCCGGTAATATACTAATATGTGCGAGTTTTAGACTATACTTTAAACCATTGTATCTAAGTATCATCGAACTCACTCGATGCACGGGATTTTGGGATCTATGGGGCCCAACAGTCGAGCTCGTGATGCAGGGAAAGACTTGATGAGGTCGATCACTGTCTTCCTCGGGAATAACTACTCCCAATGCACGTAGTTTATTTGGACTCCTAATAGAGAATCCACCAGGGATGAAAATAGAAATAATTTCTAATAATTTGAAATAAAAAAATAAATTTACAATCTTTTAAATGATGAGATCAATCTTTGGACAAAGTTTTAGACTCGAACTCTCTAAAGACATGACTTACTATTACTACTAGACTTCATGGTTTTCAGCTAAAAATGGTAAACGTCCAATTTGACCTAACCATGTTATTCTCATATTTTTTAAAGCCCTTTTCATGTTAGCCACGTCCTATAATTCAAAGGATTAAAAGTTGTGATCGAATTATAGCTTACTATTTATAGTAAAAATGAAAATAAAATGAGTTTTTGATGCAGGGGAGGACGTGAGGTCGAGCACCGTCTTCCTCAAGAGGATAACTATTCTGAATCCACGGAACTTCTCTGGACTCCTCACAGAGACTTCTCGAATCCACGAGAAAAGAGAGTAGAAAATAGAAATAAATTCTAAATAAATTCGAAATAGCTTAATTAATTCATAAAAACGAGTTCACAACCCTTTAAATAAGGGTACTAAGCAATGAGAAAGAAATCAGAATCAAACTAGAACTAGGACTCCTAGAATTCGCGACTTACTATAAATAGTAAACTTACTATTTATAGACGGTCGTGATGTCTACTAGTGCGCAAGGTTTTCGGCCAAAAATAGTAAGTGTCCTATTTGGCTTCACCAACCCGTTCTCCTAATTATTCTAAGCTCTTTTCACGTTGGGCGCAACTCCTAAAGCCCGACGGATGAAGAGTTATAAGCAAACTAAAACTTACTATTTATAGTAAAAACGAAATTGAAATATGGAAACGACCATCAAATCAGGGGTTTCTCGCAATTCCGAGCGTCGCAACCCGGCATAGCCGGGTTGGTTGGCTAAAGTAGCTCGTTCTACCCAAAAAATCATATTTTTTGTCGGCTAACTCATCCCGGATTGTGAGATACGCCTGATTTAAGGTCTGATGGTCCAGATCACTTTTATCGCCGACCGGGCCTTTTCTGATCCATCTTTGCCATGTAATTGTCCGCGACCTGCTTTACATCAGTTTTTAACCGTTGATCTATGGAATCTCATGAATCCGGCATGGGCAACTCAGCATAGCAAAGTTGGTTGGATAAAGTAGCTTCTCCTATCTCAAAATCATATATGATACATAAAAAAATTCATTGCGGTTTGCAAGATACTACTGTTTTAAGGTTCTAACGGTCCTGATTACTTACACCTCCAATTGAACCTTCTCTGGTCCATCTTGGGCATGAAAGTGTCTGCGATCTGCTCTACATCAGTTGGGTGTAAAAGACCACTGCCTAAAGCTTAGTCCAATTGCATTTTGCTTGACAAGTAGATATGGAATGTTAATATTTTTTGGAGAGCATACCCAAAATTCTCTCTCACCTTGTTATGGCCCACTGAAATTTTAAACTAGGCTAACTTTTGGGCCATGAGAGCTTCATGAAGTAATTCATCAAATAGACCTTTCAGATTTTGTGCCACATCATTTGTCTAAAAGTCCTCACTAGTAGCCATAAGAATCACTTTCCATTTGAGCATTTCAATACATATAATGCTCTCTTGGAATTAATTCTCATAAGAACTTATAAGAACTTTAGGCACAAAATCTGGACACTCGACTCAATGAGTCACCTTGTCAAACCTTCTGAATTAACTTTTAGACTTCATCAAAAAAATCCAAAGAGTCAAGCCTTTGATTTGCCTCTTATTTTGCTATGGCTCATCAAATTTTTTAATCAAGCTAAAAAGTTAGTTCTATGAATTTCATAAGGTGTCTCATCTAGTGGACCATCTGGATTTTGTATGTCAAAATTTCTCATAAAGTTCCCATGAGAATTCCCTCTCTCTCTATTTATACATGTGTTAAGATCATAGAGATCCTCAATTGACCTACATCTAAGTTAGCTATAATATTCTTATTAGTTGTATTAGTTTTGATTGAGAGAAAATCTCTCAAAATCATGAGTTGTCATGGAGAGCCAATCTCTCCATCTTTAGTAATATGATTGTACCCTTATATTATATATTGAATATTACACCAATCCTAAAAATCAGGGGATTTGCTACAACAGATCATCTTATATATATAATCGACACACATCAGATTGAATGGAAGAAAAGTTATCACTTCAAAAATGCATTTTAAGAAGAGATGTCAAAAGTAAATCATTTTGTTTGATTCACTAAATGGAAGAAACCATATCACAATTTCATTCATTTGCATTCATAACAAGGGTCTCTTCTAACCTCCAAAATGCAACTGTTTTACCGTCAACTAGTTCTTTAAACCATACCTAATTGCAACTAATTTGAGTGCTACTTCCTCGTTTTAACATTTTCCTCCTCATCATCAATATCTCAAAATAAATGTCCCTGTTATGACCTACAACCCCAATGAATTAAGGCCTTACCTTCACATATTCCATCAATCCTAGTGCTCTAGGCATGTGGGTTTGGTTCTTAACATTTGGTTTCTAACTCAACATCGCTAACGAAAACAACTCATGTTCAGGTTTTCTATGGGACAACCCCATGGAAAGGGAAAGTCAATAGAGTTGGGCATTGAGTCAAGTCGGACCGAGTTAGGGTTGACCTGACTCGATCCGGTTTTGAAATAGGCTTGACCCGAACTCGACTCGACTCAGTACCAAGTCTAGCATGCTTGAACCGATTTGAGTCCGAGTCTAGCCTGACCGAGTCTAACCCAATCAAAAGTACCAAGTCAGTTCGAGTTTGCACCGATTCTAATCGAGAGATGAGGGAGGGAGGAAGTGGAGAAGAGAGAGAGAGAGAGAGAGAGAGAGAGAAGAGAGAGAGAGAGAGAGAGGTGGTGGGTGGCTGCCGGGTTTGGAAGAGGAGGGTGGTTGCCGGGCTTGGAAGAGGAGGGTGGTGATGGTAGCGGGTGGTTGCCGGGCTTGGAAGAGGAGGATGAAGAAGGGAGAGAGAGTTTGGGATCGAGTCAGGATCGTGGTCGGGTGTAGTGTATAGGGTTAAAGATACTTAAAAATAGGATTATATATATATATATATATATATATAATATATATATATATATATATATACACACACCTGAATTTGAGTTGAGTTGGTTTCAGATCGAGTCAAGTCTGACTGGATCGAGTTTCAGGTTGAGTTACTGGGTAACTAGAACTCGACTTGGTTTGATTTCAAATTGGGCGAATCCTACTCGGTTCGGACCGACTTATCCATTTGATTCAGTTCGAATCAGGTCTAAACAAGTTCGATTAGACGAGTCAATTCATCTCCTGCCCAGCTCTACAAGTCAGGCTAGAATGAGAGCCCCCATAGGAAGGGCTACCCAAAAACATGAGTTGACACTGCATACTTAAAATGACATGTGAAAAGGACAACTTGGACCAACGTGCTAGCCGCCCATAAAGTAGAAAAGGCTACCTGGACATGTGCCAGGTCGTATGCTACTGCTACTAGATAATTGGTCGCCACAGACGTCTGCTGCAGAGCGTGATTGAATGATATGATAACTAGATAATGGGGTAGCCACAAACGTCTGCTGCAGAGCCTGGTAGAATGATATAATCCTGCATAGCTGAACGCGTTTCATCACTCCTAGGAGAGCATGGGTTATATGTTCTCAACCGTCCGTGGCACACAAAAGACACAGAAAAAACGAAGAATCCACCGAGAGCGGTCACCTAAGAAATAAATAACATTAATAGTTAATACCTTCTAATTTATTGGTTCATGCCACATATATCAATCTGTTGGCCTGGGTTAGTCATTTATGTCACTAATGTAAATCAAAAATAAAATAAAAGTTCAAAATGCACAATTGATGATGGGATCAATGAAATTATAATTTTCTAGAGGCGCATCCAAAGCAATCTTAGGGCCCGTTTGGCCGGGTGGATTAGAAGGGAGTGAATGGTATTAGGGTGGATGGCGTGGATTTCTAGGTAATGATGGTGTTGTCAGCGGATTGTCTTGAGATCCATGGGATTGATATATCCCTGGATTCATACATCCAGTCCGTTTGGCACGCCTGGCCAATCCGGCGATTAAAGCTTCCGATCCCTTCCAATCACACTAACCAAACACGTCGCAGGCTAATTTCAACAGATTAGGATGGATTGGATGGGATTTAAAGGTAATGATGGTGTTGTCAGTGGATTGTCTGAAGATCCATCGGATTTGGATCAGATCACCTGCACTATTTGGCACGCCCGGCCATTCCCGAGATTTATCATCCAATCCCTTCCACTACCATCTAATCCCTTCCAATTCAACCGGCCAAACAGGCCCTTAGTGATTACTAGGGATCTTATACAACTGTCTGTATGCCCATAAGCTGTTTGATTTATCTTGGGAGCTGTCGTCGACAAGATGCCAACAAGGTGGTGACATAAGCATTTGAAGTTTTTATTTTTATTTGATCATCCAAAGCACATGACAGCATGCAGTCGCTGCACGTGGTAGAGACGGTTGACATAATGGGACCAAGGCATAGTACAGAATATTGCAATAAAGAAAAGGATCCTGACCCTCTATCTTGTGGCCACTGAAAAGAGAGATTAGAAGTGACAAATGGTGACCAATGTACATATATCTACTATTAAAGCTGGGCATCGAGTCGAGTCGGACCGAGTTAGGGCTGACTTGACTTGATCCGGTTTTAAAATAGGCCAGACCTGAACTCGATCCAACTCGATACCGAGTCCAACATGCCTGACTCGATCTGAGTTCAGTTTGGCATAGACTGATCCCAACCGAGTCCGATCCGGTCAGAAGTACCGAGTCGGATTGAGAGATGAGGGAGGGAGGGAGTGGAGAGGAGAGAGAAGAGGAGGAGGAGGGGGAGGGTGATGGCGGTGGGTGGTTGCCGGGCTTGGAAGAGGAAGAGGAGGAGGATGAGGGAGGGAGAGAGAGAGGGAGGGAGTGGAGAGGAGAGAGAGGAAGAGGGTGATAGTGGTGGGTGGTTGCCGGGCTTGGAAGAGGAGGATGAGGGAGGGAGAGAGAGGTTGAGATCGGGTTGAGGTAGGGTTAGAGAGTCAGGTCAAGTCGGGTTTCAGATCGAGTCAAGTCTAACTAGATCGAGTTTCACGTCGAGTCGGATCGAGTTATTGGGTAACTCGAACTCGACTCGGTTTGAGTTTGGATTGGGCGAAGCTTACTCGGTTCGGACCAACTCACCCATTCGGTTCGAGTTGAGTTGGATCGGACCGAGTCAGACGAGTTGAGTTAGCTAGATCAGGTTGTCCCGTGCCCACCTCTATCTACTATAATCAATCCAATGCTGCGGATATTCGAAGTCTAGATGGAAACTGCTAATGGGACGACTAGGATGTAGCTACATGTATGCTACGTGTATATTGGTGATGTTTGCATGCTTATGGGTAAACAATTTCTGCTGAGAGTCAATGCATAGGTTGATTGATTTCAAGGTTGTATTCAACAAAGGAGCCGACCCTTATCAAAAGACACTTGGAAAATAAAAATAAAAGAAAATAAGACAGAAAAAAGTGGGAGGAATCTGTCCACACGTGTTCCATGGTTGAAATTAAAATCACTTTTTAGGCTGCCTTTATTTCTCCATTGGACACGCAACTGAATTGTCGAACATGGTAGGACCTGAACTTCTGTGATAGTTCACCACCATTTATCAATTGGTTGTGGTCTCTGATAAAATAAATGTGTTACACATGCACACCAATCCTGATTGCCCAAACATGAGTGCATTGCTGATAGGTCATATCCTAAAAACTCTCATTTATTGCAGCATCTTAACCATTTATTTTGTTACCACTCATCTGATAGAGATAGCTGGATGGTTAGGATTGCCCAACCAAGATGACTTTCAGATACTGATCAATTATTGGTCCTATATTTTAGACGGTTTGAATGGACTATAATTAGTAAAGGAAAATTGTCGTAATTATGATTTTATCACTGTCAAACCAAACAAGGGAATCAACAATCTAATATAGATGTATTCGGGAATTAAGAGAAATCTTTGTATTTTTTCTTGGAATTACCATAAAAAATCTTAAATTCAAGTAGAAACATTAATATATTTTTGTGATGATTTGACATTAATATAAAAATATCGTCATTACAATTTTACCACCGATAAATTAAACATGAAAATCTGTAGTCAAATGCAAATTACTTAGTAATTGGGGAACAAACAAGGCCTTTAAAGACCATTTGGATGCACATAAAGCCATGTTTTGGATATACTATTTATAGACCATCTAATCTCATGCTATCTTAGATTAAGTATTCAGTTTGTGATTTGCTAATCCATCCAAGAACATAATGTAAAAATAGATTGTGACACATTAAAATACTTAAGATAAAGACATGGCATTAATAACGCATGGACGCAATGATGCACGGCATGTGTAAGATACCAGAAGATTGATGATGGCACATGTGGCAAATGTAAGACACTTTAATACAGACAACCAAAGCATTGTGTTTCCACATGCATTAAATTAGAAATACGCTTTTCTCACTGTTATTCCACCTTTTTTATGCTCTTGGTATTCCACCTTAATTTTGGAGATAATAATTCATCTACACAAGTGGGTTAGATAAACCATGGACAACTTGTCTGCCTCAGACAGCCTGTAAAAGTCCACATCCAAACAGCCACCTACCTCACAAATGAGACTTTTTGTATTTAGAAAATGGTGGTGAACAATCACCTTATTCTTGTCCACAGAGAAGTGCTTGTACCGACATTTATACTACGACAGAAAAAATTGGAAAAGCTACAATCATTCAAAAGAGAAGTCCCTTCCATCACACATTATTCCTATGAAGAATTTCACTTTACTAATAAAACCAATCATTCAAAGAAAATTGCAATTTCACAGTCATCTGTCACCTTTCCTACTATTATTATTAAAGATTGGGCTTTCATGTGTCACTCTCTCCATTTCCACCCTCCTAAAATGCATGGAATTATATGAAGACTTTGCCCACCACAGATTCCTTTATCCGTGCAGCCAACCCTTTCACAACCATACCTGAAATGACATCAAGTGGGGTCCCATCATGGTTGGGCCCCACATTAGATAATGTGCATGTTAAAGGATGGTTGGGGCATTGAGAAAGACCTCTTTTAGCTAGCCAGTCCTGGCATGCCAACAATTATCCTTGGTCAGTTTGTAGTGGTTGGAAGGATGGTGGGGTGATCTGGATCGTTGATCTGATGGCCGGCAACAGATGGATAATGCCCCCAAAAGATATTCTTTAGGTGTGTTGCATTCTAATAAAATTGTGTTATTGATTAGTAGTCAACATCAATCCTACTTAGGCATGGAACCCAGGCACTTGAGGACAGATAGTCCACAACACGTGATCGTTGAAGGATTGATTGCCTTTGCAAAATAGGTGGAATTACATGTCCCTGGTTTGATGCACATGAGAATTGCTCCCATCCATGCACATGCATTAGATGTTACAAATGCATAGAGTGTGCGACCATCTGAGTTCAAGCACGTTACATGTGCACATGTGCCAACATCAATCTTTACACACCCAAAGATGTGTGGCATGTGTCAAGACGCATCTCAAGTATGCACATGCACATGTACAAATAGGCCATCGTTCATATTAAGCTCCCTACATGTGCTAAGCACCCATCTTTACTCCCTCAAACAAGCAAATAACAAATAAAGAACAAACAAAGCACTAATGACAACAACATATTCATGAACTACTACTCCCAACAGCATACCCATGGACAGCCAATTGCGACACAAATGTACTTTAATCTAAATGGCCCCCATGCTTGCAGCCTGTGAATAGACGACCAAGAAACGGTCCACATTCAACCCCCAAAAAAAAAGAGTCAGATTTGACAGCAAGGATCCTCCGCTCTGGGATATTTTTAGGGCATGATCCATCCATGTCCCCTTCGAACAATCACCTGAATTACTGTACCATGCGCCCCACCTCTGCAAACTGAAGGCCCGCTCTGTAAAAACCCATCTCGCATTCACAGGTGCCAACCCAGACTGCACAGGCATTTGCACACACATCACATGCATTATGTACTACCAATATACATGTATCACGAACTAACCTTGCAGATATGATGTGGACCACGAAGGCCATAGCATGGTAATCCAGTTTGGGCACATCCTTACCCAAATGCATCACTAAAATGAAGAGCCCCACATGCGAAAAATGACACACGTGGAGAAAACTTGTAAATCAGACAAAACAATGTTATTGTGCTTTGATGAGAACCATGAAGGCTGGGAATGTAGTGGAAATTTATCCAATTCATTTTCTTCACTTTTTGGTAAGATAGATATGAAAGTAATATACATGAAATGGGAGAGAGTCAGTTCATCTATAAAGACAACTAGTCTACATATCCTACAAGATGTAAAAATGCTACACCTTTTCATGATTTCACATACCAATATCACCCTCTCATCCATTTCACTTCTCAACTGAGGCAAATACAACTAGAACTTGAAGAATTTAAGTTTAAGAAATGTATGCTTTGTGTGAGTTTGATGGGGGGAAGTTTCAAAAAGGCTTACTGATTTTTAAGCATCAACAGCATCAACTGGGAGAGATTTTGTCCTGTGAAGACTCTGTGGAAGCAAAGCTCCAGTGTAGAAACTCTTGGCAGTGAACATGTAATCCGGGCTGTGCTCTTGGGTCGCCTCGCAATGCCGGACCCTTTGGGTCTCAGAACCGGGGCTGCTGTTCGTGGGGGCCAAGTCTCTGCTGTCATTGGTGCGGAAACAAGAAGAAAAATGAATCCCTGGAGCTAAGGATTTCAATAGTAGCTCATCATTCTCCTCTTGTGACTGTGTCCAGACAGAAGAAACCATGGGACCATTCTTGGTCCTGTTTTTCCTATGGTTGGTAGCCCTTGATGGGCCTGAAGCTTTCTGTGATCCTCCAAGCCGTTGGTTTCTGAGGTCCCTCAATTCCATCTGATACTTGGCTTTGAGCCATCTCAGTTCCTGCCTGATCTCCTTATCGTAATCGTCAGGTCCACTGAAAGCTGATGGAGAGACGTGCACGGTAGAGTGGTCGGTCAATTGGGTATGGTTGAGATTAGTACAGGATAGTTGATTTACAGATCTTCTTGCATTGGATTGTATGTGATTGTCCATATGTTTTATAGTCTCTACCTCGGCCAAGGTTGGTTTATCTGCTTTTTCGCATTCTTCATCTCTATGGGCCTGTCCTGATCCTCCCATGCACAGATAGGGTGCTTCATATTGAGCAGAAACATTGGCATGCAGACCATCAGATTGGCTTGAGACCACAGGTGGACCATTGATTACACATTGCTCAGACCCCTCAACTTGGTATGTGATCTCTTCAAATCGACCGTGCATGGCAGTACATCCTAGGTGAGGACAGTGAAGGCCTTGGATGTTCTTGCTGTCGGGATTGCTCGTGGAAAGAAAATCAAGAAGGGAACCACTAGAGGAACCATTGGAAGTGCAGTGGTGACAGAAGCCCAGTGCCGAGTAGGCAGGGGCTTCTTCTATGCCAGGCCCCGGCTTCCAACCTGACACTAAGGAAGATATCTCATTGTCGATCATTTCTGCTATTTTTGTTACGTCTTGATCAGTTATATCTAGCTCCGCAACCATTTCAGTTGCGACACTCAATGCAGTATCAGTTTCAATGTCGAAAGGGAAGTAAATGTTACGAATGTGGCCTGCAGAAGAATTTTCAGCAATGGATTGCCTAGTATCAGATAATTCAACATAAAAAGATAAGAACAGCCCAAGAGAATGTGAGAATTATGCTCAACTCCAATGAAAAGCATTCATAGCGAACAACTAGCCCCCATATTGCCATCATGACCATTTGAAGACTGATTTGAAACATATGAATTGCAACGACGGGTTTGGTTACCATTATGAATTAAAATGGTGCCACTTCATTTTGGCAGTCTCTAATATTGAATTAAATTATTGCAATTCAATCAAAATCCAAATACACCGTAAAAGAACAATTTTGATCACTGACCTTCTTTATCGGCAATCCTGAGCCTTAGAAAGATGCCCATATCATCTCCCATCTTTCCCTTGATCGTGATGTCCACATTTGCCAAATGCTCATCCTCATGGCTATGGAAGAAATCAATTCCATGGGGTCCAATTACATCAGCGTCATAATCCCATCCATTCTCAGTCTCCTGAGAGAGATGATTGGAGTAACAATTGATTAAGGAGCTGCAATTGTGATCATGTTCCAACAGAGGCTGCCTCCAAAGGGGGCTGATTTCGTCGATGTCTCCCCAACAATCAACCAGCCTCGAATCTTTACTGCAATTGTCAATTTGGAGAAATGGGTCTTTCAAAAGCTCCCTCGCAGGAAGCCTTTGAGACGCCGTCACCAAGCACTTCTCCACGAATTGTCTCAATTCGGGATCCTTGACTTTGTACAAAGCATCTGGCTTTTTCCCCTTTTATCAAAATAAAAAACAGTTAGAAAAAGCAATGCCAGATTTGGCTGAAATGCAAATGGTGAAGGAGAGACATGGAAAGCTTAAAATCAGGCAAAATGGCAAGACAAGGCTCTTACAGAGATGACTTTCTTGTAGATCTGAGCAGGATGCGTGCACTCACTGTAGGGATATTCAAAGGTGACCATCTCCAAGATACACATCCCAAAGGAGTATATGTCAACCAATTCATTGTATGCTTCTTCATACACCTCCGGAGCCATGAACTCCGGTGTCCCTGAAAAGAAACCACCGAAACATCCGATAAGCAGGTTGCCACCACATGATTGGTGGCACCCCCTTCGAAACCATGATTTGGGACAAATCCTATATATATATATATATTATATATATATATATATATAACAGAATTCAGTTGGGTTCTACTCACCGACGCAGTGAGCGGCGTGGGATTTCCGGAGGATTGCTGCGAGGCCAAGGTCACCAATCTTGACCTCCCCTTGATTCCCATTAACAAAAATGTTGTCACACTTGAGATCTCTATGAATTACAGGTGGGTCATGGCTGTGGAGGTATAGAAGCCCCTTCAATATCTGCCTACACCAATGCTTTACTGCCCTTATGTTAACCCTCTTATGCTTTTGCCTATACCTATCCAACAAAAAATATATAGAGGGAGAGAGAAATGGAAAAATCTCAATAGATAGAAATGAATGATGAAAACACCCACAATACTTATTATCTGAGAGGAGGAAAAAAACAACTAACAAAACCCAGAAAAATGGCAAAATCTCAATAGACAGAAATGAATAATGAAAAACACACATCACTTACTGCCTGAGAGTGCCTGAAGTGAACATTTCAGTCACAAAATTTATATTCCTTTTGGTAGTATCAACCCAAGAAGTGTAGAATTTCATGATGTTCTTGTGTTTGAGTGTCTTCAAGAGATGGATTTCACAATAGAGCCTCTCAAGATCTTGAGGGCTCTGAAGGAAGTCATACAGTTTCACCTGGTTCCAAGCAACCTCAATACCTTCATATTCATCAAAACCTCTATACCTGCAACAAAACCCCACCCCAAAAAAGTACCCACATGAAGAAAACCACACAGTTTCCTGAAATACAAAAAAAAGGGTTATTGGATAACTTGAGGAGAAGGCCATACACTGTCTTGGAAGCTCCTTTGCCAAGGATTTCATTGTACTGTAACGACAACAGAAATTTCTCAACCCAAAACAAAGAAAGAAAGAAAAAAGGAAAGAAAAGTAATACAAATATAAAATATAAAAATATAACAATACCCTTCCATATCTTCCAGTGGGATCAACTTCAACAAACTCAGAGTAATCTGGTTCAGGTGGTGTACTAAGACCTATCATCCTCTTCCTCTTTCGTTTTCTAGAAAATCATTTCCAAATTAGAAACCCAGGGAGAATATTAGAAGAAAGAAGATATCACTTCAGATTTAGAGAGAAATCGTAGAGAAAGAGAAGAGGCAGAGAGAGAGAGAGAGATGGGTTATCAAAAGACAGGGCTTTCCAACTCATATACAATGCAAAAGGTCTGAGACGGGTACGGACCATCACACCACGACAAAATTATTAAGACAAGAACAAGGAAACCCTTCTTCCTCTCTCTTGTTTTCCTCCGTTTCCAAACGGACTCCCTCTCTCTCTTCTGGATGTTTGTAACAGAGGCCAGAGGTCCGAAATCATAGCGATTTTCTCTAAAAGTTTAAATGGAAATAATAATATCTATTTTCTTCGTACAATCCTGAGGGAGGTCGTATCCTGCTAGACCGGTTGGATTTAGGCGTAGCAACTGATCGGGTTTGGATCTTGTGGAGTCCGCCCGAGCCGGACCCGTTTACTACAGGCCCACAGTTCCTGTCCAAACTTGGCCCGTAGCCCGGCCAGGCCCACATCCAATTCGTCAAGCCCAGGCCGAACCTGAGGGAGATAGTAGTACCCAGCTTTTGGAATGTAACACGCGATTAATCTACTGAAGAAATTGGTATGTGGAATGTATGGGAAGAGAGAGAAGCTACACGCGCACAGAGAAAGTGAAAGCCCCCATCCGTTACTTCATCTGTATTTATTTATTTATTTATTTATTTTTACACACCCCCACACACTCACGCCACACGCACACACCCCACACACGCACGCCCCCCATCCGTTACTTCATATGTATGTATGGATGTGACATGGTTATTGTAGTGGGCCCAACAAAGACTCTGTTAGACGGGCTCGTTGTATGAGCTACATGCAAAATGCCAAGAGGCGGGAATGCGTTACGCACGAAAAATGAGTGAGGAGAAGCAGATAATATTCAAGCTGTCCATTGACGTGGCTAAATCCAAGCTATCTCTTATAAGCAAATAAAAATTTTTAATTTTAGAAAATACCACTGTAGAGTTTCAAATTTCCTAACTCTTCTAAAAATAATTGCATGGGCAAAAATGTCCTTGCTCCTCATGTTATATATAAAAGAGATGCCTACATCAATGGATACATACAAGAACACATTCGTCGTAACCCCACACTTTTCCTGCTCTCTTTGCTTGTGTTGCATGCACCACTTCACTCCGTGTACTTGCTTGTATACATATGGTAATTGTGTGTAAGTGTAATGGCTTATTGAGCAATTTGTATTTGGAATGCATAAGTATTCGAATCATAAATATGTAGAATCTAAATGATTTTAAATCTTCAATTATATTTAGTAACCTGTAATTGAAATTCTATAAAATTCAAAAATTATACTTGACAACTTGGACTAGATTTGAAATGTATTAGATTCACTAGTATATTCTTAGTAGCTTGAATTTGGTTTAGTAAATCATTTCCAATACTATAAAATAGTGTATATGTGCAACATTACAGATAATCATTGTAATAAGCCATTTGATATATACTTTGGATAAAAATGAGCTAATTTTGGGTATTATGTGGGTTATAAAAGTGAACTCATTAATTTTATAGTTGAATCAAAATCTCATATGTAAGAAATAAACTTATTAATTTTATAGTTGAATCAAAACTTCATTTGTAAGAAATGATAAAGACTATACATTTCATATGATAAAATGGATGGTTTTGATCATTAGACTGCCATGTGTGCCTTAGTGGACGACAATAAATGGCGCTTATTTGAGTTGTGAAAGAGGCAAACCGTACTCAACAATCATAGTTTAATTTCATCAAAAGAGAGAGCATGCCCCTAGTTCGACTTCCAAGGTGGGAGTGACATTTTGGTTTTATCGCATAAAGACATAATTGGTAGTCGATGCTGTAATGGATGAGTGTTTGCCCTTACTCTACGCAGATCAAGGACCAACATCCAATGATTGAAAATAGACCCATTGGTGTTGATTTGAGGATTGATTCAAAATTCGAGCAGCTCCCCATGATTTCCAAACAACCCTAAAATGGGGATTTAGATAATCTTCCAATCCAAGTTCCCCCGTTTCAATGGTGTAAAGCACAAAAAGTTACCTTTATTTCTAATTACCTTCAAATAAACGCAGTCAAATGATCTGTAATAATTATTTTGTGGAATCCATATATTCAAACAACCCAACTATCCAATTGTCTTTTCCAATGGAAAAAAAATTTTCATTTTCAAATGAATTCCACAAATCCAAGTATGCTCTTAATTTATTAGACAGGCATTTAGCTCAGTCCATTAAGCTATACATGTAGGTTGGGTTCAACCCAAACACAACCCTAGACGAGCTGCATGTTCTAACCCGATCCAGCCTACTACCCAATTAGTGAAACGGCGGCCCATGCCGTTAGTTGGATGCTATGGGCCCACCGCCCATGCATAAATAATAATTGTTGATGATTCTCATCTACAACCGTTGAAGTGGAATCGATTTCTATATTAATTGAGACTAAGGTACTATTTCCTCTCCAGCAGTGTAGGCACTGACGTTTGGTGACTCCGACTAGTGGGGCATTTGTGATATGTAGCATTGATCGGTGGGACCTGTTATTATTGAATGTGAGCCGTTAGTTAGGACTTGTGCAACAATCGTGAGTTTTGAGTCATGGGCCAGTGACCGACCTATCAAATGAACAGTCAGGATCTACTTGAGGGATGCCATGGCACTTTCCGTGGAAATCGGATTGAGTATGCCTTTTTCGTACTGAGTAAACTCTGTTGGGCCCACCGTGAATGTATGTGGTATATCCACGCCGTTAATCTGTTTTTACAACTAATTTTAGTTAGTGAGACGAAAATTGAAGCATATTCAAATATCAAGTGGACCACAACAAAGGAAACAGTAGGAATAATGATTTCCACCGTTGAAACTTTCCTAGGGTTCACAATGATGTTTATTTGTCATCCAACCTGTTCCTGAGGTCACACATACATGGATGAAGGGAAATACAAATATCAGATTGATCCAAAACTTCTGTTGCCCCCGGGAATTTTTCAACGGTAGCCGTTAAATTCACACTGTTTCCTATGATGTGATCCACTTGAGATTTGAATATGCTTCATTTTTAACTACAGCCCTAAAATTATCTGGAAAAATGGATGTATGGAGTGGATAAAATACATAAATCACGGTGGGCCCCACAGAGTTTACTCAGTACGCAATCCGCTTCCCTTCCCATGCCTCCGGGTGCACTGATCGGGTGCACTCACTTCGAGTGCCTTTTATATTAGGCACTCGACTACCGTACGTGCCAACTGGCACACACCCAGAGATCCAAGCTGCTGATCACGTGGGACAACTGACAAGATGATCGGTGTGTCCCACTGATGTGTGGCTTTGATGTTGTTATTGACACGTGTAAGTGACAGGTACTGTAGAAGTGCTTAGCGAACTGCAGAGGGCCACCTCGATGTATGTGTTGTATATCCATGCTGTCCATCCGTTTTTTCAGCTCCTTTGAATACTTTTTCTCAAAAATGAGACAGATCTAAATATCAGGTGGACCACACCACAGGAAAACAGTGGTGGTTGAAAACGGATGATATTTTAAAACGGATGAACAACGTGAATATACAAACATACATAGAGGATGGGACCCACAGTCAGGACCTCACCCACGAAGCTGTTACCTCAGCTTCACCTAACCCGCGACCGTTTTTCACAGCCAAAGATTGTCGTGCGTGATACTCATTTATATGATGTTGTGGTCCACCAAATCCATCACCTGATAGAATACTAGAGTAGGTGAGCCCCATACATCGTCATCGTGCATCAGCAAGATTCACGCTGGAAAACGATTACCTGCGATAAAAAGAAAAACATATCCATGTCCAGCTCGCAAACTTAATAATTACTCTTATATATCTAAATTATTCAGGAATGTAGTAACCCATCGAATAATCTACGTTGAATTGATGGACTTTTTTTTTTTTTTTTTTTTTTTTTCAATTCCTGGAAGCTGGCCATGACAGGAGGTGGCCTATTGATTTGATGATCAATATGGAAGAGGATTTGCACGAATTAGACGGTATGAATGGTTATACAACATTCTATGTTTGCATGTAAAGATCTCTGGAACCTCGAAATCCATAGCTCAAGTCGTAGACTGAGTGAAAGATACCTCGTTTCAACAATGAAGTCTTGGTATCGATTCTCAGTGAAAGTGGATGAGTTAGAGCTTAGAGGAGCACGCATGGCGGATATCAATACCGTGTGCTACTGGAAAAGCTTTGTGGGTCAACCATAATGTATGTGTATTATCCACGCCGTCCATTCAGTTTTTAGCTAATTTTAGGATCTGATCGAAATAATGAGACAGATCCAACTCTCGGGTGGACCACACTACTGGAAACATGGGTGACCGAACGGTTGCCATTAAAAATTCCCTAGGGCCCATTGTAATGTTTATCACACAGAACTGGACGCAGGGAAAACATATATCAGCTTGATCGAAAACTTCTGCAGCCCTGAGAAGTTTTTAACGGTGGGCATTCAATCACCACTGTTTCCTATAGTGGTCCACTTCATATTTGTATCTGCCTCAATTTTTAACCCTAAAATGAGCTGGAAAAATGGATGGACGGTATGGATAAAATAATACATTATAACGTGGTCCACAGAGCACTACGTGCTACACTACACAACCTGAGTCCGTTCTTTTCGCACGTCACTCGTCGGATGGCTTGGACGGCCTCCTCCCCTTGATCTTTCGTGTTACGGACTTGACTGTGTGGCCCACCTTGATGTATGCGTAGTATATCCACGTGTTCCGTACGTTTTTTCGGATCATTTTAGGGCATGATACCAAAAATTAAATATATTTAAATCTAAGGTGGACCACAATATAGTAAACATTGGTGATTGAATGCACACCATTAAAAATTTCCTATAGCCTACCGCAATGTTTAATTGTCATCCAACGGTTGATAAGGTAAAAAAGACCTGGATGAATGGAAAAGCAAATATCAGCTTGATCCAAAACTTCGTGGTCTACCAGAAGTTTTTAACCGCCACACATCACGTTTTCCTATAGTGTGGTCCACCCGAGATTTGGATGTGTTTCTTTTTTTCGTTTTATTACCTAAAAACATCTGAAAAAACGGATGGACGGCGTTGATGTACTACAAATACATAAAGGTAGCCCTACGGTCAGCGCCGCACATGTTGAGTAAGTCCGGTCCGCATCAGATCGGGTCCTTTTGAATGATTTAATCACGGAAAGATAGCTGCCACATGTACGACTCGCCACTATGTAAATCATCGCGCTGAGAAAACTTTGACACTCTGGTAGAGATTGATGGTTCATAAGTCTACACTTAAAATTGTACACGTGAAATACACGTGGCTCAAAACAAACAGTCAAAATCGTGGATCTACTTTAGACGTTTAATAAGAAACTGTTTTTTAACTTGGCCGATTATTTAGACACCTAACAAACTTGAAAATTAGCTTAATTGTCTGGATTCAACAAACAATGTCAGCCAATTACCTTTGGTTGGTGAAGCAATCTAATACGTTAATCACTTATCCATAGTGTGTCTCACGGTTTGGATGGTTTCCTTGAATTAAGCACATTTGACATGTGCAATACATAAGTTCGGGCGATGAAATTATAGCATTCGCCCGAGTATTAACGAACTACCCCTAACCGGTGAAGACAGTTCTCGGGCCACGTGGCCAAAAGTCGGTACAAACCGTTCTGGTTTCAGTACGTACAAGTGGGTCCAAGGCTTCAACGATCTAAACGGTTGGTATCATTAGGTGCAACTGAGGATGGCGTTACAGATCTAGAAATCCTAATCGTTCAGTAGGTGTCCATAAAATCTACGGCTGACAAGAAATCAAAGCGCTATTCTATCCATGGAATCTTCTTAGGCATCATGTTACATTTAACCGGACGGGAGATTGTGCAGTACCGCTCGGGCTTTTGGCGTGATGCATGTATTTTATCACACAGACCATTCATTTTTACATATCATTTTAATATCATTATAAGGGTATAACCTCTCAATATCTATACCCCTCAATATCATCATAAGGGTTCCCAAAAAAAAAAAAAAAAAAATCATATCTAAGGGTCAAGTGGACCACATTAGAAGAAGCAGCAGTGATAATGACACCTAGAGTTGAAAACCTCCGTTGGGCCCACCGTGATAGTTAATTGCCAGTCAACTTGTGCATGAGATCATTTAAACATGGATGAAGTAAAAAGGTCTTTACTCTTGCCTCAATAGAAGACTCACAAGTGCAGCGTGGATGTGAGTACTTTTCTAAAAAAACACAAAAACACAACTTCTATGCCCCTATTAAAATGTTTTCAACAATAGGTGTTTAATCCTTATGATGTGATTTACTTGAGTTTTGAATTTGCATAATTTTTAAGCTGATACTTAAAATGATATGGCAAATTGGATGGATGGTGTGGATAAAATCTATTAATCATGGTGGCCCTTTGGAGCTCCCGTTGGTTCTTAGGTAAGGATGTACACGAGCAGGATTAGCTCCGTATCTCGCTTGACTCGAGTCGAAAAAGCTCGATTCAACTAGGTTCGAAACTAAGTTAGAGCCGACTCGAGCTGATTTTTTTAGCTCAAAAAATTTCGAACCGAATTCGAGCTTGCCCAAGCTGAACTTGACTCAGATCGAACCTAACTCGAGTAGAACTTGGATCGATTTAGTTTGGTGGCTTAGTTACTTTGATATTGTTGTTGCTCACAAAGTGTATGAAGAAATGACTCAATGAAGTATGATTGGTGGTAAGGAAGGTACGTATATGAAACAAATATTCCTCCTCCTTTTTTTCCTCGATTTTTATGTTGTTTACAAGGTGTTAGTAAATCTATTGTTGCTGTATGTAAAACAATAAGATTTTGAACGTGTATTTCATGTGTTTATGAAAATGTTGCACAGACGAACTCGGCTCAATCTTGACTTGAACTCAACTCAATTTGGCCCGAGTTGCTGGTCGAACCGAGCTGAGCTAGCCAGTTAGGCTCAAGGACCAAGTCAAGTTGAGTCCAAACTAAGGTCAGCAAGTAGCCAAGCCAAGTCGAGCTGTGCCAAGCTTGACTTCAATCAACTCGTGTACACCTCTATTCCTAAGACACAAGGTGGTACCCGATCCTTGTCCTTGGGTTTCTAAGGAGTGGAGCCCACTGTTCGTCTACGCAGACCATTGTTTTACGACTGGATTGCCTGTGAGTCTGTGACAGGGTGTCGCAGAAAGTTCCTGGCATCAGAAATTAGGTGGGGCCCACCATAATCTTTGTGAGAAATACAATTCATGAATTCAAATTTTGCTGGCTCATGTCAGGACAAGAGCTCCAAAATAGGCAAATGTAACACTTAAGTGAGCCGTACCACCATAAATAATGTGGATTGAACGTCCACTGTTAAAACATTTATAGGGGCTACAAAAGTTTTACATCAGCTAATACTTTTGTGTTTATAAACGATTTAAACGGCATATGAACATCACATGAATAGGAAAATGGATCACAGTGGGCCCTACCTGGCTGCTTACCCCAGGAGCTTCCTGCCACACGGCAATCCACAACCGTTGATTTATGTCTTCAAATATCTGGTAATTGGGAAAACCCTAAATCTTTGCATAGGCGACCAGGGATCTCATTCAACCGATTAAAAAAGACATTATATGGCTAGCATATTCAAAGCCATCCAAGGTGAGGCCCACCTTATCAACGTTGGATTATTGGACTATGGGCTAGCTCCATTTGTACAAAGTTAAAGCCTCAGCGTTTACAATAACTTGGATATTCTCCTCTAGAGGATTTTTGGTTCATGGGCCATCCATGGTAAGGCCCAACATATCAACGGTCTGGATAACTGAAATTGGGTTGGACCACGACTTCTTAATGTACCGTTCTTCAATTTTGGATTATTTAAGTATATTACTTTCAATAATAAAATAATGCATAGACGATCATAGTAGAACTCGTCACGTGGTCATGAGAGTTGAATGAGCTATCATAGGTAACCAAAATGAATAGAACTCTTGTCGGGTCGGGTCTGAATCCGGGTCTATTTTAATGAAATCGGACTTTGGTCCTGTCGCGTTTGGACATGTATATGTACGAGATATCAGATCCCATCTTGATCTGATTCGTAAATGGTGGTTGGATGGAAATCGGGTATGGACTCGAGCTAGCTTTGGTCCATATTCGGGTCCACACAAGAAATATGTTTTTATTTGCATGGTTTTTAAAAAATAAATATAATAAAAGGTCCCGTCTCTGTGTGGTACCTAATCTGGATGTGTGGGCCCCCCGGTTAGTTTATCTGAGGCGTTGATCTGATGTACCCCATGTGGATAAACAATGGCCAAAACATAAATAGGAAGATCTGAACCATCAAATCTTGTCTAATTTGCGGTTGAGATCATCAATGGTATGGCCTAATAGATGAACGTTTCAGAACTCTTACATGTGGACCATCTATACTAATATTAGGGATTTGATATGTAACTTGTCATGATCATGGTCAATAATATTAATTTCTAGTCTCTTAATTAATGATATTTTTCGTCAGTTGTGAATAATTAGGATATTAAACATATTTTTATATAAGAATGTATGGATCATGTGCCATCTTCTAACCAATATTCTAACAAGCTCTAGTTTTAAAATAAATTTCTAGGAAACAACTTGGTCTGAAGTTTATAACAATCTGGGAAAATGTTCCCATGAGCTCTACCATAAGATCAAGCAGTGTGGGTTATACAGTGATAAGCATGTGGCATCTGAACCGAGCATTTAGTGAGTCCCATTCAATTAATGGAGTGTTTTAATTAAAAATCACTGTATAAGGAACCTGGGTAGCACACCATATGAAACAATGCCAAATAATGCTTAAAACGTTTTAATTTTTTTTTGGGTCACTAAAGTTTTGAAATGGCTTGAAATTTGGTCAGAACCCTTATGGGAGATGCACACAATGGACGGATCAAATGTCTCAACCACATCTTGACGGTCCCCACATGCCCACCTATGGTTACTGACTCTCAACTGTTTCCTTGGGTTTGGCCCACCTAAGTCATGGATCAGGCCTGATATTTTCTGATCAGAGGGCGTATTGAAGTAGGACTCTTTAAAATTCTAATAAGAATGATCCACCATGTGGGTTAAATAATTGGACTGTACAAGTCGTCTCTCATCCCTGTTGCTTGATTAATGGACTGTTGGAATATATGTCTTTAAAAAAGTAGATAAATTTCAAAAAATAGAAAATAAACTTGTAATGAATGATAAAGAAAAGATAATTCATATGTAATTGAGTCATGACCCAATCCCAATGGTGTATGTAACTGTGCAGAACAGAACTTAAACTGAAAGTTGAAACAGACAGGTACGAGTATGCTCAAGAACTCAAAACAAAACCGTTAGTGGTAGTGTACTCTTAATCTTCACATATACCTAGACTCAGAACGAGACTTGTACTTGGACCTGACCCGATGTGCACGGACTTCCACGGCCTGGCATAACTTGACTCGGCTTGGCACATGCGCGTGTGTGATCAATAGCATACATTCGACCTAATGGCACAACCCCTCGCCATGAGACCAAAAAAAAGAAATTTCAAATTTGAAACACAATTTCATTTTAAAAATATTTAAAATACAACAATTATTCACATGTTTTAAATTCAAAACATTTCGGTATAAGATAGGAATTGTATAATAGTATCAATGTCTATCGAACTTTAATCGATATTCAGAATAAGTAAGATAGATTTAAAGGAATCAGGTGACTATCGGTTTTTAACCTAATCCCTTTAAGCATAAACAACCATATATACGGCTCACACAACTTTTTTGCTATAATTGGTTATGCGATTTGATGCCTTTTGACCATACATTTTTACCTGAATTTTCATAAGTGTTATATATAAATAGCATAATATTCTCATAGGAAGTGGCCCCACCCAATAATTTCGCTCCACCATGAAAATTGCCCAGTATAAAAATCAGGTCAATCCCATCCCCAGGTGGCCCACATTGCAGAAAAAACATGAACTACCGTGCACACACACCTTGAATAATGGCCTTCCTCATATTTTGCTTTTTAAATAAAACTTGTTACAACGACGATGGTAATGCACCCGTCTTTTTTATTTTGGTTATACAGACGTAGAGGGAAAGTGGATTTATCACAAAAAAATTGCGCCATGTGGATCCATCTTAAGACCCGGTTGAGGAGGCAGGTCACCTAACGGATAGCCATGGATGGTCCTCTTTTTCCATAAAGAAGATCCTAACCGTTCTAAAAATGGAGTTGAATGTGAACATCGGCCATTGGAATGGTTTTCTCTGGCCATAGACCAAATGGCTAGGATTTTTTATTTTTTATCTTTTAGAAACTCATGCTTGGGCTATTCATGGTAGATTCCTACCTCTTGAACGGTTATGATCATCCATAACCGTAGTCCAACAAGCAAAGTAGAAAACCACTTTACTACTATCCGAACCACAAGAAAAGCCAGTTAGACTAGAAAAGGAGAGAACATGTGAGTGATGAAAGGATGACATGGGAGCTGTTAATAGTTTCTTGGAGCGGACTAGGTGTTATCCGGTAACATCTTAGCGGGTTTTACCCTTACTGTGGGCCCCACCGTGATGATGTGTTATATCTCCACGCTATCTATCCGTTTATCCAGCCCATTTTAGGAGGTGGTCCCAAAAATTAAGCGGATGCAAAACTCAAGTGGATCACATCACATAAAACAGTGGTGTTTGAGTTACTCACCATTAAAAATTCCAAAGGACCCATAAGAAGGGTAAAATACAAAGATGAGGTTGATCCATAACTTTTGTGGCCCATAAAAAGTTTTTAATGATCATTCGTTACTTTTTCAAGTGGTGTGGTCCATGTGAGATTTGTATCTTCTTAATATTTGGGATGATGTACTTACAATGAGATGAAAAAACAGATGGACGGCGTAGATATACAAATAATACACCAAGGTGGGCCCCACATGGTAAGGTTAACACCCACTAAGGTGTTACCTGGGTAGCAGCTAATCCAATCCCATAGTCTCTTGGGTGACGTGTGGACTACCCAATGACTCACTGTTTCAACCGCAATCCATGACATTGATTGGTAATACGTTGTGTAACACCCACGCGGCAGCGATTACATCGGCTCTTCTGCAACGTCTAGTAGCATGCAACATGGGCATGAAAACACATGACTTGGCGTGAAAGATGTCATGGTCACGGAACCGTAAAGGCCCCCGACACGTTACAAGCTAGAACTAGGGCTGAAAGTTGGGAGGGTCGCGTAACCATAAAGGCCCTTGACACGTTACAACAAGCTAGAAGCCTAGAACACCCATGCCTTCCATCCTAGCTAGAAGGGAAATGATATGGTAAACTTCCCCAACAAGGAAATATCACCACAGAGCTAGTTAAACCATCGTTGAGTGTCCCACTTGAGTTTTGGATTTTTTTTTCTTTTTTTTCTTTTTTGTATTTAAATCTCATGTCTCAAAATGAACTAACAAAATAGACAGAGAGCAGATTTCTCACAATCCTTTTTTTTAAAAAAATAAATAATACTGCATGACATTATAAAAGCACTTTTAAGAACCATTTTAGATGACATTGCATGACATTATAAAAGCACTTTTAAGAGCAATTTTAGATGACATAGCTCATTTTTAAAAAAATGGTTGTCTATTTGTTTTATAGTACTTCAACTGGCTCAATAATGTTATCTTTATGTTGTGGGATTGATAGATAGCTTACTCATCAATAATGAAAGTTCTATATTTCAATCTTAAAGGCCTACTTGATTGGCAAGACAATTCCAATGCCACATTATTATCGAAATAAAATCTTGGTCTTCCCTACCTTATACTCCCTAAGTACGAGCGAGAGGACCAAAACATATATTTATAGGAAAAAAGTTCAAATAAGCTTAACCATTACACTTCTTTACTTTAGGTTTCCATCCCATAAGTTTTCATATCTAACTTAATAATTATGTATAAGGATCATGGTTTACGCGTTACGTTCCAAATGTATTTATAATGATCACAATCATAGTGGAGCCCACTAAATCACTCAACTTAAATAATCCAATAGTTAGAAATGTATTTATAATGATCACAACCAAAGTGGAGTCTACTGAATCACTCAATTTAAATAATCCAACGGTTAGATCGATAACAATGATCATGTGTCGCCCACATAATGGAGTCTTACAAATAGCTCCAATGTGTGGTTTCCTTCACGATAATACTTGCAAGGTAATGAATGCAACGAATCAATCGAGGCTATTCGTTTGCTAAGACCCAAAATAGATGACATCTGTTTTGAAAGCAGCGCCCACCCCACCTAACTAGCTTGTCTATGGCCCACCCAACCCAATACACCATATCCTCCGCCTTCGAGCAATTTGGTGTTGGGTCAAAGATTTAACATCTCCTAATAATCTAGTATCTTAGTTTATGCACGCATCCATTGCATGTAGAAATTTATACCATGCAATGAATGTAGAGTAAGTCTGCTTAAGATTTCAACCCAAGCCCAACCCATCTGAGGTCAGGTTGAAGATTTCAATCCAACAAAAATTTTTGAGTTGGGCTAATTGGGTTTTGGTTGAACTTGACCCAAGTTGCACCCCTACCTTAATTGGGTTGGGGATCAATACTAGCTAGCATGCAAATAGTCTTAATTCATGTGACCCTATACCACAATAGGTTCTAACTTGTAAGAGCTTAGGCAAATGAGGAAGGTTGGTGTACTCTGGGCTGTCGGTCTTATAACTTTTCCCAATCAATGAGTTAGAAGCCAACTTGGGATTTCCGAGAGGAAGGCTAGACTATTACGATAACGATGACGATGGTGGCCTAAGTTCCAGCAAAGACTGGAAGTTGGTATTGTGTTGGAATCCACGTTAGTCTATTTTGCTTTTTCCTAATTTCGACCATTGTATTTACGAAAGGAGAAAGAAAGGTGTATCCACTATAAAAAAAAAAAAAAGAAAAAAGAAAAAAAAGGTAGAGAGGGTGTATAGATAGTTTCTCCTCAAAGACATCAAGTAGGTCTGTCTGGTCCTACTGCATTTTTCTATCTTTCTATCTTTTTTAATTTTATTTTAATTAAGGCTTTCTCACAACAAACTTGAATATACTGAACATGTAGTATAAAAAGGAAAGAAGCATCCATCAATTCTACTTTGGATGGATGATTTTCATGGACATAAATAAAGTGTAACATGGACCATCCTAGTCACTTTTCAGGTCAATAAAGGAGTTATTCTTTATTAATATATTATACATGGACATGCAGACCCAAATCATCTTTACCTGACTATAAACCATGGACTTTGGGGACCACCACCTGTCAACCGTTCATGTGTGGGCCACCATCCACGGCAGTTCCTGCATGATCAGAGGACTTCGAACATGTCTTTCCGTGAGTCTATCCAGGGAATAAGGATCATTTCTTTCATCCACCTAGTTTTAAATATATATTTTTTTATTGTTAACTTCCCTGATGAGTCTGCACCATTTTTTAAATCGTGGCTACTCGTCAACAATTCATTCAGTATAATTGTACAATAATCCACACCGTCCAAACTTCTATCCTAATTGTGGATAAGAGTATAACCCCCCCAAAAAAAATACATATACTGATCGATTTTCCCTTGGAATTTTAACGATACATCTTATAGCCATCAATTGGATGGTTAGGATTTCTTGATCAATGTGACCTTAGAGATGGGTTCCAGCACAATACGATTTCCAACAATTTGGATGGTCTGGATTACTGTAAATGAGTGACACATGTGAGTGCGATGAGTCAACAGTACCATTTACAAACATGGTGGTGAAGTATCAGAGAAGTCGAACCGAGATTCGATTTCATCAGTGTCTTGTTTGGAGAGAACACGAATTTGGATTGCCAGACCTAAAGATGCATCTATTCTAAGAAGGCATCTTTCAACATCAGGAAGCCTTTCCCCATAAACACATCGCACATGTGTATGCATAGGAAGTTGCGTACACGTGCATTTGCCTTGCCTTTATTAAAGATGGAATCAGATGGTGGAAATTTCTACTGTTTTCCTGATTGGTCCCACTCAATGGTGGCCCACATGCAGACAAGACATGTGGCATGATGATGGAGGGTCCCAATGAAAGGACAATAAATGTAAGCTAGCTTTTGGAACAATGGCACTATTCCAATTGAAATCATTTTTGGTAGATGAAAAGCATTTCTTGCAAGTTTGGGGTTGAAAATATACAAAATTCTCATCATTGGAATATTTCAAATGCAAACGTTACTGTTTATGGCATTGCAAGGGGCAAAAATGAGAACCATTGAGAAATTTACCGCTGTATGACCCATTTATGGCCCATTTACCCGCTTAAGCCCACCCTATTTTACCTGACCAGAATAAGGCCCAACTGTACGGACAACTTGCCAAAGGTCGAAAATGCCTCTGCTTTTTTCCTTCAAGTGGATCGGCTAGTGCTTGAAGACTAGCACTGATGCTCCTCGAACTCCCGAGTTATATGAACGGTTCAAAAGAGATCGAAGTTACATGGCCCCACAGTTATGTATTTATTATATCCACAACGTTCATCTATATTTTGAGATCATTTCGGAACATTATCAAAAAAAAAAAAAATCATATCCAAAGATCAACCGGACCACACTACAAAGAGCAGCAGAAAATTAATTTTCACCATTGAAACTTTTGTAGGGCCCACCATAACATTTATTTTCCATCCAATCTATTCATAAGGTCACAAAGACCTGGATGAAGAGGACAAACAAATTTCATAATGATCCAAAACTTCTGTAACCCCTAAAAGGGTTTCAACGGTAGACGTTCAAAGCAGAATGGTAATGTTGTATATTACGGTCAGACATTTAGATACGGATTATAACCGTAGCTATAGATACCATAATCCGTAGTCATAGAGGACTGTCCAAGGTGGGCTTGCCGAACTACCGACCCCCCCCCGCCAGTTGTTGGCCTATCCAGCAAAGCCATGCCGATTTGGTAGGGCCATGCCCATCTGGTGGCCCCTATGGCTACAGATTATAACCGTAGCCATAAACGGACTGCCGTAACATCACTCTATACATTTAAAAAAAAAAAAAAAAAAAATTACATGGAGAACTTTATTCTACCCACAATTTTCTCTAACACATATTTATATAAATATGTATATATAAGCATATAAATTCTTTTTCTCTCTTTTTTTCATTTCTTTCTTTATTTGTTTAACAAGAATATCTTCTAAACCAAAATTAGTTACTTGACGTACCCTATATGATTTTGGGGTAGGAGAAGCTACTTTAGCCAACCGACCTGGTTATTTTCCAAGATTCCATCAGATCGATAGTCGAAAATCCATTTCATTCACTTCGCGGTCAATTTCAATGCATGAAAATTGACCGTGAAATACATGGAAATGACCATAAAATGATACGAAATCGCCGGAATTGGCCGTGAAATGGATGGAAATAACCGTGAAGTGAAGGGAATTGATCGTCAAATGCATCAAAATGACCGTGAAATGAAACGGAATCCCCAAAATTGACCGTGAAATGCATGGTAATGACCGTGAAGTGAAGCAAATTGACCACGAAATGCATGGAAATGACCGTGAAATGAAACGAAATCGTCAGAATTGATCGTAAAATGCATGGAAATGACCGTGAAGTGAAGGGAATTGACCATGAAATGCATGGAAATGACCATGAAATGAAACGGAATCGCCAGAATTAACCGTGAAATGCATGGAAATGACCGTGAAGTGAAGGGAATTGACCGTGAAATGCATGGAAATGACCGTGAAATGAAATGGAATCGCCGGAATTGACCGTGAAATGCATGAAAATGACCGTGAAGTGAAGGGAATTGACCGTGAAATGCATGAAAATGACCGTAAAATGAAACAGAATCCTCGGAATTGACCGTGAAATGCATGGTAATGACTGTGAAGTGAAGCGAATTGACCGTGAAATGCATGGAAATGACCGTGAAGTGAAGGGAATTGACCGTGAAATGAAACGGGAATCGTCGGAATTGACCGTGAAATGAAACGGGAATCGCCGGAATTGACCGTGAAATGCATGAAAATGACTGTGAAGTGAAGGGAATTGACCGTGAAATGCATGGAAATAACCGTGAAATGAAACGGGAATCGCCAGAATTGACTGTGAAATGCATGGAAATGACCGTGAAGTGAATGGAATTGACCGTGAAATGCATGGAAATAATCGTGAAATGAAACAGAATCGCTGGAATTGACTGTGAAAGGCATGGTAATGACCATGAAGTGAAGCGAATTAACCGTGAAATGCATGGAAATGACTGTAAAGTGAAGGAAATGACCGTGAAATGTATGAAAATGACCGTGAAATGAAAAGGAATCACCGGAATTGACCGTGAAATGCATCGAATTGACCATGAAGCGAAGGGAATTGACCGTGAAATACATGGAATTGACCATGAGTGAAGGGAAATCGTCGGAATTGACTGTGAAATGCATGGATATGACTGTGAAGTGAAGGGAATTGACTGTGAAATGAATGGAATTGACCGTGAAGTGATGGGAATTGATCGCGAAATGCATGGAATTCACCGTGAAGTGAAGGGAATTGACCGTGAAATGAATTGAGTTGACCGCGAAATGCATGGAATTCACCGTGAAGTGAAGGGAATTGACCGTGAAATGAATTGAGTTGACCGCGAAGTGAATGAAATGGATTTTCGACCATCGACCTTATGAAATCTTGGAAAATAATTAGGTTAGTTGGCTAAAGTAGCTTCTCCTACCCCAAAATCATATGTGGTAAGTCAAGTAACTAATTTTGGTTTAGAAAATATTCTTGTTAAATGAATAAAGAAAGAAATGAAAAAAAAAAGAGAGAGAAAAAAAAATTTATATGCTTATATACACATATTTATATAAATATGTACTAGAGAAAAATGTAGGTAGAATAAAGTTTTCCATTTAAAAAATAAATTTTTTTTTTTTGAAAAAAGAGAGAGAGAGAGAGAGAGAGAGGAGAGAGAGAGAGAGAGAGAGAAGAGTGCATAGCACTACGGTTATAGATACGGTTAAAATCTGTAGCAATAGGCCATTTGTGACCCTGTTGATCCAACTCGCTTTCCCCTCTTGGAATCGGCGGAATATTGCTACGGTCATGGCTAACGTTATAATTTGTAGCCATAGTTATCCCCAGCTTTATCAAAAAACTGAAAAAGCAGGGGCATTTTTGACCTTTGGCAAGTCGTCCGTACATCTGGGGCTTATTCTGGTCAGGTAAGATGGGGTCGCTTAAGCGGTTAAATGGGTTGTACAGTGGTAAATTTCTCAGAACCCATTTGGAGAGAAGAGAAAAGACTTGATACTCTAGCAGAGTATGATGAATGGTACATAAGCACTTAGAAATTTCATGTGTGGCATGCAAGTAATTGAATTAAGCTGTCCAATTTATAGGTCCCAATTTAAATGTATCATTAACTAAAAACTATGCGTATTGGATTATTTGATTGTTGTATCAGTGGACATTTATTGAATAGTTGTTGATGAAAAAATCCAATGGCCTGATTTCAACAAAAAGGCAGCCACGAATCAGAGGTTAAATTGCTCATGTAATCTAAATTTGGAATTGTGCCTTCGCAACAGTAGATTATACATTTTAGTCGGCTTAATTTGAATTAATGCATGCCACACAAAGAATTTTGAATGCATGTGCATCAATTATATATCATCTTTGAAATTAGGGGTGTACACGAACCGAGTTAGCTCGGTTAGCTTGCTCGACTTGACTCGAAAAAGCTCGATTCGACTCGGTTCGAGGCTAAGTTTGACCAAGTCGAGCTGATTTTTTTAGCCCGAAAATGAGTTCAAGCCGGCACTAGCTTGACTCGACTCGGATTAAACCTAGCTCGAATAGAACTCAGATCGAACCAGTTCGGTGACTTGGTTACTTTGATATTGATGTTGCTCACCAAGTGTTTGATTAAATGACTCAACGAAGTGTGGCTGGTGGCAAAGAAGGTATGTATATGAAACAAATACCTTTTTTTTCTGGATTTTTATGTTGCTTAGAAGGTATTTGGTAAAATACCTGAAAAACCTTTGCCGTTGTTTTATAGACAGTGGGATTTTGAAGGTGCACTCAAGGTGTTTGTGGAAATGCCGCACAAGCAAAGTCGGCTCGATCTTGGCTCGAACTCAGCCCGAACTAGCCCTAGTTGCTGACCGAATCGAGCCGAGCTGGCCAGTTGAGCTCCAGGACCGAGCCAAGTCGAGTTCGAGCTGAGGTCAGCTAGTGGCCAAGCCGAGCCGAGTTCGAGCTGAGGTCAGCTAGTGGCCGAGCTGAGGCTACCTCAACTCAGTTCGGCTCAATGTACACCCCTATTTGAAATTGAAATAATCATCTAAAGGAATAGTAATTATTGTTAATTATCATCTAGAGAATATTAATCGCTATTGAAATTGGAATAATAATATAAGAGAATATTAATATCTATCGAAATTAGAATAATAATATAAGAGAATATTAATTACTAATAATAAGTTATTTAATCTAGATTAGCTATTAATTATTTTAAAAATACATTAAAAATAATTGAATATACACTTGAAAATCATGAACAAACTAAGGGCCTGTTTGGGAGCGTGGATTTGGAACCCCGAGGATTCCGAACCCCCTGGATTTGAGATCTTCCTATTGTGTCTGGCACACTGGAGTGGGAATCAACTTTAATCCAAAAGTAGTTATGGATGGTATATTTATAAGGTTTGAATTTAATTACTAAATCAACTTTAATATCTATAATTAGTGAACGTATGTTATGTTTGACACGATGGTTGTAATAAGCCCGGTAAAATATATACTTTGCCCAAAATTGAGGAAATTCCAAGTCTTAAATGGGCCACAAGCATGATATCATGTCCAAGTGACTAACCAACGATTTTTAACCATTGATTTACATGGACAATGTTTGAATAGCATGATCATCATATTAAAGTAATTATAGTGATGCAATTGATAATCTAATTATTTTAAGATATAATTAATGGGTCATGTGCCAATAAATTAATAGTCTAGTGACACATATGTTACAAATGCGACTCTTGAAAAGATTTTAGATGTAATCCAAGTTATCACTGTGGATTTCAAACCCCCTCCCTCTTTGAGAGGATTTGAAACCCCAGTTCGCCTGTTTGGCCAGGCAGATACCATGGTATTAGGAGGGATGGGATCGGCAATATCCTGGGATAGGCATGACGAGCCAAACAGATCCGGTGAACTTTCCCGGATATGAGCAATCCCATGGATCTTAAGACAATCCACTGACATCACCATCATTACCTTAAAATTGATCCTATCCCTTGGTTGGATGATTGGAAGGTAAAATCCCGGGATATGCACGGCATGCCAAACAGACTCAGTGAAGTTGTCCCGAGATATAAGCAATCCCATGGATCTTAAGACAATCCCTGACACCCTCATCATTACCTTAAAATTGATCCCATCCCTCCTAATACCATGTGATCCCCGCCAAACAGGCCCTTATGATGACAAACAAGCAAGGATTTGAACCACCCCCGGATCCATGGTGCCAAACAACACCTAAATGCATACTAGGCCATAGTTAATACAGGTCAAACCCATATAGAAAGACTTAACCTCAACCCCTGCCCTAGCGTATGACAAGCTAAAATAGACAGGCCCGAGCTAGCCTAGCCTTGTAGGTTGATGACCAACCAAATCAAAACCTAAATTTGAACCTATTTAGCACCTTTGGAATTGGATTGGTCATTTGAAGAATACTAATTGCTATTAATTGTTATTTAGGAGAATATTAATTACTATTAAAATTGAAATAATTATATAGGAGAATATTAATTGTTATTAAAATTAAAATAATAATGTAGGAAAATATTAATTGTTATTAATAAATTGTTTAATATAAACTAGCCATTAAATATTTTAAAATTTTTATTAGAAAAAAATTAAATTAAATATACCCTTGAACACCATAAATGAGTTGAGCTAATGGGCCTATATACATAACCTAAGCCTAAAGCAATTAATAAATGAGCTTCACTTTTAGGCTTGAACCTCCATTCACATATGCTCAATGGGACCATCTTACCTACTTGAGCTTTGAAGCTATCCATATCTGACCTGAAAAAATCAAATTCAGTGGTGGATTTTTATTAATTAAAAAAATTTACCCTATTATCCAACTTCTAAGTGGGTCAGTTACAGATATTAATATATACCTGAAATAATATTTTTAATTTAATATTAGACAATAACAATGATAGATTAGATGGATAGGATCAACTAACAAGGAAAGTATCTAGCTAATATTACATCTACCATATGGCCCTTCATATCAAACAGGTAGGACATGTGTGAGATCAGGGTCATTCATTTCTAAATCATGCAGCCATATGTGAGATCAGGGTCATTCATTTCTAAATCATGCAGCCATATGGCCCCATCAATTGACGGGCCACTCGATCGACCTCGCGGGCCATACTGACAAAACCATCTTACCAAAAAACAGTGTCCAAAAATGTAATGTGTAATCTCACACACACTAAAAATAAAAATTAAAATTAAAATTTAAAAAAAAAAAATGTTGCCCTTGCTGTGGTCCTACCATACATCTATCTGATACCATTAAGCTAATCTCAAGGTTAGGAGTTTTGATATTATTCTTAGATTGCTGTGGACGTACTTGTAATCCTCGAACGAATAAAAATAATCACTAACCACATAGAGAAAGGTTCCATAACCAAATTAAAATATGCTAAGTTGTCCACCTGCCTACTCTTTTTAATGGATATTATATTCTTAACCATGAATTCTTTGCCAGCTGCAGATATTGCTGATGAAGGGATGGGATCTCATCATAAAGCGATCTTGCAATTTAGATCCTGTAATTGAACGAATAATATCTGAAGATAGTGCAATGGCTGGCACTTTCCAACTTCACATCTCTTTCTGTGGGCACTTGTCCTGTTGTGAAACGCACGTCACTTAGAAATCGTACACGTGGCCATGGATAACTTCAAATAAACCGTCAAAATTGTGGGGCCCATTTCGGATAGGTCATCATCCCAAAATTAGGTTGGTTGAGCAATTTTAACCTTTGATTCGTGGGCACTAGTTCGCTGAATCCTCACGGTTGATAATTTAAATGCCCGTCAATCGGCTACCTAAATAATCAAACTAGCGTTATATTTGGTTTATGATTCATCTAAACCCTTGCTAACCATTTGGACAGTTTAATTTGATTTAATTATATGCCACGTGTACAATTTCTTAGTGGCTGCGTATTAACCAGCACTCTCTGCTAGAGCAACAGAGTTTTTTTCTCATTTATAGATATGTGGTGAACAGCCCATGGAAGTGGTACTGCCGTCATAAGATGAAAAGTAGCCTTGTGATAGGCAAAGATTGTGAAGGTGGGGGATGATTCCACAAATTATAAAATAAAAAATAAAAATAAAAAAATGACCCACACCCAACATCTACACCGTTCATAGGCTTGATTGGGATGGGCCTATTATCAGTGAGCCTATAACTTAGGATTCCAACTCGCCTATTTGCTTAAGATGGTCAGAAGTCTGGCCTACGACTGCCGTGAATGAGGCTAAACACAGGTTCGGTTAGCTTTAAAAATGGGTCATGCCAACCCCTTTATATTTGTGGAGTAAGAAAATAGGACAGCTAGGATTCGTGGGCCTGAAGCTGTCTGAGGCCCGTGATTCTGATGGGCTGGATGAGCCCATTGACAGTACCCTCATAGGATAACTAACATCTGAAATCAAATCCATTACCAATGCGAATACATAGCACATCTCGCCAAGGATTGCAATAATTTAAGTACGTTGGGCCCACATGTTATACGAAGCCATTCTCCTGTGGTGGGCCCCACACAAGCAATTGTTGTCTCATTATAGGCATTGGGTTGAGCCTTATGTCCTATTGGTTAGGACCCAATATTGTTGCGAAGTTGAGGTGATGGGTCAGATCTTGGCATGCTCAAAGAAATGAAGGAAATTACTAAGTCTCAGCAATGCATTTATATATATATATATATATATATATATATTTTTTTTTTCGAATGCGGAACTGAGATTGACTTTTAGAACCATTTTGATATATAAATCTAATATATATATCATATATATATATATATATATATATATATATATATATATATATATATATATATATATATAACACAACCCATTAATATTTGGATCAAAATTATTTCAGTCATCCCATTTCAAGGACTCACTGACTTATCTCGGACAGTGCCACAATCAATTTTAAAAACCGGATAACCCAAAATTGAGTCAATGTTCAGCTTGAGTTGACTTGAAGGCTTGACCCAACTCAGCTTGATAATTAATAATTATGAATTTAAAAAATTAGGGCTAAGAGTAAATATTTAACATAATTAAGATAAATGTAAATAATATAAATATAAACAAACATTATTATCAAACTACTCAATGATGTGTTAAGTTCATCTTTTTTGTAGTAGAGGTCACATTCCACCCTTGAAATTGATATTTCGATCCTACATTTAGGAGTTATTTACTTATAACAACCAATTTTTTCAAGTGGAAAAACCAATCTTCTCTGTTTTTTGTATTATGTATGGCTCGTGTGCCACTGTAAAATGATTTTATTTTATTTTTGTACATTGTGGGAAAAAAAATAGGCCACTAATGCTTCTTCTTCTTCTTCTTCTTCTTTTCGAAAGTGAATTTGGTATTGTCATTTCGTCAACTCGAATAATCACACCAAGTAATCGCATGCGTGCGCAGGATTCAAACAGTGCGGTGGAATGACATGAAATTGGCATAATCTTACTGAAAATATAATCATAGACTTAGATGGGCCACACTATGCAAGAGAATCATTATTGTTTGTGACATGACTGACGAGCGCTGACTGCTACATTAGCGGTTGTCTGCTAAAAGTGCGTTCGGTCAACTATTTTACTGACGCTGAAATAATCCCCATGATATGCTAGAGTGAATAAGATCAGTGGGATGTTGATCATTGTGCTAATAAATAAATAGATGGACACAAATTGTAGGGCTCAAATAGAATCACAGGTGGGAATCACAAGACTATGGGCAAGTATGATCAAATCATTCAAAAAATGTCAAGCATGCCAGTGTGCTTATTTATAATTAATTATCAATTGCCTCTAAATTCAATAGAATAAAGAGACTAATACCTATGAGAATTTATATCTATGTATTCTAAACCTTACTACTATTTCTATTCCACAGATAAACCTAACTTTACCCATGCATGAGAGAGAGAGAGAGAGAGAGGAGAGAGAGAGAGAGAGAGATCTAATGGATGAGAAACTTTTCTATTATGCAGAGAATTAGTACAGGTGGGGCCCATGGTTTGGTGATCTTGACAGAAGTTGTGGCCCCTTAATGAATGGACTGTGTCCAAAGAATTTCATAAACCAGATATCTCAAAATCTTTCAATAGGTTGGGTACAAATACATCACACCAACCATTCACATTTATTGGAATGAAAGGCCAAAAGTTGGTGGCTAGAATCTTCCAATTTGATCAGTTGATACAAATCTCACATGGGTTGAATGAAATGACTCCTGAGATATATTTTTAAAAAGATTTAAATCTAGGGATATTTCAATCTACTATTCATGAAATTTGTAAAAGGCCTGTTTGATTTGATGGAATCCATGGCATAAGAAAGGAAATCATAATCATTATTTAATAATCTTTTGCATTGGTACTATTCAACAATGGAATCCATATTTAAGGGTGGGTTTGTTTAGAAGTCAAAATCTCAATTTTATTAAGATAATGGTTATCTTATTTCTCATGCTAAAAAACGATAAGTATGAAAAAAAAAACTAATTATTATTTTATAAAATGTATGATTTTCTTTGCACACTGAACATGTGAAAGTGATTATTATTTTATAAAATTTATGATTTTCTTTGCACATTGAACTTGTGAAAGCGATCTCTTTCTTTTCCTCTCTACCAAACAAGCCTTAAATTCCAGCACTAAGGTGGGATTGTTAGAGATTAAGCTATAGTTTCATCTATCCTCATACAAGGATATACATCAACCCTCTTGTAGTTGTTACCCATCTAGGAAAGCGGAGTAGGGTTTTTTGATAGAATTGGGGGGCCTACATGACAGCTCCCATGCCATAAGGATCCTAATGTTGGATGGGATACACTAGAGATCTAGGCCATTCATCAGGTAAGCTACACATCAGACATGCCTTGTAAAGCTTCTCCACAGATTAGGCAGGTCAAAACTATAGCGTGAGAAAAAAAAAAAGAAAAAAAAGGGAGCTGTTATAAAAGACATTCAGTAGTCCAAATTCAATATAATTCATTGGCTCATTAGATGAGTGTGCTAGCCTGCTTTTAGTACATGGCATGTTCACAGTCAGTGTTACCTAATGAATGGTCCCTATTGAAAACTCTTGTATTGTTCTCCATTGAATCTGTCATGCGGCGCCTCACATTCTATCAAAACCAGAGTATCAACTAGTAGGCAATAAGCATGAAAAAAAAAAAAAAAAAATTTGAAATATTAAATGTTGGACCATCCAACATTACCCAAATGATGAGGGAGGTGTTCTGATTATAGGTGGTTGACTTGTGATTTTTCAGACTTTTTCTCTCATGTCATGCACTGGGGTCGTCAATCCCCTATCATAAACTCGTAAGACTCGATTCTCCTATCTATCTGTCAAATCATCAACTTTCCTGGGGTGAAATGACCCTCACATTTGAAAATTGTTAATCCTTTTCTTAATCTCAATGTTTAACAGTTTTGAAAATAAATAACAACAACAACAATAATATAGACTCAAATAGATTAGAAGCTTGATTGGCATGCTGATGTGAGGATTACCAGGGATCTCCACCATGAACAACTAGCATCAACAGGACTCTAGAAATGCTATTGTCATCTTTCTCATAGAAATGCTTGGGTGAGCTTTTAAATTATATATTGAAAAACGTTCTATAATTAGTTGTCGTTGGACATCAAACTTCTATAATGTCATGGAACTCGATGCATGATTATAATTTCAAATTTAGGATAATGAAACTCATATATGTGCGATACCATCAAACAGAAAACTACAGATCAAAGATGAAGATTGACCACATACTTTTGAGTCATTATGATTGAATGGTGCACGACTCTAGATTAGGCCTTTAAACTTGATGGCGAAGGGTTTGTATCGTCACTCTAATCATCCCAAATATGGATACTCTTGGCTTACTTTCTTCCCAATTCTCCTATGTATATGTTGTAGAGGGGATTGAGAGTCTATTTTATTTATAGGTTTTAGTTTCCATCTTCAATCATAGAAATTTAATCCCATAAAGATTGACTTTCCTTTTCTTATGCCAATCTTATTAAACATAACTCTCATTATGATCGGATTTTGAGTAACTTAAAGCCCAAGCTTACTTAAGAAACAGGAAATCTGCACGTGTGCATGTTGTGGGCCACCCATATATGGAGATTCTAGCAACTAGAAGTCTACACCTAATGTGAAGTCAAAAGACTCTTAAGTGTTTTAAGTTGATGCTTTTTAATGCAGGGTCATTTTTACACCGGGCTCGAGTAGGGTCGCCTGTGGGATGCAAGGGCACACTCGGGGTGGACGGGGCCCATGGGGGAGGTCTCGTGTTCGAGACTCCTCACCTAGGGTGATTAATGCGCATTTCACACCGAACTCGAGTAAGGTAGCCTGTGGGATGCGGGGACACACTAAGGTGGGCGGCCCGTGTGAGGCGGTACCCATGTGATTTGGACCCCACGAAGGGGGTTCGGCCGAGTTCCTAACCCATGAGATGTGGAGCCTGAGGTATGATATAAAAAGATTAATTCGTCATACTCTAACAGTTTAAGCTTTTAAAGCAAGCAGTTAATTGTTCTGCTTTACTTTTGGACCCTGGTAGGTCTCTATGATGCAACTTTAAGGAGCTCCTTTGAAACATTAAATTATATTGCTTAGAAGGAAGCTAACTTTATAGAAATTGAAATCGGTAGGTGTCATTTTGCCAACTCTAACAATTACACCAAGTAATGACTTGTGTGCTGGATTCGAACAGTGTGATGGAATGATATGAAATTGACATAATCATACTGAAAATACAATCCTAGACTCAAATGGGCCACACTATGCAAGAGAATCATTATCGCTTGACTGCTACATTAGCGGTTGTCTGCTAAAAGTGCGTTCGGTCAACTTCTTTACTGACGCCCAAATAATCCCTAGGATATGCTAGAGTGAACAAGCAACATTTGGGGTGTTGATCGTTGTGCTGATAAATAGATGGACACAAATCGCAGGGCTCAAATTGGATCATAAACGGGAATCACGGGACCATGGGCAAGTATGATCAAATCATTCAAAATATGTCACCCATGCCAGTATGCTTATTTATAAATAATTATCAATTGCCTCTAATTTCAATAGAATAAGAAGACTAATACCTATGGTACTACGGAATTTATATGTATGTATTCGAACTGTTGTACTATTTCAATTCCACAAATAAAGTTAACTTTACTCATGCATGAGAGAAAGAGAGAGAGAGAGAGAGAGAGAGAGAGAGAGAGAGAGAGATCTAATGGATGGGAAACTTTTCTATAATGCATGGAGTTAGTACAAGTGGGGGCCATGGTTTGGTGATCTTGACAGAGCCCCTTAATGAATGGACTGTGTCCAAAGAATCTGGTAAACCAGATATCTCAAAACCTTTCAATAGTTTGGGTACAAATACATCACACCAACCATCCACATTTATTGGAACGAAAGGCCAAAAGTTGGTGGCTAGAATCTTTCAATTTAATCAGTTGATACAAATCTCACATGGGTTGAATTAAATTATGACACCTAAGATATATTTTTTAAAAGATTTAAATCGAGGAATATTTCGACCTACTATTTATGAAATTCCTAAAGTCCCTATTTGATTTGATGGAATCCATGGCATAAGAAAGGAAATCATAATCACTATTTAGTAATCTTTTGCATTGGTACTATTCAACAATGGAATCCATATTTAAGGGTTTGCTTGTTTAGAAATCAAAATCTCAATTTCGTTAAGATAATGGTCATTTTATTTTTCTTGCTAGAAAAATGCTAATTATTATTTTATAGAATTCATGATTTTCTTTACACATCAAACATGTGAAAGTGTCTGATCAAAAGAGAGCTCTTTCTTTTCCTTCTTACCAAACAAGCTTTAAAGTCTAACACTAAGGTGAGATTGTTAGAGATTAAGCTATAGTTTCATATACATTCATGCAATGATACATCTATCCTCCCAATAGTTGTTATCCATCTAATGCAGGAGCGTTTTCACACCGGGCTCGAGTGAGGTAGCCCGTGAGATGCGGGGACATATTTGAGGTGAGTGGCCCATTTGAGGTAGGTGACTCGTGTAAAGCGAGACTATGTGAAGTACGGCCTACAAGGAGGGTTCGGCCAACGTCCTACCCCATGGGATGTAGGGCCGTTTACTTGTGATTTTTCATGCTTTTTTCTCTCATGTCTTGTACTAGGGTTGTTAATCCCCTTTTATAAACTCCTAAAACTCCAATCCTCGTCAACTTTCTCAAGGCTAAATGACCCTCTCATTTGAATAATGTTAATCTTTCTCTTAATCTCATATTTTAACAGTTTTGGAAATAAACAACAACGCAAATATAGATTCAAACATATTAGAAGCCAGATTGACCAGCTGATGTTAGGATTATCAGGAATCTCCGCCATGAATAACTAGCATCAAGAGAACTTCATGGTCATTGAAACAACACAAATATGATTTTATTAAATTAAAAAAAAAAAAAAAAAAAAAAAAAAAAAAAAAAAAAAAAAAAAACCTTATTAATATCATCATCGTTGTCACTTTCTCCTAGAAATGCTAAGGTCAGCTTTTAAATTGTTGTTGCACATCAAACTTCTATAAACTTTCATGGAACTAATGCATGATTGTAATTCCAAATTTAGGATTGTGAAACTCATATATGTGAAATATTATCAAATGGCAAACTACAAATCAAAGAAAAAGACACTCCACATGTCTTGAGTCATCACAATCGAATGGTGCATGCATGACTCTTGACAGAGCCCTTAAACTTATGAACGGTCTGAATCATCACTCTACTTGCCCAACTGTAGATTTTCCCCAATTCTGTCATGTGTATATTATAATTTATAAATAGATAGCCCCAAATCATTTTTCCTAGCTTGGTTATATATTCTTGAGTAATGACTTCATGTATCCATATAAAGGTACGATTTCAATGCGCTCAATTGCCTAAAATTCAATATCTGATTTCAATCCAGCTTATCTATAATGACCCACTGACTAGAAATGTCTGACAGTACCAGATTCTTGGGGCGGTGCCAAGCACACAAACTTCACTTTTCCATAAGTGATGATCTGCACCCTGCCAAACGAGCCATCAAAACCAGATTCCAAAATTCATTTGTAACCATGTTTGGTGGATGCCTTTATCATGCTGGATACAGAATCACGTCTCTCCATGCCTTCCAAACAAAAGCCCACTTGGGCTACTTTTGAGGATTGTTTTACTTTGGTGCCTTCATCTTTCAATGGAATATTAGTCATTATGTGGACATACACCTAACACCTTGATAGGTACTTAGAGTCTGGGACACCACTTTCCTGTAATTTAATCCTGGGTTACAGGAATTAGCTTTGTGGGGCCATCCCCACCTTGCAATGTTCCGTGTTTTATATTCACTGTCCATTATTTTCTAAGCTCATTTTAGGACATGAGCCTAAAAATAAGGTATTTTGAAAACTCAAATAGCCTTCACCACACACAACGGGATGGAAATGTAGATGATTGAAACCTTTCTCGGTCTATGGTGGTGATGTTTATAGAGGTGATTTCCACGGACGCGGATTAGCTACTGACATGTTGAGTAGCGAGATTAGCTACTAACGTGACGTCACCAGGTTCTGTGGGCCCCACCTTGATGTCTGTTTTGTATCCACACCGTCCATCCTTTTGGAGAGATGATTTTAGAACATGAACCAAAGAACGAGTCAGATCCAAAGCTCAAGCGGACCCCGCCACAGAAAACAGTGGGGGCCCACCATTAAAAACTTGTAAGGGCCACAAAAGTTTTCCATCAAGCAAATATTTGTGTTTTCCCTTCTTTCATGTCTGTAACTTATGAACAGGTTGGATCTCAAATAAATATCATGGTGGACCTTAGGAAGGTTTCAACGGTGAGCGTCACTCTCCCCACCGTTTTCTGTGGTGGGGTCCACTCCAGCTTTGGATCTGCCTCATTATTTGCTTATTGCCCTAAAATGATCACTCCAAATGGATGGAGGGTGTGGATACAACACATACATCATGGTGGGGCCCACAGAACTTGGTGACGTCACTTCAGTAGCGAGTTTCGCTACTTAACCTGTCAGTAGCTAATCCGCGTCCGATTTCCACTGGAACAAAGGGAAAGCAGAAATATTAGTGTAATCCAAAACTCAGATGGACCGAAGAAGGTATCAACGGTGGGCATTCAATCCCCATTGTTTCCTCGGGTGTGGCCCACTTGAGTTTTGGATATGCTCATTTATGAGCTCGTGACCTAAAATAAGCTGGTGAAACGTATGGACGGGGCTGATATAACTTAGACATCACACTGGGACCCACATAGATTAGGGTTACGAGGGATTTCCTGTAACCCCGGGTTTCAGTAAATGGGCCGCTATAATGACTAGAAAGCCCATGCAGCACGTAGAATCCTATGCCAGAATAGGGGTTTCTAACTCCACGCGCGTGTGAGAGGTCTTCGTATCGACACGCAGGAACATGCGTTATGAGGTGACACATGTGTGAGATCCGACCTTCCATCAAGTTAAATAAGGTTGTCTAGATCTTGTAACCTAAAAATTAGGCCATTTCACAACTCAGTTGCGCCAAAGCATCATCAAAACAAATGAATGGCTTCCAAAAAATATCCTTACCTTCCCCCCAAAAGAGAAAATCCTTGCCTTTCAAAAAATACATGAATGGCCAAAAATCCTTGATTTCCCCTCCCTCAAAGGAAATTCTAATGGATCAATCCACACCGTCCATCCAGATCACCCAATTGGTAACATTTACAGGCAGAAACATTTGTTGCAATTGGGGTATGGTGAATTACAGACCTGGGCCTAGGAAAAGCCCGTTTATATGTCAGACACGAACATAGACCCAGGCCTTACGGCGAGCCTGAAAACTAGTCACAAAGGCGAACGGCCACCATTCCTTGATATTGTGATAAGAGGAAATCTACGGCCACATTGCTTAGTGGCGGATCGTGTCCTGATAGACCATGTTTGGGCATAGGCACCAATAATCAGAATGGGCTCACCCTGGATGAGGGATGCCCTAAAACTTCCATTTTTGAAGTCCCTGGCACTCGTACATTATTTTTCCTTGCCAACATAGACTCAGGCCAATGATGAAAGGCCCGACCTGGCTAAGGCACTAAAATATACAATGGTATTGCAAACTAGTGGGAGATCCAGTCCATCCATCTTGAAGTTAACTCCATATGCATGTTTTATCTCAAAAGTGAGGCTGGCCCCATTCAAAAGGTGGGCCACGATGTTGAAAGCTAAGGAAAAACTATGAAAATTTTAATGGCTGTATATTTATCCTGCCCCACTCAAGAAACAGGGCAGGGAAGGCTTCCTTATTATTGGGAGAAGGATTCCTTCTTCACCACGCACAACAATGTTAAAATCAAAGGAAAATTATTAAAAAGACAAATGACAACTTAGAGGTCTACGTGGTTCCCTTTCTGCATCCAGGGATTCACATTAATTCATTATATTCAAAGGCGAAAAATAAATAAATAAATAAATAAAAATTCTCAATACAGTGACCGTTCTCTTTCTTACAATTGAATATAAGTTACTCGAAATAAACTGAGGTTTATATCAAACTTCATCTGAAATTATAAAATTACATTTCACCCCGATTTCAAGCAAGAGAGCTTTGTCCCTTACAACTTCCAGCAAGCTTAACACAAAGCTTGATCTATGAAAGCGTTAACTAAAAGAACATTACACCTCTAATGACCAAGCTCTAAAAACCCTAATACTTAATCTTCATAGTTTCTTGAAATAGTCTAGCTAAGGTCTATACCATAGTTTAAAAAATACGAGGAGTTTTCATATGTTGTATTTTGTTTCAAAATAAACATTAAAAAATAAATTTTCAAAATTTTCAATTTCCCTCCACATTTGAAATTTTTGGTGCTTTTGAGTTGTGGGTTTTATCTCATATCAGATTTGACAAAAAAAAACATCTTATATATAAGATAGGCTTTTTTTCTTGAGCTTGATCCTCATTCGGGGGCATGTGAATTTGGTCATATAGGGGGCTATGTCAATATTTGTAATCTATGTCATTGACCACACGCACGCGCATCAAGCCATGTCGTGCCGAGTTCGAGTCTGTGTCAATGTGCGCGTGAGTCTATATAAGGACTTCCATTCTAGTTTTTAAAGTACGAAATCCATTTTATTCTCCTCTTCCAAAAAAAAAAAACTCTCTCTGTTATTATGGTTCTGGTTTAAGAAATTTTGCTGAGTTAAACTGCAAATGGTTCGAGCCCGCGTACGTGAATGCATCGCTGGGATTGGGTCATAGTCGTTGTATCTTCGAGGTCGATTGCTCTAGAAACATGTTGCACTTGGGACGCTGTCGAAGGGGAGCAAATTCGATTTCAAACCGAGTGACTCACGTCATGCCTCGATTGAGTTCAATAAATCTTCTTTCTTAAATTTTATTTTCTTATTTGTTCTAAATTTTAATAGTCTATTTAATTCAATCAAATATTCCAACATCCTAGACTCTTCTAAGTTTTTCTTCTTAAGTTTTTCTAGTAATATCAAATATTTGTAAGCATAAATAATATCAAGTTTGCCGTGTTTTTTTTCTAATTGAGACGGGGTTTTTTTCAAGTTTTGAACGAGTCTCAGTGAAATCTGGTCGAGTGGAGTTGAGTAAGTCTTTTATTCAAAAAAAAATACATAATCCATGGTCAATACTGAATGGGCCGGTTGCACAAATTTCATCAATTTACGATATAAAAGCTAAACGCAACTTGTAGAAAGAACGGCTAAGATGGTGATCAACTCAGTACATCTCCATCAACAGTAGGCCCATCAGATCAATGGCATGAATCTCCAAACCATGGTCCCACTTGTGGCCCCCATCAAGATACAATAAAGAATCTTGAATGCATCCAGACCCTAGAATATAATTCCTCTAACATCAACTCAAAGATGACATAACAAAAAATCCAATATTCCATCACTAAAAACTGTCTAACAAAAGCTCAGAAAATCCTAGAATCATCTTTCACCTGCACCATTATCAGCTATTCTCCCTTTAATCTTCATCATACCTTGAATCAGATACTCTAAGCAACTCGTCGCCTCGTCGGCGTCGTCAGCATCTGTCCACTTGAACATCAGGGGCCTCTTTCCACCCTCTGATCGCATACGTGTGATTGATCTAGACCATTCACTAGGTAGCCCGAACTGTGAGTGTGCCATATACCTAGGATGAGGATGGAAAAATTACCAAGTGAGCCACGCACGTACATTGAATGTAGACCGTTGGCCCATCCATTTTTCTCATGCAAATGTGATCAGCGAACCAATACTACTTTTTGGTCCAACGCATGTTCAGAGTGCACGCTACCTGATGAATGACCAAGATCTCAACCGTACGTGTCATCCAACGGGATGAACCGGACCGCTAAGGATGAATCTACGGTGAGATCCAACAGACCAACGGTCTGGATTAGAATTGGGAAGCTGAGTGTATCTTACAAAGCCTCATGTCATGGATCCTATTATTCCTCGTAGCAATTTTGTAAGGTGGACCGAACAACTGACAGGCCATATCATGAATGGGCCACCAGTCAAGAGCAAGAGAAGAACTTTTGATAACTTGGCAGAGTGCGGTGAGCCATGCACATGTGATTGGGCCAGGCTGGCCAAGTTGTCGGGCCACTAAATCAACGGCAGTTAATTACTGGGCATAAAACTCAGGCCTAGGTTCGATGAGGCCCAGTCCAAAAGGGGATTTAAGTGAACTCGACTTTGGTTGGGCAGACTTAGTGCAGCCCCATCTGTCACAGAGAGAAACTTTGATATCCTGGCAGTGTGATGGGTGATACACAGTCACTTGAAACTTACAAATTACTTTAAAGGGGTAAAATTAAGATTAAATGGTCAAGACAATGCTTCTCAGATTTGATTTATTATGTTTTAGATTTTTGGGTCAAAACACAGCAAAATAAAATAGATTTTCAAAAATGCAATTTAATATATTGAGTTAACAATTCACACATGGTAATTTCAAATTTCATACTTAATTTAGATCACATATTTAAATGAAAAAATGTGTTTAATGTGGAATGATGAAAATGTAAATTTATCTTTCATACCTTACATTTTTCTAGAAACTTGCTATGTTGGGATAGTTTAATCTATCACAACTACTGTTCTAAAGTCTTCACGCCATAAGAGTGCATCGGTAAGTATAAGAGCACCGGTACTCTTTATTATTGAGCCTACTCTTGCTCCGGTGGTAGACTCTGACAAGTTTCAACACCTGGTCAAGGGTTTGACTACCCATAGGTGGTGAAATTCCACCACGGCGTGAGTGTGTGGGGGTATATATGTGTGTGTAAAAAAATAAAAATAAAAATAAAAGTATAAGAGCTCCACTCTTTATTATTGAGCCTGGTGTTTAATGGCTTTATTTATAAATCTTTACTACAAAAGAAGAAGACTCAAGGAAAAAGAGAAGGAGAAGCAAAAGTAGAGTGGAGAAAGAGAAGCATCTTCTCTTATCATTCCCACACAAATTGGAGGGTGGGAGTGACAGCACAACTAGCTTGGTGCTTAATCTTGGAAAAACAGTCGTTGTAGAGGCTTCTTGAAGATATCGGCGACCCATCTTGAAGAAGCAACCAACTATATAACAAGAGCACCTAACATAACTTTTTTTTATGACAAAATGATAAATCTCAAGCTTTGTACGCACATGAAATACAAGATTTATGATGAAATAGAGAGCACTTAAATTATCAGGGAAAAAACATGAATTCGGTGTTGGTATACCCCAATGTCACACAAAATGTAAGAGATCCATGTTACCTCCACGGGCGGCTCTAAGGGGTGGGCAGGTGAGGCAATCACCTAAGGCCCCCCAATTATGAAGGCCTTATATTATAGCAAAATTAAAATTTCTTAATTATGAAGGTCCTATATTATAGCAAAATTAAAATTAAGAAGAAAAAAAAAAAAAAAAAGCCTAAAATTTTTTAAATAAAATTTATTGAAAGGCCTACAAAATAGAACATCTAAAAATTAGTTTACGAATTTGAAATTGAAAATAAAAAACAAATCCTAGAAGCTAGCACTATCAATAATAACAGTCTAACTCTATCATCTCTTTTCAAAATAATAGCATCATTCCCAATAAATTCTTCTCCTAAAACCTAGGACCACAAATACCTACTATATTGCTAATTTAAGTTCTCAAAAAATTAAATTCTAACGTCATTTTTCTAAATTAAATTCTAACTTCATTTTTCTAACGGTACAGTGGCACACCAATGTCTAATTAGATTATTAGTAGTGGATTGTTCTTTTTGCTAAACAGCAAAACAATCGCACAACACAACCAACTTTTTTGCCAAGCAAAGCAGCTTCTCAATCTCAAAGTATTTCCTACTTTTTTGCTAAACAATATATGCAAAACAACTTCTTAAATAATCGGCAAATCAGCTTCTTAGAGTCTTGATCTGTTGGTTGTTGCTGCTTCAACAAATCTAGGATTCGCCAGGTTCTATTGTTTAAGAATTTATATTTCAATCTATTATTTATATCAATTAGCTTTTGTTTATCTATTATTATTATTCCTTATTTGTGTTAACTTGTTAATCTTTAAAATGACTGGTAGAAAATATGCATCTAAATATGAAAAACTTAAGAAAAAAAAAAGAATAGAAAGTTTAGTGCAATCTCAAAGAGGGGCCCTTAACAAATATCTTATTGACAAAAGGGAACCAAATTCTAATCAAGAGGTAATACGTGAAGAACCAAGTATTAGGGGGACTTAGAAGAAGTTGATAATGTTGATGTGACTCAATGGGAGAACTGTTGAGGGTCAAATATTGCATATCAGACCCTAGCTATTACCTAGATTTACGAACATGGTACTGTTTAACGGCTCGATTTAATTGTGTTTGTAATGCAGGGTGTATTTACGAGCTTGGATCGAAATAAGGTGTTAAAAGCTGAGATTTAATGCTCAGAATTCACCAGAACATGGGACAGACCCCAGGGGACCATGATCGACGGATTTACACTCTAGAGATCCGAGAAAATCGAGAAACTGAAGTTTAAGTGGCCTGAAACTCAAGCAAAATGTAAGATCACAGGGTTTGCACCATCTGTTCGGCTTGAAACTTCATACATGGCCTGAGGACCATAAATTAACCGTATACATCAAATTTCAGCTATTGGATCCTTGTAGAAGTGGCCCAACTGACAGATCAGCCCTTAAAACAGTGATTTGAGGCTCACCTGATCGCTGGACATGCTTCAATTTTGGTCTCAACCCCTTAATCTACATTGGGAAAGGAATGGACAAGCGGATTCGTAATATACATCAAGGAGGGACCCACCTTACACGCACAGCCGCCGTGCACCGGACGGTCAGCCCGGTCAAAGACGGGCTCACCCGTCTTTCTTCTTGCGTAGGAACAGCAGACGCACCAGCGTCCGCCGGTTTCGTGCGGTGGGGCCCACCCCTCATCCAAATCATCAATTGGACCATCCATTGTGTACAGAGGGGGGGTATTAATCTCGCCTAGGTGTCCTTTCTCCACCATGCAAGCAGACGTGTGAAGATCTCAGCCGCATGCAAGATGAACGGTAGCACAGAAGATCATATGGGCCACATCGATTTCAGTCCAAAAACATTCCTTCCCGAATGGTTTTTCGAGAGCATTCCAATGAACGGAATGGATTCCTCGTCTGATACCAATAACGGGCCCACTATTTGTCACAGTGGCGTACGTACGATGCTCTGTTGCGAAATAGAGCTATGTATGAACATGGGTGGGCCACCGTCGTTGATCAGTTGGAAGATCCAAACCGTCCATCATGTTGCTCATCCAAAAAAAGCCCCAGGGGACGTTGTTCTTTTGGACAAGAGGCAAGGGAAGAAGGGAGTTGGTGCGCTGACTTCATGACTGCGTAATTCCTTATGCAATACCACCAACGCTTGTGCGAAAGAGTTCTACCAACTCCAGCCCTTCCGCACCGTCTCAAGTTGTAGACCGACTTCCCTGCCTATAAAAGAACGAGAATAGAGAGCATCAGGGGGAGGAGGAAGCAGAGGACGTGAAGAGAGAGAAAGAGAGTGAGAGAGAGATCAGGGGACATGGAGGCATCCGTTTCCCTTCATCTTCTTCGAGTTCTTATTCTTATTAATGTTTTCTTTTAATTGAGATTAGCCTCATCATGTCTATGAGTGGCTAAACCTCTTAGATAGGGCTAAGAGGTGAAGCTTGTAGCATAATGGGAGACTTTTTGCTTGTGCCTTTTGCTTGTAGCATAATGTTTTCTTTCAAGGGAATGTTTTTAGTTTTTAATATTCTGTTGTGACAAAAATTACAATGGGTCTACGATAGCTTTGAGCATGTTCCTTTCCTTTTTATGCTTATGATGTCAGGAAACCATGTTGTTCACCATCGTCTCCTGGGCATGGTCGGATGACGGAACCCTTCGTAACCTTCATACATCAATGATTGGTTGTCAATTAGTTTAATTCTGTTATTTTCTTTGTCTCTTGGACATGGTTTGGTGATTGAATTCATTCTAATTCATATACCTTTCATCTCTTGAAAACTATATCAAAGTAAGTTCAATTTGATTTTCATGGTTACACCTTTCAACTGGATGAAAATGGACTCGAAGTTCAGTTGAGTTCTTGAAGCAGACATAAGATCTCCCTGATCTCTACAAGTGAATCCTCTGAATCCCTAGTTTCCTTCCTCTAAATTCCTTAAGTTTTAGATTAATTTTTCATAATTATTCCTCAAATTACAATCGATTTAGATTTCATCTTAGTCTAGTTCTAATTCTACCTAATTTCAGATAACGTACAAGTTTCAATCCCTTGGAATTCGACCTCGGTCTCATTGAGTTTATTACTACATCAGAACCCTATACTTGGGGGTGAACAAAAACTTAAAAGATAATGTTGATGTGATACAACAAAATGAAATTCTGGAACAAATTGTTAGTGAGACATACATAGATAGTTCAAGCCGTGATGATCAATCTAACTTAATATCACTTGTTTCAATCTAACTTAATATCACTTGTTATGATCCTGAACATTGGAAGGAAATTGATATAAAGTTGCGAGATATCTTAGTAGAGAAACGTCCAATTAGAATTGATGATATTGAGTTCTCAAAAGATGAAAATAATAAACATTCATCAAAAGAATATTATATTTGTGAACTACCAAATGAGGAAAAGCAAGATTGGAGATGGTTAGTGTATTCAATAGATACAAATAGAGTATTTTATTTTTGTTGTAAATTGTTTGGCTCAAAATATAGTACAAGTCAATCAGTTAACGAATGATGTAGATTGAAAAAATCTTGGTAAAAAACTCAAGTCTCACGAAATATCTAATGAGCATATTATCAATATGACTAGATGGTTTGACTTGTAAAAGACATTGTCAAAAAATGAGACAATTAATAAGAGCGTCCAGGATCGAATTAACAAGGAGAAAGAATATTGAAAAAAAATTCTTGTTAGAATCATTGTTGTAGTAAAGATGTTAGCTAGAAACAATCTTGCGTTTCGGGGGAAGAATGAAAAATTATATGAAGATAATAATGGAAACTTTTTAGGCCTGATAGATATGATAGCAAAATTTGATTCTATAATGTGAGAACATATTAGACGTGTTCAAGTACATGAGATTCATCATCATTACTTGGGACATAACATACAAAATGAGTTGATCTTGATGTCAGCCGATGAAGTCAAAAATCTGATCATCAAGAAAATCAAAAGAGCAAAGTATTACTCGGTTATTCTTGATTGTACTCTTGATGCAAGTCAACAAAAACAAATGACTGTTATACTACGAAGTGTTGATACTTCAATAAGTCTAATAAAGATTGATGAATACTTTTTATAGTTTTTTATGGTAGATAATACATTAGGGAAATGACTTTTTGACGAACTTTTAAGTACACTAAAAAAACATGATCTTGATGTGGATGAGGTTAGAGGAAAAAGCTATGATCTTTTAGATTTAAATCCTAGAGCATTTTATACTCCTTGTGGCTGCCATAGTTTGAATTTAGTTCTTTGTGATATGGCTAATTCATACTGTAAAGTAATATCATTTTTTGAAGTAGTACAACGTATATATTCTTCATTTGCTTCTTCTACAAAAAGATGAAAAGTTTTATTATAGTATATTACTTTGATTCCTAAACCTTTGTCCCAAACACGTTGGAAAATCCACATTGAAAATGTCAAAGCTCTAAAATTTCAAGCCCCAAAAATTAGGGATGCTTTATTGAAATTAGCAGAAGTTAGTGAAGATCCTAAGATAAGGAGTGAAGCCAAATGCTTAGCAACGTATGAGATTGAAAATTTTGAATTTCTATTGAGAATGAATATCTGTTATGAGATATTATTTGTTATAAATTCCATTAGTAAGAGCTTACAATAGAAAATATGTGTATAGATCTTGCTATGGATAAATTAAAGGGACTTATTACTTATTTCAAAAACTACAGAAAAAATGGTTTTAAATCTGCTTTCGATTTATCTAAAAAAGTTGCGGTTGAGATGGATGTAGAAGCTATATTTCGTAAAAAACGTGTCATTCATAAAATAAAATAAAAACAATTCGATGAAAATGAAGAAAATGATGATGAGATGATGAAGTCAACAGATGAATCATTCAAAATTGATTATTTTTATTATATTGTAGATCAAGCAATATCTTCCATGCAGGATAGATTTGAATTATTTTCAAAGTATGATGACATATTTGACTTTTTATTTGGTCTTGAAAGATTAAGATCTTTTGATGATTGTGCTTTAGAAAAAAAAAAATATCTCGATCTTGAAATTTTTCTTAAACATGACATGCATTTTGATATTGATGGTTTGGATTTATTTTTGGAATTAAAAGTTTTAAAGAAGTTGCAAAAACAGAAATTAATACTCCAATTGAAATACTTAATCTAATAAAAGAACTAGATTGTTTTCCTAATTGTTTTATTGCATATAGAATACTACTTACCATACCTGTTACAGTTGCATCTGCAGAAAGAAGTTTTTCAAAACTAAATATTATAAAAAATTATTTACAAACAATTATGTCTCAAGATAGATTAAATGGTTTAGCAATTTTATCTATCGAAACTGATTTATTGGGTAAACTTGAATACAAAAGTTTAATTAGTAATTTTGCATCTAAAAAGGTAATAAGCAAACCTATGGTTTAATTTTGAATTTATTAAAATTTGTTATTGGGTAAGCAAATTTATCAAAATAGATTACAATTCAATGGTGCAAAAAACGCAAGTTTCACTCAATATAATGAGGCTTAGGCAAGTCATAAAAATGAGGCTTTTTGGTTTAAAAATAAAAAAATAATAATAAAATCAAAATTAAACCATAAATTTGCTTCTTGCCTTTTTAGATGTAAAATTACTAATTAAACTTTTGTATTCAAGTTTACCCAATAAATCAGTTTCGATAGATAAATTTGTTAAATCGTTTAATATATCTTGAGACATAATTGTTCGTAAATAATTTTTTATAATCTTTAGCTTTGAAAAACTTCTTTTTGCAGATGCACCTGTAACAGATATGGTAAGTAGTATTCTATATGTAATAAAACAATTTGGAAAACAATCTAGTTCTTTTATTAGATTAAGTATTTCAATTAGAGTATTAATTTCTGTTTTTTCAACTTCTTTTAAAACTTTTAATTCTGAAAATAAATCCAAACCATCAATATCAGAATGTACATCATGCTTAAGAAAATTTTCAAGATCGGGACTTTTTTTTTTCTAAAGCGCAATCATCAAAAGATCTTAATCTTTTAAAACCAAACAAAAAGCCGAATATGTCGTCATACTTTGAAAATAGTTCAAATCTATCCTTCATGGAAGATATTACTTGATATACAATATAATAAAAATAATCAATTTTAAAAGATTCCTCTGTTAACTTCATCATCTTATCATCATTTTCTTCATTTTCATCGAATTATTTTTTCCTATGAATGACACACTTTTTACGGAATACAGCTTCTATATCCATCTCGACTGCAACTTTTTTAGATATATCCAAAGTGGATTTAAAACCATTTTCTCTATAGTTTTTGAAATAAGTAATAAGTCCCTTTAATTTATCCATAGCAAGATCTATACACATATTTTCAAGTTGTAAGCTCTTACTAACGAAATTTACAGCAAACAATATCTCATACCAGATATTCATTCCCAATAGAAATTTAAAATTTTCAATCTCATAGATTGTTAAGCATTTGGTTTCACTCCTTGTCTTAGGATCTTTACTAACTTCTGCTAATTTCAATAAAGCATCCCCAATTTTTTGGGCTTGAAATTTTATAACTTTGACACTTTCAATGCGTCTTTCTCAACGTGTTTGAGACAAAAGTTTAGGAGTCAAAGTAATATACTCTAATAAAACTTTCTATCTTTTTGTAGAAGAAGCAAATAAAGAATATATACGTTGTACTACTCCAAAGAATGATATTGTTTTAGAGCATGAATTAGTCATATCATAAAGAACTAAGTTTAAACTATAGCAGCCACAATGAGTATAAAATGCTCTAGGATTTAAATGTACAAGTCTTTTTTACACACCTTATTTGTTACCTTTCATGTTAGATCCATTATCATAGCCTTGTCCTCTAACATCATCCACATCAAGATCATGTTTCCTTAATGTACTTAAAAGTTCGTCAAAAAAGTCTTTTCCCCGATGTGTTATTTACCATCAAAAATTTTAAAAAGTGTTCATTAATCTTTATTGGACTTACTGAAATACCAACACTTTATAGTATAACAGTCATTTGTTCTTGATGACTTGCATCATGAGTACAATCAAGAATAACCGAGTAATATTTTGCTCTTTTGATTTTCTTGATGATCATACTTTTGACTTTATCGACTAACATCAAGATCAACTCGTTTTATATGTTATGTCTTAAATAATAATTATAAATCTCATGTACTTGAACACGTCTAATATGTTCTTGCATGGATCAAACTCTGCTATCATCTCTATCAGACTTAAAAAGTTCTCATTATTATCTTCATATAATTTTTCCTTCTTCCCCCGAAACGTAAGATTGTTTCTAGTTAACGTCTTCACCACAACAATGATTCTAATAAGAATTTTTTTCCAATGTTCTTTCTCCTTGTTAATTCGATTCTGGATACTCTTATCAATTGTCTCATTTTTTGACAATCTCTTTTCCAAGTCAAACCATCTAGTCATATTGATAATATGTTCATTAGATATTTCGTGAGACTTGAGCTTTTTATCAAGATTCTTCAAATCTCTACATCCTCGTTATCTAACTGACTTGTACTATATTTTAAGCCAAACAATTTACAAAAAAAAATAAATAAATAAATAAATACTCTATCTGTATCTATTGAATATACTTATAACCATCTTCTATCTTGCCTTTTCTCATTCGGTAGCCTACGAATATAATATTCTTTCGAGAAATGTATATTATTTTCATCTTTTGGGAACTCAATATCATCAATTCTAATTGAACCTTTCTCTACTAAGATATCTCGTAACTTTGTATAAATTTCATTCCAATGTCCAGGATCATAACAGGTGATATTTAAAATAGATTGATCATCACAGCTTGAACTATCTATGTATGTCTCACTAACAATTTATTTTAAAATTTTATTTTGTTATGTCACATCAACATTATCTTCTAAGTTCTCCTCTTGAGTCACATCAACATTATCAACTTCTTTTAAGTTCCTCCTAATACTTGGTTCTTCAGGTATTACTTCTTGATTAGAATTTGGTTCCCTTTTGTCAACAAGATATTTGTTAAGACCCATCTTTAAGATTACACTAAACTTTCTATTCTTTTTTTTTTTCTTAAGTTTTTCATATCCAGATGCATATTTTCTACCGGTCATTTTAAATATTAACAAGTTGACACAAATAAGGAATAATAATAATAGATAAACAAAAGCTAATTGATATAAATAATAAATTAAAATATAAATTCTTGAATAATAGAACCTGACGAATCCTAAATTTGTTGAAGCAACAATAACTAACGGATCAAGACTCTGATAAGTTGATTTGTCGATTATTCGAGAAGTTGTTTTGCAGATATTGTTTAGAAAAAAAGTAGAAAATATTTTGAAATTAAGAAACTGTTTTGCTTAGGAAAAAAGTCAATTGTATTGTGCGATTGTTTTGCTGTTTAGTAAAAAGAACAATTCACTACTAATAATCCAATTAGACATTGGTGTGCTACTGTACCGTTAAAAAATTGAAGTTAGAATTTAATTTAAAAAAATGACATTATAATTTAATTTTTTGAGAACTTAATTAACAATAAAGTTGGTAGTTGTGGTCCTAAGTTTTAGGAGAAGAATTTCTTGGGAATAATGCCATTATTTTGAAAAAAGACGATAGAATTAGACTGTTATTACTGATAGTGCTAGTTTCTAGGATTTGTTTTTTGTTTTCAATTTCAAATTTGTAAACTAATTTTTAGATGTTCCTATTTTGTAGGCCTTTCAATAAGTTTTATTTCAAAAATTTTAATTTTTTTTTCTTTTTTTTAATTTTAATTTTGCTATAATATAGGACTTTAATAACTATGAAATTTTAATTTTATTATAATATAGGGCTTTCATAATTAGGGGCCTTAGGCGATTGCCTCACCTGCCTACTCCTTAGAGTCGCCTTGTATATTTATATAGGCAACTTGATTGTCGCTTATAAAAAATGTACTGGATGGACAGCATGGATAGAACGCATGTATTAAGTCGGGTCAAAAATGTAAAATTTGAAATTCACCCGAAATCTTTTATTATATATATTGAAATCCAATCATTCTCATCATTTCCAAAAGTCGGATGAAATTGGATTACCAGCTAATCACATATTCCAAACAGGCAGAGAGAATGGGAGCAGTATTCACATGACTTCCTGAGCAGATGAAGGTGAGTAGATGCCACAGCAGCATAACGTTGCTCCGGAAAAGCTTTCAGCCGCTTCGTCGGTAAAAAAAAATCGAGTCTGATCCAAAACAGGCGTTTCTAGAGCTTTGCGAAGAGCACAAGCGTCTCCAATAAATAAAGCTAGTGTACCTGCAACACATGTACGCCTCCATCCATGCATTGAGTTGGTCCCACCTTCTACATGTTTACTTAAAAATAAAATCTGGTGCAATCAGCATGTGGGCCTCATATTGAAAACAGGTGGACGGATTAGAAAATTTTAGCCAAGTCTTCCAGAACCATACGTTTGTTTTGGAAACTGTGGCCCATCTGTTCAGTGCATCAACCTGACTCTTGGGCCACGGCATCAATATAGTCGTGCGGATCTGGTGGACGGATGGGATCTCATACCTATCGTGCCATGTGTGGCGTGTACATGAGCTTTATTTCACACGCGTGTGGGCACAGCAAAGGTCACGTTTTTAAGATAAGCTTAATGCACAAATCAACTTGCCGGGCCCACCATGACGTTCTGATGACATCTAATCCGTGCATCAGTTGGACCTCACCATGTCAAATATGCCTAAGACCTCTAATTTCTCGTTTTGTGGCCCACCCGATTTTATTAATGGTCTGATTTCTTTTATGTCCGTTCATCCCCGTCGAATACATCTTCTGAATGGATTAGATGACATATTCAAAACATATGGGCCCAAAATACAATCTGGACGGTTCTTAATGGTATTCCCCATCTTAATCGTTCTCTGTGGTATGGCCCACCAGAGCGTCCCATGACCGGATTTTGGGTGTCCTGGGATAACATTAGATGGCAGCTGCTTGTGATAGGCGGATTGGATTTCATTAAAATATCACTGTAGGGCCCACCTGTTGATGTGTGTTTAAAATGGATCCGCGACCTCAAAAAGCCCCAGCATCTCTCACTCTCACTCTCACTCTCACTCTCACTCCCCAATCGTGTACCCCCATGGCGCAGGATAGCAAGCCCCAGCTGAAGATCATCGCCGGCGCGGACTCCTTCGGCTGCGCCCTAAAAGACGCCCTGTGGCGCACCTGCGGTCCCTCAACATCGACGTGGAGGACATCGGCACCGACAAATACTACTCGGTGGGCCAGGAGATCGGCCGCCGCGTCAGCTCCTCCTCCCCCTCGACAAACACCGAGACCCGCGGCCTCCTCGCCTGCGGCACCGGCGTTGGGGTCTCCATCTTCGCCAACAAGTTCCCCGGCGTCTACGCGTCGACCTGCGACACCGTCGACGAGGCCGTCAACAACCGATCCATCAACAACTGCAACGTCCTCTCCGTCGGCGGCATGCACACCTCGCCGGAGGACGGCATCAAGATCCTCGATGCCTGGCTCCAGACCCCCTTCAAATCCCCCTGCCCCGCCTCCGGCAACGAGCCCTGGCCCGCCGACATCGCCAATTTCTTCGACGCGTCCATCCCCGAGATGGCCCGGATACCCGAGGACCGCTTCGCCGGCTGCCCCATCTGCTGCCTGAAAAAGGACAGGGTCTTCTCCCCAGTCGAGATCATGCCTGGCGGATCGATGAAGATTGTGAGGGAGAGCCCGACGTCAGCGATCGTGCGGTTCAAGGCGGGGAGCATCGAGCCGGCCCACCATCACACGTTCGGGCATGATCTGGTGGTGATGAAGGGGAAGAAGAAAGTGTGGAATCTGAGTACGAAGGAGAGCTATGAATTGGAGGATGGGGATTTCTTGTTCACGCCAGCAGGAGACGTTCATCGGGTGAAGTATTACGAGGATACGGAGTTCTTTATAAGGTGGGATGGGGATTGGGATATCTTCTTGGATGAGGATTTGGAGACTGCTGCTGCTGCTATTGAGAAAGAAGCTTCAGGTGGTTCTTCTCTGTAGCGGAGATGGAAGAGGGGGTTTGGAATATGGAGATTTGCAATCTTCTGCTCTTGTTCTTGTTCTTGTTTACGAGCTTTTGAGACTTATGTTGTTGTGTTTGGTTGGGATACTATGATGTGGGTTTTATGGTAGAGTTTGGATTGCTTGTTTATAGTGAAAATTTCACCTTCTTAGAGGTAAAGGAGAGGTATTTGAGTACTGTTAGCTTCTTCTTCTTCTTCTTCTTCTTCTTTATCATTGGTACAGGGCTTTTCTAGCCATTGGGTGCATTAAAATAATTTTTTTTTACTCAATTAATGCATCAAATGGCTGAAAAAATAACCAACACCACTATTATTGGTACAGGTTGTCTTTCCTTATCTATGTACTTGTATGTGATATTTAGTTTTTGGGGATGAGAAATGAACAGATAACAGTGTATCTGATGTATCATAAGTCATGGATACTACCATTTTCCTCGCCAGTGGGTCATCCCATGATTGCCACTGTTACGCCTGGTGCTTTGGCGTAAAGGATTTTATTAAAAAAAAAACTCTTTAGTGTTACCTTCTTCTACTTTTGTTTCACATACGTATTGTTCCACTTTTACGATTGCCGAATGGCCTGACGTTATTTGTATATTTTGATTTATTATTGGTTAAAACATTCTCATATAATCTGAACTAACATGGTCTACGTAACCTGGTGATACTTTAATGACTTGTGTAGCTAGAGATTGGTTCTTCTGCAATGGAACGAGTAACCCTGAAACACCAGTGGGTTAGTGTGGGAATTAGAGGCATTCCTTGAAATATCATTAATCAGTTGTGTCCCACCATGGCTGGACCTTGCCCCAAAATTCAACGGTAATGGACTCAACTCTACAAGTCCTAAAAAAAAATCGCAGCCCTCCGCCTGTTCTGTTTTTTTTTTTTTTCTTTACCTTTTTTTTTTTCGTCTCTCCAAATGCAACTTTAAAAAGAAGATGTCACTTCCTTTCATTTTCCAAGCTACCAAACAGGCTCTAAAGTTTTCAAGATTCCTTTAGGCCAGGATTACCAAAACGTGGGTCCAGAAACATCTTTAATAATTGAAAGCAGTTCAGGTCGTTGAGCTACCTGGTGACTGGGCCCACCCAAGTGATGTCCACCATTATCTTCGACCGTTCATTTTGTGAACTCAATCCCACTGATGGCATACCCTGTAAAGTTGCTATCATTGGACCATACCAACCCTCCAACAAAAAGGACGAGAACGTGGAGAGATGATCAACCTTCAACATGTGATTGACCCAAAAATCTCATCGCTCCACTCAATCCGCCGTGTTAAAAGTATAATAATTTGACATGAAAAAAACAAATGGCCACGGCACCTGATGAGTGCACCAGCCTGATTTTATTTTTTTATTTTTTTGTCCAGGGGATATTCCTTCACATGGGCCTGACATGACATGGCCTAGATGCCACACAGGTGGAGCCCGTTGGCATGTGCGACAAATGGGCTTCCATGTCATGTTTCCATCTTGCCTGTTGAATGTGAACCATCAGTGGAGTGGACCATTGACCCTTCTATTATAATCTTTTACCTCAAAACTCTTTCGTTTTCAGCCACCAATCAAGCCATCAAAGCCATCGCATAGTGTAACATTGGGACCAGTGGCCCATTTATAGCAGGGACTACTGGCTTTGGATCAAGCTACACGGCCACATATGAGATGAAGCATTTGGGACAATGCTCATCCATTGCCCATACATGGATAACGGATGCTAGCCCAGAAATCTGACTCGTTTCAAAATATTATGATTGCAACTGAATAATGACTTGATAAGCATATTTACACGAGTAAAGCTACAGCAATTCGCTTGGGGTGATTCACTGTCTACCTATGTTAATTGGACCGGAATCCCATCGTAATGTGTTTGTGACACCCACTCCGTCCATCAGGTGCACATGAGCCCAAAAACCAGCTCGATTCCAGAATTCAAGTAGGCTACACCACAAGGAGGGATGGGAATGTGGACGGCCACCATCGAAACCTTCTTGGGGCCCACCATGATGTTTTTATGCCTTCCAACCTGTTCATTAGTTCAGTACAACCAACATGAAGGTAAAAACCAAATATTAGCCTGATCCAAAAACTCAAAGTGGGCCCTAGGGAGGTTCCAGTGGTGTATCCCCATTCCCACTGTTCCCAGTGGTGTGGCCCACTTGAGTCTTGGATCAGCCTCATTTTGTGCTCACATCCTTGCATGATCTTGCACAATGATGGACCAGCTGGATGTCTCCCACATCAGCTGGGCCCCACAGCTTTTTTGTTGCATTCTCCCTGTAACAACTGTTGCAGAGGATTCTGGTCCAAGTAAACACCAGGACAACACGTTTGATTAGAGGGCGATTGTCATAGCATGGCTCTTCCGCCATGATACTGGCATCACAACTGATGGATGGCTCAGATCACTCAGCTCCAACCCAGGCTAGGGTTCAGCAAGACACTTAAAATGTTCCTGAAGCGAATCCGATGCATTTCATCTTCTATAAATATAAAAATCATCAAATTACATACATTGGAAAGATATATAGCTTGGGGAAAACAGACAAGCACTTCAATATGAAAAGATGAAACTGAAGCTCATACCATTGCCTGACCCCTTCCTTTTTGAGCAATCTAAGGCTTGATCAATGGACTCAACAATTGAATATCATACAAGACTCAACTCATCTGCAGTGCTTGCATCCAGGGCGATTTCTCCAGCTTCAATGGCCGCAAGCTTCTTGCGGAGTGCTGCCAACTCCTCCCCGGCACTACATATGTAGGCTGCAGCTTGCCTGCCAGATAGGGTTGCTCCTTCCATACTGTCAATATAATCCTGTACAGAAATAAATAAATAAATGGTGGGCTGAAATAAAGCAAACCCTTTCAGAATTTTCCCACACTATTTTGGAGGTGATTGGGACCGAAACCAAGAGGCCCTTGTTAGCTTAGAATGGGTGATGAGACTCAAAAATCCAGATGCTTAGGAAGCAAATTTCAAGAACTTGTATAGCAGCAGTTCATATTAGAGATAACATGGATTCTGGGTGAATCATAATTGGGTCACACATCAGAAAAAATTAAAAAATATTTGGAGGGCAAACACTTGCCAAAAAGTGTGCATGGGTAACGATTAAATAATAGAATTCAAGGAAACCAATGTTACCTGCTTTGTATAGGAACCAGCAAGGAAGAAGTTCTTCACAGGCGTCTTTTGATCAGGCCTAAAAGGGTCCTTACCAGGTCCCTCGCGATATAGAGACTGCCCAATTTTGACTACAGAAGACCATAGGAGTTCTAAACCTTGAGAGGATGGGAACAAAGCCAAAACCTGATAAAAGACCATGATGCGTCAAAGTTGAGCATTTTATATTTGGATATCATCACAATAACGAACCACCTACGAACTGAAAGATTTCCAAATACAGGCATTCTTATTTTAATAAATTGGATACATTAAACAGAATTTGTGTGTCATGGAGGGGAGTATGGAAATCAAAGAGTGGTGTATGTGCATATAGAGGCATTCATTTGGGCATATATTCGTGTAGATGTGCATAACAGCTATCACAGGCCGAATGAAGGTACAGTTTGTTATGTCTACATACCTGCTTTTGAACTCTGTTTATAATTTCATCATTTGGCAAGGGCATGTAAGGATCACCAGGAGTGAGTACGGCCCTGGAAGCAACCGAGAGAACTTCCGTTAGCAGAGAAGTGAATTATAGTGTGTCAAACAAACAAACAACTACGGCAGAGGAAGTTCAGTTTTCGTTTTCTTAGAATGTAAGTCATTACCAGCAAAATATAACATACACAATTTGGAACAAAGCGAGGATCGCAATGTAAATGGCAACTATGAAAATTATTTGGAGGCAAAGGTCAAATGAATTAGAAAATTAAAAAAATAAAGTTTACAAAAAGAAAAGAAAATGAACACACTGAGCAGTACAACATAGTAACATCAATTGATCTTTTACCATGGCCCATCTTCCTATGTTATTTTAGTGAAGATTAATCTAGCATGCCAGTTGCTAGACTCCAATTTTATTCCTCAAATGTCCCATTATTATGCACTTACAAAATACCTCCTAAATATTAAAACAGCATATTACGAATCTAATCACACCATGCATATCCTTCAATTAAAACAGAAAACAAAAAATAGTTAAATAAGCAAATGTCAGCATACAAATAAATATTGCAAGTGCACAAAGTACAAAGAATGAGATATAATTGGTGGAAGAATGAGAGCAAAGACATTGAAGTTCATTCATGCAAACCACTGTCGAGTATATGCCCTCATCATTTGGCCACATTTTCACACATAAGTTTCACAGTAGGTTGTTTGACCAAATTCTTAATAAAGAAATGCATGTGATGAATTCTAGATATCCATCACATTCACAAATTGATTCATAAACACACTTCATAAAATTAAACTTGCTATGGAAGAAAATTTTTCAAGAGTTCATAACAAAACCAGATACTATTGTGTTATGTTTACACAATTTATGTTAGTTAAAAAAACATTATAGATCAATATAGTTTTTTTTTTTTTTTGGAAGAGTTTCGTAAAATAAATTTATAATTATATTTTTTGAAAGGTAGCTTAAAAATAAAATTAACAAGAGAAGAATTCTTACTGGATAAGGGAACCTTGTCCCTCAATGTAATAATCTTCTGGCGAAGTAAGTGCGAGGTCTGCAAAGCAGGAAAAATCCGCATCTGGAGTGTAAAGAAGATTATCCAAACCTACAGCTTTCCTCAGTTGCCTAGCAAATTAAAGGAAGGGATATTGTAGGGTAAATGACATTAACCAAAATTCAATAGAGTCCTGAGAAATAGTATGATACTGCAATATAATTACTATATCAGGAAACAAGGCATCACAATTTGAAACATGCAAGCAATTATATTTCAAAACTTTACGATAAAAGAAATCACCTAGACCGTTCCAGATCCTGTAGCTCAGTAACCCAGCCATTGTATCTAAGTTGAACAGTGATGACTGGCACGCCAACTAGTTTATAGATATCATCAAAAAACTCCCATTCCCTCCATTGCTGTGGAAGTAATCTTTTAATTCCAGGGACATCACATGCTGCCGCAATAATGTAATGGAGTATTCAGTGCCAAACATCTACACTCCTGAGATAAAATGGAATAAAAATAAAAGAAGAAACTCCAACATACCTGCAACATACACATCGGCTTTCACGATTTTCTTGCTTGTAGCCTGGCAAGCAAGGAATAATATTCAAAGAAATGTTACTCAACACTACACAGTAAGCTCTGCAGTCTACTCAAAAACTCCAAACGTGAAGGTAGGGTGGCTTGGTCATCCTCATCACGCTAATTTTTTAAGGTTGGTTTAAGTCATTCTATCAAAAAAAGTAGGGAGCTTAAGTAATTTTACAAGCAAAGTATTTGCAATGGATCATGCAGATTAATGGTATTTTAGTCATTCAGTTAAACAAGTAGAGAAGTCATGAGTAACTTAATGTATCTGTATTATATAAAGGATGGAAGAATCACATATGATATGAGGTCATGGAAAACCATGTCTATCAAGACCACCCATGCTTTCACTTCTTCAAGGAAACAACATGCCTCTAATATTAATCCCATAATTCAAGGTATTGTGACCTAGCGATCACCAAATAATAACAATATGAGCACTATTTGCATTCTGAACTATGCAGTTTGCTGAATGAATGTGTCAGCAGATCAATTAAAGATGCAGTTTGATATGCAAGGTTATGTCGTGGATACTCAGAAGTTCGGAGATTATAAATCCTAAACAAATGAAAATACCATGCATATTGCTTCATCCCATGCAGGTTATAGGAATAAAACTTCTGAAAGAAGGAAAGTCTGTATACAATGGAAATCAACCTTAGACATGGCAATGCCTTTAACATGTGTTTCCCCATCATTGGATTTATCATATAGTATCTCTCTACACCCCCACCTTAGGTGAAACCTACAGAAGTAGAGAGAGATTTCATAAGTATGAACTGATAATAATGTGAAAACACCATTGAATTGAATATATATATATATATATATATATATATATGGTGTGTGTGTGTGTGTGTGTGTGTGTGTGTGTGTGAAAAGATAAGCAAATTGACTAAACCAATCTTGTATACGAGAGGACCAATCACCTGCAATGTAGGTTAACTTACACAACCCATTTTTTAAAAAGCATTTTAAAATATATCATATATTCAAAGGAAAAGGTGGAAATAAAAATTAAAAGCACAAAAAATGGTTTGTAATGCACAACCAGTTGGAGGTGATCAGTTACACTGTATAAAAATATGGTTGCCCATACCTGCCCCCTTTCTCTTCGATATACTTCCGGATAGGGCCACTCAAGTAGACATCCGGAGAACCTTTGAGCATGCGCAAAAGGGAAGCCTCTGTCTTAGTGGCAAATAAAGTGAAAATGGTGAGCATACAACGAGCGCTGATATTATCACAGTCAATAAATCCGAGGGCGTACGCGACAGGATCCCACATTCTCTGGATACTCGTGCGTGTCCCACCTTTGGAAAGGAACCAATCAGAGAAGCTAATCTGGAAGCATGAGAAATAAAGGTTTCAGTAAAACTAAACTTCACTGAAGAATATGCATAAACAAGTGTGCAAACAAAACATACAGCATGCCCGCAGTGCATAATAAGCCAAGAACTCACAAAAAAAAAAAAAAAAACTACCAACATGATTTTCAGAAGCTGCAATACCAAGGAATAGAGAATTAATATCACATGAAACTTGCGGAAAAGAGTATTTCAGAGAATGTGAAAGCACACCTCCCTTCCCAATGAATCCAAGTCCCAACAATTCTGAATGACAACTAAGTTTACCATCAAGACTTCAAGAGTATGCAAAATGTCTACTTACACTATCCAAGTCCCGTATGTCCCTCATTGCGCCATCTGGATCAATAAGAGCCCGTACAACTGGACTTAGAGCAAGTGCTACAGCGTTCCTAGCTTTATCATAAGTCTGTAATCAAACAACATACCGGAGACAGTTCATTATATAAATGTACAAACAAACTAAGAAAGCTTAGCTAGCATGCTGACATTTTGCAACTAGATAATCAGCTAAGCTAATCAGGAGGGGAAAATATAAACAATGCTGGGAAATCAAAGCAAAGTGGAAAAGAAAGTGCAGTCCACATAACAGTCATACACATTAATCTAACTCAAAAGTGCTTCGGCTGTTGGCATGAATCTAGAATGGCCACTGGCAATCAAGATGAAATTAGAAGAAACACTAAACAAACAACATGTAGAGGTGGTAACATGCAGGGCCAGCACATTGGGTATCAAGTCCCAGCCAAATACGGTTCAGGCTCGGGCCTGCGACAGAGGCCCTTGGATCGGCTATGGACCTGGATTTGAAAGCCTAATAAATGACAGGTCAGGTCCAAGCCTATCCAAAATTTTCTATTAAGGCCCGACCAAAGCCCCAGGACCTTTTATGATGCTCATGGACAACATTAGGCCTGAAATTGGAGGCCTAATTACTAAAAGTACGGGCTCGGTGACCCTGACCTGGCCTAGACCTGGCCCATTGCCACCCCAACAATATGCACAACCAAAACAGGCGTTATTATGTTGTTCTGCAAAAATTAGGAGATTGCTTCAAGAGATGCGGATGACGTTAAAATTTCATAGTAGCAGTCAAGAGACCAGTTTTCTAGCATTCCATGAAGGAAGAACAACAATAGCGCCCAAGCCATCAACTGCAAACGCTGATGGAAACGAAAGTATGGTGAATCAAGGATCAAACACAAAGGATGCTTCTAGGTTTGGAGATGAGGATGAATAGTTGGATGGAATCAGATTATGAGCCCAGTTAAATTGGTCATAAGAAGCTACTCCACAATTTCCTAAAATCACAAGGATGGTGTGTCTAATGGCTAATAGATTTGATAGATGGATAGTATCTTTTTTTTTTTAGGGATAGTATCTTATTATTTTGAAGAAAGGGAAACAGAGTGACTGACCTCCTGGAAATCTTGGCATTGTTTCTAGAGTCAAACTCCCTATGAGGAGAATCCAAAGTTCTGTATTTTAGCATCCAGTTATAGCCAAGAAAGCATGAATGAGTAATTATTTGCTTATCATGTGAATCCACACACACACGGAGTAATAAGGCGGAAAAAAAAAAAAGTGTTGTCCACTTGTAACCAAGAATCAATTACTTGGCATTGTTTGAAACATCCATCAGGAGCTCAACATTAATAGTTAAGTGCTATGGTGTACTTGTGTCGCAAAGCTAGAACAAATAGCTCCAGTAAAATGAATTAAAAGAAGAATGACAAGATCATTTGCAGGATGTGTGTTAGGGAAATGCTCATCTCTGCTCTAATCAATGCAAATGCACATGCATGCACATCCACGTGCAGAAACATAAGAATAAAGCTCCAAGGTGACAAATGACATAATCATCAACAAAGAAATAGTATAAAATGCCAGAAATCTAGAGAGATACTGCTGGAAGTATAGAACAATAAAATCCACCAGCCAAAATATTCTAGAGGTTCTTAAATCATTCAAAGATGAAGGCTATGTGGTCAGCCATATTTTTAAATCTTCTATGTATGAGGGGAAGTGGCTCCCATGACAATCAAAGCTCCACTGAGCAGCAGGATTTGTGGTTGCAAACCAGTTGGTGCAGAACAACAAACTGTCATGCATGTATAAGTATTGAGCAATAGATGACTACGGAATATCAGAAATTTTTCCTTATACTCTTCACCTACAACTTTACTTGTAACTGTAGATTTTAAGTTACACCTAATGGCAAACATGCTCACATGTCTTGCAACAAACCCCCCCCCCCCCCCCCCCCCCCCCCCCCCCCTTTTTTTCTTTTTTGTTGGTGATCTTAGCTAAAACCTAAGACCCCCATGCGTAAGTGACCAATGCCTGTCACTGAGGTACAGGCTCGAACCCTATTTCACCGAACATCCACACGCAGTTGAAGCAGTCTTAACAGTACATAAGCATTGTTAGGAACATGTCTAGCATGTAGAGGACCAACATAGCCACCAAATATCTACTTCTGATGTAGGAATCACAATACAACCATGTTTTCACCTTAAGCTGATTAGTAGTCAGGAAGGCACTAATTCCATGCAACGGTGCCCCCACTGGAAACCGAAAATCAAGTTCTGCAATGGAAAATCAAGTTACATAAGTAGTGCAGAAAGTAAACTAGAACTGCAAAATACAAATAATAATTACCGGAGATACTGTTGGAACGAACTCATTAATTGTAATCACTTGCTGATTGTAATCAACCTATGTACTAGACTATTAGATGGCATTTGATTGTAATCAACCTATGTAGTAGTCCATTACATTGCGCAGTGGGAGTTTTCTGCTTTCATGGTCCCAACCCCAGATGGAGGACGAGGGTTGTGTCCCAATGTCAAACTTATGCCACTACTTCCATCATGAATCCGAACAATATTGCAAAAGAGGGTTCATGCAACCAACCCAAATTAGTTGGGATATGGCTTAGATGATGATGATGATGATGACGAGATACTGCTTGAACATTTGTTCTACTGAAACCATAAAACATACCACCAACTTCGCCTCCTTTGTTTATAAAAGTGTGAGTATGATCCTTCACAAGTAAATTTTCTTCAGCCCCAACCTGGATTTAGATAGACGGTGGGAAACCAACAGTAAGAGCAGATACCTTGATGTTTTCATGTTTAACAGATGAATCAACAACTCAATATCCAGTTGATCAAAACAGCACATATGAAAGAAATCTTTAATCAACTCTTACAGAAAACTCAGATGTGGATCACTGTATAATATATCACCATTCTCAAATAGCATAACAATAGTAGCAACAGAGAGCCAAATAAAGCTACAGAGACCCACCCAGATGAGTGATATACAGTAGATAATAGTGATGGAAGGCATCATGCATGAATACTCATGACATGTTAGTGCTGACACCATTACAAACCGAAAGTGCTCACCATAAGCTTTCAAGAATGACTCCATTGCATGCACAAAACAATAGAAAGGGAATCAAACGGATAGAACTAACTCCTAATTATACTATCCATCTCACCGTAGAAATTTTTCAGTAAAGTACAATTTGGTTTGGGACTATTGACCATACATCAATTCTCAGATCACAAACAGTCATTCCTTCAAGGAATAATCCACCCCGGCTTTCATAAATCAAAATTGAGTGATGAAGATATGCCTCAACTCACTGGAGATGGTTCACATTTCTGGGTCCAGAGATTATGAGTCTTATGACAAAGGATGGGGATTTCACCTTTTTCATCAGGCGAAAGAGGTTGCTGTAGCAACCGAAGAAGACATGAAGTCCCATCTCGATGTGATTCCCACGCTTATCTACAAATGAGCCCACTTTTCCACCAATGAAAGACCGTGAATCGTAAATATCAACCTGTACAACAGAAAACAAAATCACCTTGACCAGTTTCATAATTATATTAAGCATGGAAATGTGTGAAGAGAGATTTATCCAAGGGAAAGGCTATCTAGAACTAATCCAACAGAGGTACAGAACCATTTCTGCTCTGACACAATGAACAAGAAGCTAATAAGGAACTTCTATGATTAATAGAATGCTTATCCTACAGCCATGTCAACAATGCCAAATTCCATGACTGACATGTATAAAAGGCAGGTGGCAGTGACAGAGTCACAGGTACAGTTACAGGTACAAATCCAACAATGGTATTCAGGACTACAATCTGCAAGACCCGAAAATAGGATTTGTAGAATTGGAAGTATACTTCATCAGTTTTACAAATCTAATATTTCTATATCATAATGGCATCATGATGGATAATATAATGGCATTACACATGTAATCTCACATTTTCCAAGTAAAAGTTTTCTGTTAAGATTACAACTAAAAATTTATAGTAGATACAAATCTATGCTATGTGCACTGTTTGAAAATTTGTAAAAAACAAAAAGGTTCCTTGTCACAAAAGACTCCATGGAGATTTGGAAATCAATATGTGTTAGCAGGGGTACTTTGCCCATTTAGAATAATCAGCGGACTATACTTGCAATCGAATTTTTTTTTCTTTCTGGCAGAAACCAATAATGATGACTCAAAACTCAAGGGAACAAGCATGATCCGTGTGCCTAAATACCTCAAACTACAGTAACAAACAAACATAAAGGATATGCATAAGATCGACCTAAGAATAAGAACCATTCTAGAGAAAATCTGAGCCAAACCTCATGGCCTTGATCCAAAAGCTCCACTGCAGTAGACATGCCAGCCAGCCCAGCTCCAATGATAGCAACTTTAAGCTTGGGCCCTCGATAATGCTCAGGTTCTGGTGGAAACAAACCTTTGGGAGCTGCCAAGAAACTCATGCATTTAACAACATCAACACAACACATAGAAACCCATGCTTTCAATAACTCCAAACCCCATGCATGAAAAATAAAAATAAAATAAATAGATACCAAAATTTCTATAGATACTAAAATCTTATAGCTAGATTTATGGAGGAATGCTCTAGAATCTAAAGGATTTAGAATTAGTCGGACCAAAAAAGAGAATATAGAGTGCAATTTCTTAGTAATAATAGGAGTGGAAACTAGGAATTAATCAAGATAGCTGACCAAGAAGTTTACCAAAATGACCACTTTCGATACCTTGGGTCAATAATTCATGAGTGCAAAGATCGAGAAGGATGTTGCCCATAGAATTCAATTGGGTGGAAGAAATGGAGATGCGCCTTTGGAGTTTTATGTGACCATTGTGTACCACTCAAGCCGAAAGGAAAATTTTATAGGATAGTTATAAGACCGACCATGCTTTATGGGATAGAATATTGGGCAGTTAAAAAACAACATGTTCATAGGATGAGTGTAACTGAAATGAGGATGTTGAGATGGATGAGAGGCAAGACGAGGAAGGACAAAATTAGAAATGAATGCATTCGAGGGAACTTAGGAGAAGCACCCGGTTAGAACCACGCCGGTTAGAAAAAGTGAATTGGTACAAGTTGAAGGCTCTAAAAGGGGAAGGGGAAGGCCTAAAAGGACGTGAATGGAGGAAGTCAAAAAGGACTTGAAGGCCTATGGTCTAACTGAAAGCTTGGCCCTTGATAGAGTGGAAAGGCAAGACAAGATTCATGTAGCCAACTCCAATTAATTGGGATGATGATGATGATGATGATGATGATATATGTGAACTTTAAACATAACAACAAACACGTCCACTGAGGCCTAGATCCACTCTGTTGACTAGGCGCAACCCCACTTCCTGCTACCCAATCTAACAATAATGCTTGGCTTACATCAAATTCTTGAATAGAATACAAAAGTGATAAATATTTCAAAATATCAACCAAACTTCCGTCAACCATGGTTTCCAAAAAACGGAAAATTCATATGGCAGCATTGATATAATTATGACAGCATTTGGCATTTCACAAAGAATACAAACTTTCTTGAAAAATAATTATCATGGTTATTCTGTATTTCTTTGAACACTCAAAGTGACAACAAATCCATTAGTGTTCTCCTGCTTTGAATGGTAGGCCATGATCAGGAGTTTTTGGAGACCTAGCTAAATTTTAGAAAATTGCATAATTTTTCATCTCGCCTTCCCGCCCGAGGAGGGGCTCACGCTGATTAGCTAGTTGGTGAGGCAATAGCTTACCAAAACGATAACCACCAGCTGGTTCGAGAGGATGATCAGTCACACTAGATCTAAGACACGGCCCAAACTCCTACAAGAGGAGGCAGCAGTGGGGAATTTTCAGCAATAGGCAGCAAAGCCTTCGAAATTTGCATAATGCAACTATTAATTGGTTAAAAAAATTATATAGAAAAGGACTACAAGGTAGGCATAAAGTTGCATATCTAAAAGGTGGAATGATATGATCCTTGAGGCAAGGATATGCATGGTGTAATCGGGCTTCCACTTTAGGCAAGTAGGGTCAAAGTTCAATGATCCACACCACAGTTCTGTTGAGCACCATTGAGGATGGACCATTCCCCAAAAATCTCCTAGTCCTAGCCACCATCTTGGGTCTTCTTTCAGTTGAATACAGACCATGTTGCAGTTCTCTCCTTGCAGACCACAGATTGAAAGTTTAAGATTGCCCATCCAGGGTGACACCCAATATACGAATGGTCCATATCACTGAAACAATGGGCTGTAATTGTCCAAACAGGAAATGTAACTGTACTGGGGAAGGGTTCTTAATCGACAAAGAATTGGCTCAAAACTCATATATTCTAAAGAGGCCAGATCCTCTACAACCTTGTGGAATAAGCTTTATTCTACAAACATTGAGGGTGGAGCCCACTATGGCGTATGCATGGCATTGAACCTGTCCAAAAGGATCACCCAAACATGAAAGTGGGGCGCCCCAAAAATCAGACCAAACCAACCATTACGTGGGGCACCAAACCACGTGAATTTGGAGGTTTTTGGGTGGTTCTCCACTGTTCTCTATGGTGTGGCCTATATGATGATTGTATAAGCATGATTTTTTTTATTTATATGCCATCCAAACCATTCATAGGGTTATTACCAGTTCACCACTTGGGTAAACTGCAGGAACAAATATCATCCTGATACAAACTTCTGTGGCCCCCACAAAGTTTCCAATGGTGGGAGTTCAATCCCCACTGTTTCATGTGGGATGGCCCACCTAAGTTTAAATATGCCTGGCTTTTGGACTCCTCTCCTATTGTGATCTTGAGAAACTGATGGACGGAATGGATTTATCATGAGCATCTCTGTGGGCCCCACAGTCCCGACCACAAGAACTTCCTGTGGCCAGGGGCACATGCAAATTCGCATCCCGCTTAGTGGAAAGGGCCCACAGCGGATATTCCATGGACGGTCCTCTTTTCCTGTAGAGATAATCCTAACCATTTGATAAACAGACTCCAGTGTAAAAGCATTGAGAATTCTATGATTCTACTTATCCATAGATCAAACGGCTAGGTTCATTTCTGCCAACTCATAATCAGACCATAACCTACTTGTGGTGGTACCCGCCTCTTGAATGGTTCCGATCATCCACAACCATAGCTTAAGTGGCGGAACACGAATTCATTTGCATCTATTGACTAGAACACCGTTCTGCTCCTCCAATTACATCGAACAGAACTCCAACATGAGAATCCAAAACAAATCCACAGCCAATTCTAACATCATGAAACTCAATTAAAACATTGGAAACTCAAGAACTGAAAAATCCAACCTGCAGCTAAAATTTGCAGAAACAGATAACTAAAATCCGGATTTAAAAAATATAAATTAAAATGAAAAAAGACGCAAATTACCATTGACGCTCATGTCGGAGACTTTGGCGTCGAGGGACGAGCGAATTTCCAGTCTCAGCGACTTCGAAAGCGGCATCCCGATGTGGTGGTGGAGCATCGGACGGCTGAGAGAGCATCCGAAGATCTCGCTACGGAGGGAGAGGGAAGAAGCGGCAGGGAAGCAGGTAGAAGTAGAAGCCATTATCGGGATTTCTCTTTCAAAGAGAAGGAGAGAAAGTGGAAGAAAAGGAAGAAAGGGTAGGGTTTTCTCTTTCGAGAAATAGAAGAAGGATCTTTCAAGACGGAGATGCTGGAAATCGGGATTTTGTCATGGCGTTCACCGAAGAGATTCCCGTTTCTACTACTTGTACTGGTAACACTGTTTTTAAAATAAAAATGGGAAAGAGAGCATTAGCACTTTGGAGAGATGCAAAGAAGACTCGCCCTTACAGGCTCGCCCTTTTTGCACCACTTAGTGATGATCCAGACCGTTCATCATATAGACCCATCCCTGATGAGAATCATAGAAAATATGTGACTTCTAGGGACATCTGCAAAAAAGGAATGAAACGTTGGTCAGTTATGGAAGTTTCAACGGCTGTAGAATAAGCTTAGTTTACAATGCAGTTTCTGGGGCCCATAGTGACGTATGGCCCAGATCCAATCCATCCATAAGGCTCGCCCTGTCAATATCACTTACTAACTCAAAATATCAGCCTCATCCACATTGCAAGTAGGTTACACTGTAGGTAACAGTGGGGATGGGGATGCTCACTATCAAAACCTTCTAGCCCAGTCTGGGGCCCCACTGTGTTTGGTACATGCCATCCAATTCATTAAGAATATTGGCCCCACCAGGATGAATTGATTCCCCAAAACTCATGCTACTACAAGGCTCATCTGGGCCAAATCAAGTGATGTTAAAGGTTTTAGGTATGATTTTACATGGTGTGGCCCACTTATATTTGGATCTAATGATTTTTTTGGAATCAAGGAGAACATGGGGTGGTAGATATGATGGACGGATTGGATGTTATGTACAGATCGTAATTGGCCCCAGAAACCACACTGTAGAATAAGCTTATTCTGTAAAACATTGTGCAGGAACCGGCCTCCCTGTATACTGGGAAGGTATCTGATAAGTGGGAATTTTTTTGCCACTGGGGGCATGTGGTTGGGCCTTTTATATCAACGGTCTGGATCATTTCGTGATGGTAAGAGCGAGCCTCTGGGGGCGAGTCCTGCTAGCAAAGCTCTTTTGATTTTAATACATTGTTTTCATCGTTACCAACGGAGTAGGCCGATATGCGCCTTATCTTGGCCGGTGGAAGGGAGCTTGGAAATGGAAGCACCACGACCCCCACCCAGATTAGATATGTTCTGAGTCGATTCGCGCGAGTAGATGTAGAAGAGGCGATTCGCTCAAAAAGTGCCAAATGTACTGACACGTGAGGCATCCGGGCCATCGTCCAGTATAAGACACGAGGAGTATTTCCACTTCTAAACAAATTGGCTGCTGCATATAACAGTCTGGGCACACGTATGTGAAGAAATGGACGGTAAATGGATAAAGACCTGCAGTCCTTACTCAATGCGTACGTGTGGCGTCTCTGATTAGTGGAGGAGATAGATTTTTAATCTGCTAAATTCCAACACATGGGCCCACCTGATGAGTAGCCCGATATGCGTATATGCTGAGAATATCCTCTTCAATCTCAGCCCGATAGCATTTCTCTGCATTTTTCCACAAAAAGAGCGGGAATTGAAGGTCCTGATGCGTCAAGAAATGAACAGTGTCATGACGCGACGGCCCGTGTAATTAAGCCCGTATTTCTGTGATCCAAACCGTTGATCTTATAGGACCATCCACGAGAACAAAACCATAAAAAAATCTCTTGAGATAACGTCCTTCCTTTTTCGATCAAAAGACTACAAATAGATGGTTATGAAAAAATGGTGATCTGGTCCGAGAAAAAAGGACAAAGATTAAATAACATTTATTCTCTGATTAAAAAAACAAAAACAAATTTTTAAGAGATCCACTAGCCACGCTGATTCTCGTTGGATGAACAGTTCAGATAATCAAAACATCGGTGCCACGTGTACGGACTGAGATCCTAGTAGACACCAAATGCATCAGGAGAGGGTCATTTCTCTAGGAAATGCTGAAATTGCATGTCCTCCGGCTCTTGGATATGTGTGTCCTCGAGCCTGAGTTTTTACAGATGAGCTCGATACTTTGGTGGTCTACCGTCGATCTGATGAGACTCCCCATCTTTAGATATACCATGCAATTAAAAAATTAAAAAAAAAAATCCCTAGTGAAATAGTTCAAACATTTCATTCAATGGCCAGCAAACGGATTACTGTCAAAGATTTGACACGTCAGTAGTCCAAATTTAACGACAGAAAAGAACAATTATGGGATGGCTAGGATCTTCCAATAAAAAAGAACAATTATTGGATGGCTAGGATCTTCCAATAAGTTAGTTTAACCTTGTGTCCCACAACAAATGGCAATAATCAGACAGGTCTATCCATCAGATAGGTCACCTGTGTACCTTGAATATGAAATTCACAAACAGTTGGTTATTTTCTAATCGTCCATTTTCTCGTATGAGTGACGGACGCATTTGCATCATTTATTTACCATTGTTATTCTGGGCCCCATCGTGATGTATGTGAATTATCCACACCATCCAACCTTTTTAACAGCACGTTTTAGGGTATTAGTCCAAAAATGAGGTAAATTCCATGGCAGAGTGGGCCACACCTTAAGAAACAATGATTATAAAGACGTTTGTAAGTTCATAGAGTCATAGACAAAGGGAAAACAAAAATATCAGTTTGATCCCAAACTTCTAAGGCCCTCAAAAATCTTTCAATGGTAGGAGCTCAATTCCCATTATTTCCTATGGTGTGGTCCACTTGAGCTTTATGTCTACCTCATTTTTCGGCCATTACCATAAAATGAGCTGATTGGAGGGATGGATGGTGTGGATAAGACACATATATCATGGTGGGCCCCACAAATATAACATTTTTTCTTCAGATGATGTGAGGTGCTATCAATGAAAGCGGCTTTCAACATCACATTGAAGATGTAGGAAAAAATTCAAAGGTAAATAATTATTACCCATTTATTATGAATTACCATTGTAATTAAAAAATTAAATTGCCTCTTATTATGCTAAAATAGTTATATCAACTATCAAAACATGAAAAATATCCAAATGATCAATTTAAGACTATAAATATGAACTGAATTAAGTGGAAGAAGCCTTCTTATACCAACCAAATCAAATTAAATTTATCCTTCAATTACTTTATATGTCATTTACACTCCTTAATGTAATCCGTAACCGTAATCAAAGTAGTTGTTAACTATAATTGTAACTTGAGTCTACGCTAATGTAGTCGATTCACAAAATTCTTCATCCGGAGAGGTGTTTTTCAATTATCCATTGTAGCCAACTGTAAAAAAAAAAAATCTTTTTGTTGTCTTTATTGAAAAGAAGAAGAAGAAAAAAAAAAAGTTATTTCATGCGGAAGGCAGATGTATATTCAATTTTAGAGGACGAACACTCATTTGATAATTACCTGATCACCTTAAGCAATGGTGTGCAAGTGGTTGAATAGGTGATTTCTGACACATTTGTCTATTTTAGTGCTTAGGGTGTAGTTTTTTTGTTTGAATTTAGCCCCACATTCAATTTTGGCATGCTCGTGTTAATCACGTGATCAAAATTGGAACAACATCAACAATATCACACATGTTCCATGTTAGAAAATGTATTGCAAACCCTCTCGTTCTGACCGAGTGAACTTCATCCTCATTCACAATGTGCATGCAACGTGCCCATATCCGTAAAAGTCAGGTCTGCTTAATTTGAACACAGATTGAGTTATACCCGTCCATCGTGAGTTCGGCACTCGTAGGAGCTCTGAGTGGCCACTATGATAAAAGGATTTTTTCACACCATCCATACAATTTTTCATATCAATTTACAGTATAATCTTAAAATTGAGGTGGATCCGAGGCCCAAGTGGACCATACTGGAAGAAGCAACAATGATAATGTAGCCCACTGTTGAAACCTTTCTAGGGCCCACCGTGATGCGTATTTTCATAAGGTCACATAGCCTGAACAAACGGGAAATAAAAATATCAACTTGATCCAAAACTTTTATGGTCCTCGAGAAGTTGTCAACAGTAGGCATTTAATCCGTGCTATGTTGGGGAGCAGATAGTTGTGGGCTGGGTCCACATAGATGTACCTGACAAATCCATTATACCCATCTCTTTGAAAAGACACGATGAGAAAGTATTATGAAAACCGGGCATATCGAAAACTCAGCTGGTCTACACCAGCAAAACAGTGAGAATAATAACATCCATGGCCGAAACCTTCTTGCTATATGACATCCAAACCGTTCATAGAATTATTACTACACAGATAACTGCATGAACAAATATCATTCTGATACAAAACTTTTATCATCACCAAGCATTCAATTGCCACTATTTCGTGTGGTATGGCTCACATGAGTTTTTGATCTGCCTGATTTTTAAAATCCTGCCTATCATGGTCTTTCAAAACAGATGGACAGAGTGGATTTGTCACGAACATCTCTGTGAACCCCACAGCCCTGGGCGCAGAGATATCTGTGCAAAGGTCACAGGCAATCCGCTCCCAATACATGACACGGAGGAGGACGCGGATTGCGTCCTACCCCCGCCCGGACGGTAATGAGTCCGGGCAGGGCTCTGTGGAGCCCACCGTGATGTAACTGTTTCATCCTGCCATCCAACGATTTTTTCAGAAAATTTTAATATGTGAACCAATAAATGAGGCAGGTTCAGGGCTTGAGTGGACCACACCAAAGGAACCTGCACTAATATGACACCCACCGTTGAAACATTTATACTGGCCCCCGTGATGTTTTTTTTACCGTAAAACCTATTCATAAGGTCACGACGTGGATGAACTTAAAACACAAATATAAGCTTGATCCGAAACTTCTCTGGCTCCCAAGTAGCTTTTAATGGTGTACGTTCAATCCCCACTTTGTGGTCTACTCAAGCCCTGAACCTACCTCATTTTTTGGTTCACATATTAAAATTTTCTGAAAAAATCGTTGGACGGCCGGATGAAACAGTTACATCACAGTGGACTCCACAGAGCCCTGACCGGACGGATTACCGTCGGGGCGGGGGTGAGACGCAATCCGCGTCCCACGGAGGAATGCTCGTGTGCAGCGCGCGCTGCATAAAAGTTGTATATGCAATTGCCTCCTCATAATGCACGTGGCAAACCTGTTGTAATCAGGACCATTGATCTGGAGGGTAATTTGTTATATCTTGATCATAAAAATGAGTCATATCCAAAGTTCAAGTGGACCGCACCAAAAATAACAATAGGGACAATGATTCTCACCATTAAAATGTTTGTAGGGCCCACTGTAATGTTTATTTTCCATCCAAAATGTTTATGAGGTCAAATAGACCTGGATGAAGGGAAAAAACAAATATCATATTGATCCAAAATTTCTGTGACCCCCAAAATGGTTTCGATGGTAGACATTCAATCTCCCACTAATTTTTACAGTGTGGTCTAATGGATTTTTGGATGTCTTATTTTTAGGTTGGAGCCTTAAGATGAACTTGCCAAGTGAATGGACGGTTTGGATATAACTCATACCGCACGATGGAACGCACAGAACTTAGTGAAGTCAACACACCAGCCAGGTCGGTGGTGTGTTGTACACCAGCCAATCCACACCGGTGGGGGCCGCCAGGTGAATGGTCCACATCCAATCTGCCTCCTGTGTTATTTTGGGTCAGGGGCAATGCTTTTCTATGTCTATCAGGAACATGAATATATAAATCCCCACCCCAATAAACTAAAACGAGGTCACATCACAGTGTGTGCGCTGACACATACAAGCACAAACATGCGTGTTGATGCCGTTCGTCCATCTGAAATCCCCAAAACTGAACTAGTCAAAAGATCGTCATCTGTCCGTCTGAGAACCTTTCGATACTGAACATGAATCACTGTTTGTTAGCCTCATGCTGCGGATTGGACTGTGAAGGTGGTCTGATCCATGTAATTAGTGCTATGGAACATCTAAAATGGACCACCACACACGTGGCACATGGATGAGTCGTATGCTTGTCTTATATTTCTGGTGTCACTATAAGCATGTTCTTCCTAGAAAAAAGATCCATTGGACGATCATAAGCATCTAATATGAGCCACTGAATTAAGACCACCGACTATTTATTTTAACCATTATTTGATGGCCACCGATTGGATGGTTGAGATGTTGTACAAGTGTTTGTCCAAGATCCCGTCTATCCATTGCCAACTATGGTGTATAAAAGGCTTTGTTTAATGACGGACATAATCCGTCGCTAAATGCTTATTATTTTGGATTCTAGACCACGATCACTTTGTTTCAATCCGTATCTTTCTACCCATAATAGGTATCGGTGTTTATCCTAATTTCATTCTCTCATTATCAATTAACAAGGTAGAAGCTATTCTAGCTAATTACTTTTATAAATAATTTTCATCAATAAGATGTAAATTCAATTAATGCTGTGATTGAAAAAGTAGTTTATTGTGCAATGAAAAAAATAAAAGAAAAAATAAAGTGAATTAGAGTTGTAATCAGATACATCTCGAGTTTTTCGATAACCATTTAAATCAGGTAATTTAAATGGTCCTTGGTGGGAAAATAGCTTTTGCGGCGGATTTGGTCCGTCGCTAAAATGAGAATTGCAACTAATTTGAACCGTCGTAAGGGAAGATTTTGCGACGGATTTTAGTCCGTCGCAAAGTACAGCCCAAAAAAATCGCAACAAATATTTACGACGGATTGTATTGCTTTTGCGACGGACTATGGTCCATCGTAAATTGACCTACTCCCCTTCTATAAAAAATAAAAATAAAAAACGAATATGGTTGAAAATTGCGTTTTATTGTAGTCTAAGAAGTATTTCTAATAGAATTTCAGTGTTTTAATTGTATTTATTTGTATCAAAGATTATTTCTATATCGATAGATTGAATGCAACGATTTTTTTGCTATGTTATTATATCGAGTAGAATTTTTTTAAATTTTTGCTTTAAAACTGATATTTAAATGCTTTGTAATATCACATGAAATATCTCTTTACATCCTTCATATTTTATTAAAATTGAGATTTTAGGAAATGAAGTTCGAAAAAAATTGAGATTAAAAAATTGAGATTTTGATAAATAATTAACATTTAAAAAAAGAAATTGAGAAGGATAAAAAAAATTATGATTTTGAAGAAAAAAATTGTTGATAAATTAAAATTAATAATTAACAATGTTTGAGAAAATATGAGATTTTGGAAAAAAAAAAAAAAAAAAACTGATTTGAAAAAAAATCTAGATTTTGAAAAAATAAATAAATGGAATAAAGTTGATCATTTTGAAAAAAAAAAATGAAAAGATTAAAAAAATTTGTGAAAATTTTGACAAATTTGAAAAAATATATATTTTGAAAAAGAAAATGAAATTTCATATTTTGAAAAAAAAATGATAAGAATAATAAGAATTGACAAGTTTGAAAAAAAAAATTGAAAAAAGAAAATAGAGAAGTTTAAAAGAATAGAAATTTTGAAGATAAAATGAGATTAAAAATTTGATATTTTTGACAAAAAAAAATTGACATTTTGTAAAGGAAAATTGAGATGTTTAAAAAATTTGAGATTTTGAAAAAAAAAAAAAAAAGTGATTTAAAAAAGCACTAAGATTTTGACAAAAACTTATCATTTTGAAAAGTTGATAACAAAATGGTGCTTTTGAAAAAAAAAAATTGACATCTTGAAAATTTTGAGAAGTTTGAATAAAAAAAAAAAAAATTTAGGAAAAAATTGAGATTTTGAAATAAAAAATGAAAATTTGTATTTAGAAAAAAAAAAATTAAAGGTTTGATAACTGTAGCATCTTGGATTTTCACTGTTTTGGATTTTCAAAAATTCTTAAATTTTTTTTATGTAATTAACTTATATATCACTTACTGACCATTGACACTCAATGTTAGTTTATACACGGGTGATACCAGTAAAGACCGCACAAGTCCGATTAATCAACCGTAGGAAGCTAACGAATCCGTCCGATCACTTGAACATCAAGTTTAGCCCCGTGATTTACTCACGTAGGGCTCAAATCAACCGACCATCGCTAACTAATCAAGACAATCATAACTAAATTAAAGATCTAACCGAAGCCAAGTCAGATAAGGGTCGAATCTTGACTAATAGACCAAATCAACCCCGTTACTCTTTTAGCCTAAAATTGACGGTTTAGAGTAATCATGAGTAAATCTCCACTTTCACTAATTATAAATAGGCCACACTATGAACATAATTAATTCAAACCCTAATCATCGCTCACGAGAAATCTCAATACCTAATTCATTACAAAAATGCCCGACCCCGATTTCCCGAACAAGCTCTAGACCGTTCGTTAGTGCGCCACTAGTTACAAAATTATAGAGTAATGTCTGTCTTACTGGGCTTGGCTGACGTCCATCATGAGAGTTGGACCTGGGAACGGTCCAGAACCGCTCAACTTGAGCCAAAGGACGAGTGCATGAGAAGTGCAAATACCTCTTAAGGAAGAAGCTGAAACTTAAGTGAATTGGGTCGTCCACTCTTATGCAAAGTTGAGGATTTCGGACCGTCGGTTTACGACCAAACTTCACACGTGGAGTAAGGATATTTCCTTACTCATTTCCGTATAGCCGACGCCCCGATTGACCATCGGTGACCGTTGAATAGACTTCTAACCATATCTGTCGATCAACGCATCCAGATGGCGAACCGAACATGTCCATACGTAGATCATCATTAGGGCTAACTATTATATGGTTTATCAATATGTACACCCCGTATTGGGCCCTAGAGGCTAGAAAAACCCTCCCATAGGGCTAGTATAGTAAAAACCCAACCCTTGGGGCCATTTACACCAAATCTGACATTATAAAAGGGCCTCATTTGGGCACCCCTTATTCCCATACGAATTTGCCTTAGAAGAAAGGAATTGAGAAAGAAAGAAAGAGAGAAAGAGGAGAAAGAGGAGAAAGAGAGAGGGAGAGCTTGGAAGCATGAGGATTTGTGCGCATTCACTCTCTCATCTCCTCTATAGCAACATCGTCCTTTATTGGTGTCGATTCGGCGATGATTGAAGGTAAGTATGGAGTTATGTTTGTAGGTTTAGATCTTGGGTTAAATTCCTTCCAATTCTTACAAGCTTGTATGCTTATTTAAGCATTTCAACAATGATTTCCTAACACCATAACCCTACAGGCGTCGTGGATCGAGCGGTTCGTCACAAGGTGTGGACTATTATCCTTAAGTGACCTAGCACCAATTAAGTCTAATGATTTTGATCGCCTGGATGATGTATTGAGAGAATCTAGAGGAACCTAGGAAGGACCTCACTTTCGATCCCCTCAATTAATATGGATTGTTATGGATGTTGTTGTTTCTCATGATTTGGTGCAAATGGATGATTTCATATGTTTGTCTTGTCGATTCTAGTATGATGTTGCCTTATAGTATGTAGGATTCATTAACTCTTGTGCATTTTTAGTTCTATGAGATATATGAGGTGTTTAGTTTCCTCACTAACCCACAGAAACACATGCACCTTTGTTTCCTGATATTCTTAGTACTGTTTGTTAGGAAAATCCGAATTATATGTTGGAAAAATATAAACACATGATATTGTTATGCTAGTTGATAACCCTGATAGTTGGCATGCTATGGATTACGACAAACCTTTGGGTTGGTTAGGAATATGAGGAGAGTGAAGGTGGTCTCGTTGGTAGGACTATCCCGAGGTTAAACCCATGGATTTGGGCGGGTGTGTGTGGGCGACAGTAATTAGACTACATGGGTCACTCGTACCCGATGTCGTCTATTACGTGCTCGCCTGAACCCATGCGGTCTACCCTACTTACTGACCAACCTTGTTTGTTAACATTGTCTGCTCACATATGTATAGAAATTGGAACACCCTTCAACCGTTGTAACTCACTGATAATCAATTGAAGTTGATCCACCGACTCGTGAGCCGGACATGGTGAAATGGGACACTGTGCCCTAGTTGTCGGCCTACGCTGGGGTGTCGAGCCTCCTCGTCGTGACCGCGAGCGATTCCTTTCCTTAACACTCCCCATATGCTTGAAGTCGGGAATGGGGAACCCAACAGAATCAAGGATCGCGGTGCCCTGACCTCACACGTTGAGGGGCCTTGGTATTGCAACTAGTTGAGGGCATTGATACGTGGGGTGTATCAGTTTCCCCAACTTGTCGGATGAATGGATTAACTAAGAACTCGGCTAATACTATCATATCGCATCGCACTAGTTAGGGTGGCGACTCGGCAGTCAAGGTCGCAATGAGGGAGTGTTGTGATATGCGATCGTGAGAAGTTGTCGCTCGAGGGAGTGTTGTTGTAAGGGCATGCATCATGTCATAACCCATACATATGCATTAATAAGACTAGTTAGAGATATGTGATTATATGTCTTTCATTAAATTTATAATGTAACTGATGTTTGTTACAACTTAAGACTAATAGCACCCACTGAGTTGATCACTCACTCCCACTCTGAGACGGTGTTTTAAAAACACCAACCAGACTCTCTCGTAGACGCAGGTGATGCATAGTATGAGGAGCCTGGCGGCGCGAGCCTTGAGGAGGAGGAGCTATCCTATTTCCAGTTGATGGACGGATCCCTGTCGACCCAGTAAACAGGATCTGGATCGCTGAGTAGTGAACTCAGCTCTATTCTTTTGAACATGACATTCTTTTTTTAAAAAGATTTTGTTGGGCAACGCCTTGTGTGACCCATTTATTTTCTTTTGGACCTGTATAAATTAATCTCTTTTCATATTTCGCAAACTAGTTGTGATCGCGCTTCATGTTCAAGTAATTCCACGCTACGCATTTAAACCTGATTAAACGTAAACTAATAAGAATCGGTTATAAGTGATACCCGGGGACTCGGGAGTCGAGCGTGTGCATGACCCCCAATTTTCAGGGCGTTACAAGATGATATCAGAGCAATAGTTTGGAATCAATCGGGTCATGGGTCATGAACTCACCAACGCGTCCGCTGACTTGAGAGAAAACGCAATAGAAAACACGAAAATGCTAGAAACCACCCTAGTCCTTGAACCGACAGTATTAGGCAGAAGAGAGACTGCCAAGGTGTTAGGGTTGGGTAGCGAGAGATAGTAGCGACGCTAGGAAACAGGTCCGAGAGACTTACAATACCTTAGCCCGATGATAGGAACGAACTGGAACTAAATGATTAGACGGTCGAGACCACTGTTCAAGTCTAAATGAGCTAATACTGGACCAAATTTGATAATTCCGACCCATTCGGGGATGAAGATATAGAGGTGAATGGAAATTTACCTAAATTAGTAAAATTGTAGAAAAATCAGATTTTGACCGTTAACCGGGAGGAATCTCGCGAAACCACTAGGCTCATTGCGTATATCGGCTTCTCCTACCCTAAATTCATATATGATACGTCAAATAACTCATTCCGGTTTACGAGATATGCGCGTCGAAAGACCTCGACTGCCCGAGAAGCCAGAGGCCTGCGTGGCCCCCGCCGGCCCACATTGTCCCCGCCGACCCGCGTTGCCGCCGCCGGAATTCCCCACAATCTGGGGTCGACTTCAAAAATTCATATCTCCTTCGTTACAACTCCGATTTAAGTGATTCAAAAAGCATATTGAAACTTAATAAGTCTAGTTTTATATAAAAATAATAATAAAAATATTAGGCTCATTGCGTATATCGGCTTCTCCTACCCTAAATTCATATATGATACGTCAAATAACTCATTCCGGTTTACGAGATATGCGCGTCGAAAGACCTCGACTGCCGAGAAGCCAGAGGCCTGCGTGGCCCCCGCCGGCCCACATTGTCCCCGCCGACCCGCGTTGCCGCCGCCGGAATTCCCCACATCTGGGGTCGACTTCAAAAATTCATATCTCCTTCGTTACAACTCCGATTTAAGTGATTCAAAAGCATATTGAAACTTAATAAGTCTAGTTTTATATAAAAATAATAATAATAATAAAATAAAAAATATAATATAGTTAAAATTAAGATGTTTTACCAACTATCCAAAAATTATTAATTTCAGACAGCTGTTGCTCCTAGAATTTTAATAATTTATTAACAACTCCAAATGATATAAAATTTTGTGGGATAACTTAAAACTTAATGATGAATCATCATAAAAATTTTAAAAATAATTTAGTTACTAAAAGTATAAGAAACGTTATAACAATTAGATACGTTTTAGTATCTTATAGAAAATCGTTGGTTTCAAATAACTTATGCTTCTAAATTTTATACTTTTTTAGAACTCGAAGTAGATTAAAATTTTGTATGAAAAGGGTCAACTTAATGATAAATTACCTTAAAAATTATAAAAATTATCCAGTAATTAAAAGTGAAAAATACTTTATAAACAAAATGTATTGAACCGAAAGTTTCTACGACTAAAAGTTGTCAATGAATCAAGTGTATTTTTTTCATATTGGAGTTTTAATATTGTTTCTTTTTAGAAATTACTTCTAACCATGATATAATCATCTTGTATGATTAAATTAGATTATTTTTAGTATATTTTTCTACTTCAAATAGTTTCTAGTACGGTTGAACTTCGACTCTTAAATAGGGTTGAGTTTGATTGTTTAATTACTTTTAAGCTCATATTCGATGCAGACTTCACTAAAATATTGTAATTTTTCTTATTTTCTTATGTAATTAAGATTCATACCACATTGAGGAGATGATGTTCTTCCTCTTTCCATTCCCGCGGCCTTTCTAGGGTCACCATCCCTTCGAACCTATAAAATATCCTAGAACTTTTAGTTATTTATTCTTTCTCGTTTCATTACTAACCCTCCCAAAACCTCTAAAGAAACCCTCTCCCTCTCCAAATCTCAAACCCATTCTCAAAAACCTATCCAACAACATCCACCTTCAACTCATTTCATTCCATCTCTCCCAAAAACCCATATCTCAATCTCCCATCTTCTTTTCTTTCACACTATCCATTTCTCTCTATTTATTTCACTCCATCATTCCCAAGGGTCATTCTCAAAACCATTTCCAAAGCCTATCTCCAAGACCATTCTTAAAACCCATTCTCAAACCCGCTTCTAAACCCACTCCTAAGAACCATTCCCAAAACTCATTTCTAAAGGTCATTCCCCAAACCCTTTCCTAAAACTCAATCTCAAGCCCCTTCTCAAAATCCCTTCCTCACATCCAATCCACCTCTAGCCAAGAAAAATGACCTTCCTTACAACCATTGCCTCTTTCTTTTCCATCCCGGTGATCATTTCCCTCATGGGAAAGAAAAGACCGGCTCGCGAGGAGGCGGGGCGAGCCATGGTTGGATTACAACTCCTTAAAAAGATTGAATTTTATTACTTAAGATCTTGTAAGTTCGTATTCGATGCAAACTTCGCTAAAACATTATGAGTTCCTAAAACTTTTTCTTCCTTCCCTTTTTGCATCGTTCTTACCGTCATCAGCCCTCCAAATCTTTGAGATATCTTAAAACTTTTGATTCTTCATTTTTCCGAAATCAACGAAATCAAAGCGTGATTTGCTCATAATCCATGCCCATAAGATCAAGATGACAATATACAGAAACATGTTTAGGCCATAGGAAGCCTTCCTATGATAATCGTTTGACCATAGGCACCGTGAGAGATTTAAATTACTAAGTTAGACAATAATTAAAATGAGAACTCTCTTGGAGCAAGACTCAAATGACGACCTTATAATAAGAGATTTTAACCTTTTAATGATGTGTGATTTTTCCTTAACATTTAGATTGATCGAACTACAGAATTACGGAAGTATACACCTGCGAAGCATTTGCTGCTTGACCCAATTCTCAATCCTGGGCGACTACCAATGGACTCACTGCTTTGACCGAGCAGAAGACCAGGATCCATCAGATAAAGAAGGGATACAATGATCTTTCTGCCCTGGTCAGGCAGAGGATCGACGTATGTGATCAAAACCTACCACAATTGTCTTTCCGTATTAGCCCAATCATAAGGAGTAGAATATATCACCCTTAGGTAAACTTTATCATCAAACACTTAGCACGATAATGATGATTTTGACATTTATTTTCAAACCTCAAAGGTGAAAACTTTTAAGGGGGGTAGATCGCAATGAGCTAGGCTAGTGTATTTATTATATACCCTAAAACGTATATAAACCCGAAACCAACAAAACTTAAGCAAATGAAATAATGATATCTTTACTTATTGCCCTTAGGCAATTTCGGGGACGAAATTGTATTTAAGGGGGGTAGATTGTAACATCCTGGATTTTCACTATTTTGGATTTCCAAAAATTCTTAATTTTTTTTTATGTAATTAACTTATATTATCACTTACTGACCATTGACACTCAATGTTAGTTTATACGCGGGTGATACCAGTAAAGAACCACACAAGTCCAATTAATCAACCGTAGGAAGCTAACGAATCCGTCCGATCACTTGAACATCAAGTTTAGCCCCATGATTTACTTACGTAGGGCCCAAATCTAACCGACTTATCGCTAACTAATCAAGACAATCATAACTAAATTAAAGATCCAACCAAAACCGAGTCAGATAAGGCCCGGATCTTGACTAATAGACCAAATCAACCCCGTTACTCTTTTACCTTAAAATCGACAGTTTAGAATAATCATGACTAAACCTCCACTTTCACTAGTTATGAATAAGTCACACTATGAACATAGTTAATCCAAACCCTAATCATCGCCCACGAGAAATCTCAATACCTAATTCATTACAGAAATGCCCTGATTTCCCGAACAAGCTCTAAACTGCTCGTTGGTGGGCCACTAGTTACAAAATTATAGAGTAATGTCTGTCTTACTGGGCTTGACGTCCATCACGAGATTCGGACCTGGGAACGGTCCAGAACCGCTCAACTTGAGCCAAAGGACGAATGCATGAGAAGTGCAAATACTCTTAAGGAAAAAGCTGAAACTTAAGTGAATTGAGTTGTCTACTCTTATGCAAAGTTGATGATTTTGGATCGTCGGTTTACGACCAAACTTCACACGTGAAGTAAGGATATTTTCCTGCTCATATCTGTATAGCCGCGGCACCGATCGACCATCGGTGACCGTTGAATAGACTTCTAACCATATCTGTCGATCGACGCATCCAGATGACGGACCGAACATGTCCATACGTAGATCATCATTAGGGCTAACTATCCTATGATGTATATCAATATGTACACCCCGTTGTGGGCCCTAAAGCTAGAAAAACCCTCCCATAGGGCTAGTATAGTAAAAACCCAACCCTTGGGGCTATTTAAACCAAATCTGGCATTATAAAAGGGCCTCATTTGGGCACCCCCTCTTCCCATACGAATTCACCTTAGAAGAAAGGAAGGGAGAAAGAGAGAAAGAGAGAAAGAGGAGAAAGAGAGATGGAGAGCTTGAAAGCATGAGGGTTTGTGCACATTCACCCTCTCATCTCCTCTATAACAACATTGTCCTTCATTGGTGTCGATTCGGTGACGATTAAAGGTAATTATGAAGTTATGTTTGTAGGTTCAGGTCTTGGGTTAAATCCTTCCAATTCTTACAAGCTTGTATGCTTATTTAGGTATTTCAACAATGATTTCCTAACCCATAACCCTACGAGCGTCGTGGATCGAGCGGTTCGTCACAAGGTGCGGACTATTATCCTTAGGTGACCTAGCACCAATTATACCATGAGTTTAATAATTTTGATCGCTTGGATGATGTATTGAGAGAATCTAGAGGAACCTAGGAAGGACCTCACTTTTGATCCCCTCAATTAATATGGATTGTTATGGAATGTTGTTGTTTCTCATGATTTGGTGTAAATGGTTGATTCCATGTTCATGTCTTGTCGATTCTAGTATGATGTTGCCTTATAGTATGTATGATTCATTAACTCTTGTGCATTTTTAGTTCTATGAGATATATGAAGTGCTTAGTTTCCTCATTAACCCACACAAACACATGCACCTTTGTTTCTTGATATTGTTAGTACTGTTTGTTAGGAAAATCCGAATTGTATGTTGGGAAAATATAAACACATGATATTGTTATGCTAGTTGATAACCCTGATAGTTAGCATGTTATGATTACGTCAAACCCTTGGGTTGGTCAGGAATATGAGGAGAGTGATGGTGGTCTTGTTGGTAGGACTATCCCGAGGTTAAACCCATGGATTTGGGTGGGTGCGTGTGGGCGCAACAGTAGTTAGACTACATGGGTCGCTTGTACCTGATGTCGTTTGTTACGTGCTCACTTGAACTCGTGCGGTCTAGCCTACTTATTGACCAACCTTGTTTGTTAACCCTGTCTGCTCACATATGTATGAAAACTGAAACACTCTTCAACCGTTGTAGCTCACTGATAACCAATTGAAGTTGATCCACTGACTTGTGAGCCGGACATGGTGGAATGAGATACTGTGCCCGAGCTGTCAGCCTACGTTGGGGTGATGAGCCTTCCCATAGTGACCGCAAGCGATTCATTTCCTTAACACTCCTCATGTGCTTGAAGTCAGGGATGGAGAACTCGACGGAATCAAGGATCGCGGTGCCCTGACCTCGCACGTTGAGGGGCCTTAGCATCGCAACTAGTTGAGGGCATTGATACGTGGGGTGTATCAGTTTCCCTAACCTGCTGGATGAATGAATTAACTAAGAACTCAACTAACACTATCATATCGCATCGCACTAGTTAGGGTGGCGACTCGACAGTCGAGGTTGTAATGAGAGAGTGTTGTGATATGCGATCGTGAGACGGTGTCGCTCGAGGGAGTGTTGTTGTAAGGGCATGCATCGTGTCATAACCCATGCATATGCATTAATAAGACTAGTTAGAGATATTTGATTATATGTCTTTCATTAAATTCATAATGTAACTGATGCTTGTTACAACTTAAGACTAATAGCACCCACTGAGTTGATCACTCACTCCCACTCTGGGACGGTGTTTTAAAACACCAACTAGACTCTCTCGTAGACGCATGTGATGCAGAGTATGAGGAGTTTGGCGGCGCGAGCCTTGAGGTGGAGGATGAGCTGTCCTATTTCCAGCTGATGGACGGGCCATTGTTGGCCCAGTAGACAGGATTTGGATCGTTGAGTAGTGAACTCAGCTCTATTCTTTTGGACATGACATTCTTTTTTTTTAGATTTTGTTGGACAACGCCTTGTGTGACCCATTTATTTTCTTTTGGACTTGTATACATTGATCTCTTTTCATTTTAGTAGATTGTGATTGTGCTTCATGTTTAAGTAATTCCACGCCGCGCATTAAAACCTGATTAAGCGCAAACTAATAAGAATCGATTATAAGTGATACCCGGGGACTCGGGAGTCGAGCGTGTGCGTACAACCCCCAATTTCCAGGGCGTTACAATAACAAATATAAGATTTTGCTAAAAGTTTTGGAAAAAATAATAATTTAAGATTAAAATAATAGACATTTTGAAAAAAATGAGATTTTTAAAAAGAAATTGAGATTTATAGCTGATTACTTTGCAAGAATATCTTATAATGATGAGATTGATCAAATTTTATGATCAAGCCATCCTAAGGTTGATCTGAACGGTCAAATATGTTCGGAATGTTCTAATTAGGATAAATAATAAAATTCGGCTCAATATGACCTGAAACGAATCAGATCTATCCAAAACACTCTTTAAATGGGTATGATTAGTTTGTCTAGTTCCAGATTGATTTTAGACAATCCGATTGGTCCAGATTAAAGAGTAAATAACTTCGGATGTTTAAATTATATTTAACTCAAATTTAACCATTGGATCACAAGGTATGGCCCATCATATTGATGATCAATCTTGTCCACCCAATATATTTCTCATCCGAATCCCGATCATGGCGAGTGACTAGTCAAATTGAAGTTTGAATAAAAAAAATTGACGATTAAAAAAAATGAGATTTTGAAAAATAAATTTGTGATTATTGAAAAAAAAAAAGTTCAGAAATTTGAAGAAAATTTGACAATGTTTGAGAAATTTTGAAAAAAATTTACGATAAAAAAAAAGTGATTTTGAAAAATAAAATAAAAATTATATATATAAATTGAGATTTTATATTTTGAAAAAATTGAAAAGTTCCATTAAAAAAAATGAGAGTTTGCAAGAATAACTCATAATGAATTGTAATGACAAGAATAACGTATAATAACGAGATTGATCAAATTATATGATCAAGCCATCCTAAAGTGATTTGAACAGACAAATGTGTTCATAACGTGCTATATATAGACAAACTACAAAAATCAGTCCATTATGACTTAAAACTAATCAAATTCATCTGAAAAACTCTTTAAATGGGGCACGATCAGTTTGTCAAGATTTTGATAAGATGTTGGACAATCTAATCAATCCAAAATGAAGAGTAAATAGCTTCATATGTTTAATTAAATTTCACTCAAATATGACCATTGGATTGTAAGATATAGCCCATCATATTGATGATCAATATTATCTACCCAATATCTTTCTCATCTAAAGCCTGATTGGGGGTGAGTAACCAATCAAATCGAAGCTCTTTATTAGTAGAATAGAGTGAATGGATCAAATTTCTAAATCGGGCCAAATATTCATGTCAAAATTGTATCACAACTTACTGACCTTATGAAAACTGAAGAAATGTCTTCGCTAAGTTCTATGAGCCCCACCATGATATATGTGTTGTATCCACACCGTTTATCCATTTGGATAGATAATTTTAGGGCATGATCCAAAGAGTGAGGCATATCCAAATGTTAAGTGGACCCCACCAAAAAAAAACAAGTGGGGATTGAAGGCCTACCATTAAAATTTTCTTATGGGCTGCAGAAGTTTTTGATCAAGCTAATATTTGTGTTTTCCCTTCATCCATTTATTTATTAACTTATGAATATATTAGATCTAAAATAAACATCATGGTGGGCACCAGTAGAGGTGTACACGAGTCGAGCTTGGCACAGCTCAACTCGGCTCGGCCATTAGTTGACCCCAATTCGAACTCGGCCTGGTCCTCGAGCCTGATTGGCTGGCTTGGTTCGGTCAGCAGCTCGGGCCAGTTCGAGCATATGCAACATTTTCACAAACATATGGATTGCACTTTTAATTTCTTACCATATGTAAAACACACAACAACTGTTTACAGGTATTTCAGCAAACATCTTTTGGGCAACATTAAAAAAAAAAAGAAAGTGTTTGTTTCATACACATACCTTCCTTGCCACAAGCCGACACTTCATTGAGTTATTTCATTAAACACTTGGTGAGCAACATCAATATCAAAGTAATCGAGTCACCGAACTGGTTCGATCCGAGTTTGATTCGAGTCGGGTTCGATCCGAGTCGAGTCGAGCTTAGGCCAGCTCGAACTCGGTTCGAAATTTTTTCGAGCTCAGAAAATTAGCTCAACTCGGTTAGAACTCAGTTTCCAACAGAGTCGAATCCAGCCTTTTCGAGTCCAGTCGAGTGAGCTAACCGAGCTAACTCGATTCGTGTACAACCCTACTAGGAAGGTCTCAAAAGTGGGTGTCATTGTCCCCATTGTTTTATGTGGTGGGGCCCACTTGAGCTTTGGATCTACCTCATTATTTGGCTCATGCCCTAAAATGTCTCTCCAAATGGATGAACAGTGTGAATACAACACAAACATCATGGTAGGACCCACAAAACTTGGACACATCACTTCGGTAGATTTGTGTCTCCACTCGTTATTATAAAAACCCAATATTTTAGTATTATTTATTTGCAATCCAACCTGTTGATAATGTAAAAATGATCCGGATGAATGGAAATTACAAAGATCAAATTGATCCAAAACTTTTGTAGCTTGCAAAAGGTTTTTAATGGTTATTCATCACTATTGTGATTGGTATGGCCCACTTGAGATTTGGATCTTCTTATGATTTGGAATAACATCAAAAATATGATGGAAAAACATATGGTCGGTATGGATATACATAAAATATATCAAGGTGGCCCTACACGGTTAGGGTAATACCCATGGAGTAATCAGGGAAATGGTAATGAAAGGACCACCTCATGGGAACCTCTCGTGAGGTTGAGCTGGGTGGGCCTCACCATGATGTGTGCAGAATATCAGCACCATTCATTTGATGTTTCCCCTTTAGGTTATGGGATATCCCAAAAATCAGTTGTATGCAAAACTCATGCGGGCCATAACATCTACACCTATGTACAGACATCCTAAAATATACAAAAGCACTTGGTGGGGCCCACATGAGTTTTGGATGCGGCCGAAACTTGGTCTTACCCCTCATCCAAGTGGGACACACATAATGAATGGGATGGATTTGTGAATCACATCTAGGTGAGCCCAATGTATGATTATGAATGTTTTAATGGGAGAGTAACCCCTCTAAACTATAGTATGTAGTGTGGCCCACCCAAGTCATGGATTAACTTTATTTTCAAGCCCGTGGCCCACCATGGAATAGTACATCTGACTGATTGGGGCATATCCAAAGTTCTAGTACACCCCACCATAGAAAAGAGTGGGATAGTGACACCCACAGTTGAAACCTTCTCAGGGACCATGATTCTCACCTATAAAACATTCGTAGGGCCCACCATAACGTTTAATATCACACATACCTAGATGAAGAGGAAAATCAAATATTATATTATCCAAAACTTAAAACTTATGTGACCTTCAAAAGGGTTTCAAATGTAGACGTTCATGCTCCCACTGCTTTTTTGTATAGTGTGGTCCACTCGATCTTTAGATCCGTATATTTTGGGCTCAAGGCTTATGACAGCTCTCTAAACAGACGGTTTGGATATAACATACCTCATGATGGACCACAAAACTTGGACACATCACTTCGGTAGATTTGTGTCTCCACTCGTTATTATAAAAACCCAATATTTTAGTATTATTTATTTGCAATCCAACCTGTTGATAATGTAAAAATGATCCGGATGAATGGAAATTACAAAGATCAAATTGATCCAAAACTTTTGTAGCTTGCAAAAGGTTTTTAATGGTTATTCATCACTATTGTGATTGGTATGGCCCACTTGAGATTTGGATCTTCTTATGATTTGGAATAACATCAAAAAATGATGGAAAAACATATGGTCAGTATGGATATACATAAAATATATCAAGGTGGCCCTACACGGTTAGGGTAACACCCATGGAGTAATCAGGGAAATGGTAATGAAAGGTCGACCTCATGGGAACCTCTCGTGAGGTTGAGCTGGGTGGGCCTCACCATGATGTGTGCAGAATATCAGCACCATTCATTTGATGTTTCCCCTTTAGGTTACGGGATATCTCAAAAATCAGCTGTATGCAAAACTCATGTGGGCCATAACATCTACACCTATGTAAGACATCCTAAAATATACAAAAGCACTTGGTGGGGCCCACATGAGTTTTGGATGCGGCCGAAACTTGGTCTTACCCCTCATCCAAGTGGGACACACATAATGAATGGGATGGATTTGTGAATCACATCTAGGTGAGCCCAATGTATGATTATGAATGTTTTAATGGGAGAGTAACCCCTCTAAACTATAGTATGTAGTGTGGCCCACCCAAGTCATGGATTGACTTTATTTTAAAGCCCGTGGCCCACCATGGAATAGTACATCTGACTGATGGGGGCATATCCAAAGTTCTAGTACACCCCACCATAGAAAAGAGGGGATGGTGACACCCACAGTTGAAACCTTCTTAGGGACCATGATTCTCACCTATAAAACATTCGTAGGGCCCACCATAACGTTTAATATCACACATACCTAGATGAAGAGGAAAATCAAATATTATATTATCCAAAACTTATGTGACCTTCAAAAGGGTTTCAAATGTAGACGTTCATGCTCCCACTGCTTTTTTGTAGTGTGGTCCACTCGATCTTTAGATCCGTCATATTTTTCGGCTCAAGGCTTATGACAGCTCTCTAAACAGACGGTTTGGATATAACACATACCTCATGATGGACCACAAAACTTAGTGACATCAACACACCGGTAAGGTCGGTGGGCTGGTACCCAGCCAATCCGCGTCGGACGCGCCCTTTCCCAGTAAGGTCCTGACTTCCTGTGCAAGAATGCTGGTGGAGCCCACTTCAATGTAGGTGAGAAATCCATTCCGTGTGATTTCATTTTAGGGGACGCTTTGCGTACCGACTGCGTCAGTAGCGAGTTGGCTACTGACAGTGCTCTGTGAGCGCTTCAAGATGTATCCATCCTATCCATGCCTTCCATCCTCTTTTCTAAACTATTTTATGGCATGATCCAAAAAATTAGACAGATCTAAGTCTCATATGGACCACACCACACGAAGAGTGGTGATTGAACACTCACCATTAAAACTTCTCATGGGCCACAAAAGTTTGGAATTAAGCTTATATTTGCCTTTTCTCTTCATCCAGGTGTGCGTGACCTAATCAACGGGTTGGATGATAAATATACATTTATACTAAGCCTTTGGAAGGTTTTAACGGTGGGCATTCAATCTTCGCTGTTTTCTTGTGGTGTGGTCCACTCGAAATTTGGATCACCTTCATTTTTGGCTCAGATGAAACACACATATATCATGCGGGGCCTACAGAGCACTGTCCAATTTTATGACGTGCGAACGAAAATGAGGTATATAAATAAGTAACTCAAATCAAATGGGTGACACGAAAGGAAAAATCGGTGAAGAAATTCCTACCGTTCAAACCTTCCTGGGCTCCACCTTGACGTTTATATGTTATCCACACCGTTTATAAGGTCATTCGCAATGAGATAAGTGAAAACAATAAAATTATCAGGTAAAATGAATGGATGGAGCGGATAAACCACACTCATTCACGGTGGGCCCCATAGAGTTTACTACGTGTGCTTATTCGAATCGAGTTTTGAATATTAGGGCCTGCGCCCTAACTCTCATCTCTCTCTCGCGCCGCTGTTCTCTCTGTCACTCTCTCGCCCTATTCCCATCTCTCTCTCTTCCTCTCGATATCTCTCTCCACCCACGATTTTGTTGCCGCACGCCCTACCCACGCTCTCTCTCTCTCTCTCTCTCTGAAGGTATTTCTCTCTCTCTCTCTCTCTCTCTCTCTCCTCTATCTCTCTCAATCTCAATACCGATTTAGGGATTGGGGATTTTAGGGTGGACATGATTTGGAAGGTTTGGATTGCAGACAGGACCGGCCATTCAGAGCTGGAAGAAAGTGTGTAGGTTTGGCTGAGCTCACAGTCAGCCAACCAGTTTTTGGACATACTCTGGCAGAACATGGCATACGTTGCACTTAGGCATATGCCAACCATACACATGACATGCATGCATGTGCCTTGATTCAAACTGGGCAGATTCTGGGTCCCCATGGATGGGGTGTAACCAAAAATCACACTGAATGGATTTTCTCATTGTCCGTTTCAGTTGCCGGAAAATGGATGGCTAAAAAGAAAATAGATTACGGTTCACATTCATGGATAAAGTCCACTAATCAGATGTTTGAACTATCCAGTCAATGTGTGGGTTTTGGGCTTTACACCTCCATAATGGGTGCGATGATTTGGATGGGTTGGATTGAGGTGCATGCATGCCATGTCTACGATTGTTTCTGCATCCATATCAGCATATGATAAATCATACTTTGGTAGAGTATGGAATAATCCAATTTTCTTTATTCATCTATTTTCAGATTGAATTTTTCGTGGGATCCATTTAAACTTTGAGATTGGTTGTGGTGTATGTTGAAACACTGAGAAGTTTGAAACTAATCAAATAAAGTTGCATTGAAATGTATCTATTAACACCGTTTGGTTACAAGATTTAGGGATATTTGATCTGATAGAAGATGGGTTTTAAAGGATGCTAGTCATGCCAATAAAGGAGAAAAGAGAGATGTTGAGTTATGCATGTCCATTTCACATGACGAAAACCGTTGTTATGAAAATGGAGGTGTCTTACAATGCTCAGTCCCCGAATTATCTGAGGCATGCACCTTGTGGGGCCCACTGAGGATGCTGCGGGAATGGATTGTTTTAAGTGGCTTCTTGGTGACCAAGAGATGGACGGTTAAGAGTGAACAAATTGATTCCAGTGAGTTAAATTACATTGATACGATGGTTGAGGTAGTTCCTACTGTTGGAACCTCCTTGGGGTCCAACTGATGAATGGTTTAGATCACCGGGCCCCATGGACCGTTTTGAACAAGTAGCGGGTGCGAGACTCCTACTGTACAAATGAGGAAGGAAGAGATATACGACTCCACCATCAATGTCAACACGGGCACTACCGTGTTTTTTTTCTTAAATTTTTTTCTTTATTATTATTATTTTAAATGGGCCCACAATAAGATCTACTTCAACCATTAGTTTTGCTAGGTCATGTTGGGCCACAACCCAAATATGGAGCAGATTTGAATATGTAGTAGGCCACACATTGTAGGTGCAGATTACCGTTTTCAAGTTTCAACGACAATTGCTTTTTAATTTACAAAATAATTTAAAATCATAGAGAGAGTTATTACATAGGTTGCCTCACTCACTTTTTTTTTTTTTTTTTTTTTTTTTCAAAGAAAAATTCAAATGCTCATAACTCCTTTATGCACCGTCTAAATGAGATGAAATTTTACCATGGCCCACCATTTTGCGTGCTCTATAAACAGACTAAGTTTGAGCCTTGATATCACCAGGATGAACAAGATGCCTTTTTAATGACTAACGTCCATTTGTAATTCAAAACAACGTGTATTAATATATGTGAAAACTAACCACTAGTTTAGATGTACATCCTACGATCTTCTTAATGAATGATTTATTTCGATTTTTGCTTGGCCCATTTGGCAGATACAAATATAACAGACGATTAGGTGATGGGCTAAAATTAAAGTAATTGGATGGTTAGGATATTATATTATATACGGGTTATTAGACAATCGGTTCTGCAGACGGATTCGTATAGATTGATTTTTGAAGGTGGTCTATGTTAGGAATGTACATTGTTAAATTCAAGTGTCTGATTCACATGTGTAAGATGCGTAGATCATAGATTTAACGGTTGGTTAAGCATATTTATCTGCGATGAACAAGAAGAGTGGATCAAAATTTTGATTTGATATGTGAACGAGCGGATATGGAGATCTAGTGGTTAGTTTAGTATGATTAGGTGGTCTAAATTCAAAGTAGACGGTCATATATCTTCATCTAGCTGTGAATGGTTGATTTAACGATTGGTTTGATGAGCACTCGAGCATTTTAGGATATATGAAGGCCCTGCGTTCACTATGATGAAAAAATGCACCCAAGTGTGTGTTTGTGAGTCCATTTGTACGTGCAAGTGTGTAACCTATCTTAAAAAAGTTTAAGTGCAGGTCTATGAGTTTCCACAAACGTGCATACTACTTGGACTTTAATGGTAACACTCGAGAATTTTCAATACCTGGGTATTGAAAAGATCGGGGTGTTACAGATGGGTTGTAAATCATTTACAACCTTTAAGTGATTTACTAGTAAATCATTTACAACGTAAACCATTTATCACCATCCAAATGATTACAGTGTGTCTATTTGGCTTTAGCCTGTCAATGGTTTATATCTTGTAATTGTGTATTCACACCTGAGATAGTTTAAAGAAGTAATTCATTAAAAAACATTCAAATGTCATATAAGAGTGTATTTTAAAGTGGATCAGGGGTTAAGCCCATCTCACTAAAGCTTTGGGTTGATCCTCTCATAAAACCAGGCGGTATGCGAGCCATAGAAGTGGGCCCATGAATTCAAATGTTTTTTTTAAGGCCGATAACAAGATTTGCAGCTATTGGTGAAGAGAGAGAGAGAGAGAGAGGAGAGAGAGAGAGAGGAGAGAGAGAGAGAGAGAGCTGTTGGAGTTCTCAGATACAATGGAGAGAGGGAGGTGCGTATCCCTGCGTTTGGAGGCTTGTTACTGGTAAATTATTTGCTAGCAAATGAAATCCCTGCGTTTTGCCAGCAAATGAAAAGGGGAAAAGGGTTGCAAATCATTTACAACTAGTAAATGTTTTACAAACATTTTAGGGCATCCAAACGCAAGTTGTAAGTGATTTCCTGGTAAATCATTCACAACTTGTGCCATTTACTATAATCCAAATGACTCCTTCCTTACTGATTGGCCATGCCCTGGAGGACTTCTCCATCAGATGATTGAAAATGTCTGATTGGTGGTATGAGAATGGATGGTTTTGCCGACGGTAACATTCCGGAAGATGATCCGTTTACTGTATTGTAATTTACAGCAAAGGGAAATTCTTTGGGCGCAAGCATATGGTCCTATTAGATTAAGGGCCTGGCTTGCACGGGTGGGCCCATCCCGATTGTTGCTGTCAGAGAGAAAAACACACCACAGAGAGAGAGAGAGAGAGAGAGAGAGAGAGAGAGAGAGAGAGAGAGAGAGAGAGAGAGAGAGAGAGAGAGAGTACCTTGTTTGAGAGGTTTAGGGTTTTTGGTAGGAATAAAGAGACGAGGCCTTTAATTACTGTTGAAATTACGAGAATACCCTAGCCTTTGTGATATTTTGCAGAAAAAGGCTTCAAATGGGGATGTCCCACGACTCTACTCCAACCTACAGCGCTCGGATCGACCAGGTCCAGGTCCTTTCTGATCTCGGTCCGCTCTGGTTGGAATGTGTGGAGTTGAATGCAGATTGATTTGAGATGTAAGAAGAAAGTCTGTCTAAGTAGTTATTTATTTATTTATTATTTTTTTTTTTCAGGTTTTCGGTGTGTCAAATGCAATATAACACATGCCTGATAGTTCGGGGTAGCCAGAGATTCCTCATTGTGCCGAAGTACTGCCAACTCAAGAGAAGTCCATTATCGAGGCTGCTCAACGACAAGAATAGAATTGGAATTGGGTATATCAGGCTACCCTTTTTGTAGATAAATGGTGTCTGGTCCCCCGTTTTTCTTCTTACATTTCAAATCAATCTGCATTCAACTCCACACATCTCAAGAACACCAGAAAGGATCCGAACCTAGTTTACCCGGGCGCTGTAGGTTGGAGTAGGATTGTGAGACGTTCCCGTTTGAAGTAATCTTTTTCTCATAATTTCAAGAGTAACAAAATGCCTCTTGTTTCTTCGTTCATGCCATAAACCCTAAACCCCTCAAATAAGGCAATCTCTCTCTCTCTCTCTCTCTCTCTCTCTCTCTCTCTCCTGCATCACAAAATTCTTCGTAGTCCTTGGAAGCCTTATTCAAGTCGTATCTTTGCCTACGGGCTCGCCAATTTGTAAGACCCCGCTGCATCTTTTTTTGCAATTCTTTCTTCTTCTTCTTTTATTTATTTATTTATACCATTTATATTTTGAATTTTCACTTCCCCGAGGATTGTATTTCCTTTTTTTTTTTTTTTTGCAGTATTTTTTTGTTGAAAGCTTCCATCTTATGATTCTTCTCGTTTGTAATAAACTGTAAAGTGGAGTCTACTGGTTTGCAGCCATGTTTTAAATGGTGTAGAACAACGTGTTGTCCAAAAAAAAAAAAGAACCCCCACTTGTCATTTTTATACTTGACCCAAACCCAATCCAAGAGATACATGATTGGTTTGAGGTCCTATACTCAAACTGGACCCATTGAATAAATTGGTCAGCTTTCTTTGACTTAACCAGACCCAGAGCCAACTAAGATTTTAATGTGCTGGGTTTGGTGCTAGATTTCTGACTCGATTTTTAAATGGGTCAGGTTCATGACTCCCCTGCGCGCGTTTGACCTGATCCATTTTCACCCCTACTTAAATGGATGTGCTCTTACCACAACCCAATTCTTTTGTGCACCTAACCACATCCTAATGGTTATTATACTAACAATGCATTCATTTTTTTCAGGTCTAATCGGCTATGGATTTCAATAAAGTACGTGGAATGCCAGGGGGTGGTGCAGCTTCTGGTTTGGTAAAGGCAGCACTTCTCGGTGGGCTAGGTCTGTATGCAGCTTTTAATAGTCTCTACAATGTCGAAGGAGGTCACCGAGCAATCGTGTTCAACCGCTTAGTTGGTGTTAAAGAGAAGGTATATTTTTGTTCATGCCTCATGCTTGACATTCAAAACTTGTACAAATACTGCTGCTTATAGTTTCTAAGAAAGCATCTCTTCACAGCACATGTTTAACTGAAATCCTTTTGTGTTCTGCTCTATGATCTCTCTTGTTTTTTGTTTCTTTCTGTTTCTTTTTATGCATTAGGGTTCATTTGGTAATCTTAAAAAGGGTCATGTATATGTTTCCAGGAAATATATTCGTAGTGAAAGATGTCTTTGGTGTTTGGGTGGTGGGATAACTATTATCAGGAATCCAGTTTTTGTATTTGGATAGTGGGAAAGAGTTGTTAGGAACCTTTTATCCTTTTCAAAATTGACTGTTGGATGGAATCCATTTCTCAAAATTTTGCCACCTATCTTAAAGATGGGAAGCAAAAGGTGCAAATTTTTGGAATTGGATTCCCATGGGAGTTCATTTGCCACTGAAACACACCTCACTAATGGAATCCATTTATGCACTGAAAAATATGGAAATCATGTAGTGATAATAGTCAAGCAGTTTATAAGCTTGAGTATTTCATATGTTTTTTGGTTGGTAGTCTCGGATTGAACCCATAATCTTCAGATTGTAAAGCAGCATGCAATGGAGCTATGAGCTCTCCCCCTTGTGGTCCATAATGTATGTATGCCTTCATCAGCAGTAGCCTGTAGGTGCTGTGGACAATGAAATATAATTGTGAACTTCTTTCGACTAACAATTCTCAGAGGGAAATGATTGGTCCGAAATGCAATTCCTGGAAGCTCGACCATGGATATTGCTGTTGAAGCCAGGGTGCTTTGAACAAAACTTCGTCAAGCGGCACAATTCATCTCTGTTTGATATGCCAGCTATGCTCTGCTCCAATCTGGGAGCATGCAGTTTCTGTGAGGAAGCAATGCCAATAGTGTAAAAACTATCTATTTGGTAGGCTGGGAGCATGTCGTAGCCTCGTAGATCTATACTGCAGCTGGAATGGACCGTTGTACCATCTAACCCTAGTAATCAAATGAAGCAATGAAGATCTACATTGCCCAGGACACACAAAAAATCCAGATTTGTACCTGCATCTTGAGCATGGTTTCAAATATCATCCGGTACAGCTCGGTATCGTTTTGAGCCATAAAATGAAATGAGTACTAGCTTGACGAGGACTGAAACGGAACTGAAACTGACTCACATGGGCCTGAAATGGATGAGTTGTACCGGTTTTCCTCCCCAGGTGACTCACACTCTGAACCACTCCTTAAATCCTTGACCTTGAGTGATGCTGACAAACAGTGGACTGAACAGAATAGAGAGGACCAATGTTGGAATAGAGCCATGGTTTTCCTAGTTTGTCAAAATGTGGAAGAAATGTCTTTGATGTTGATTTCAATTTTGAATATGCAGAGTTTGGATCAAAAGGTTCAAAAAAATGGTTTCTGAACTACTGATTAGAAAATGGCAGGCATTCATTATATTCTTTTCTTTTCCTTTATCTTTTAAAGGTTTTCTTTCCTAACTAGATTTTGATTGACTATCACGGAACGAGGTGTTGAACAGAGTTAAGACATGGGAGAGAAATGCGAAAGCCATACATGCTAAAAATCAGTTTGGGTGTCAGCTGTGTTTCATATTTAGATCTGTATTGCAGTTTACAACTTTCCTGGTTTCTTGGTTTGGTTTCTTCTTTTATTCTCATTCACTACTCTCATCTACTTGTGTGGATTTATCTTTTGCAGGTTTATCCTGAAGGAACACATTTCATGGTCCCTTGGTTTGATAGACCTATCATCTATGATGTCCGTGCACGCCCCCATCTTGTGGAGAGTACTTCTGGAAGTCGTGATCTCCAAATGGTTAACTCCTTTCTAGATCCATGATCCATTTTGTTGCTCATCTCAGAGGAAACTGTCTCTTTTGCTTTTTGATGACTCATGAAATTTTATTAGAAAAAGAGAAAACAGCGCCAATTGTGAATTTTCTGTCACGTGCATGTTTTACAAGCCTTTGAGTGTTTTATCTTACATGCATGTTTACCAAATACCGATTTACTTGTGTTAGAGCATGTTTTAAGCTGCAGTTTCGTATGCATATTATAAAGGTGTCTGTGCAAGCGTGGGTGTGTGCATGCATGCACGTTGGGCTGAATAGTCAACCTCTTTGTGAATTGAAATAATGAGTTAATGGGAGAAACAATGCAACCAGGAGCTCACTGCCAAAAGTGGCAGAGATAATAATGGTTTTCCATAGTGTTTTTTGATGGGGAATTGATCAAAATATCGATAATGAAGTATTTGGTGACCAATAACCACTATTCTGTTTAAATCCTACCAAGATCCTGGTTCATGAGCACTGGTTGTTTTCCAAAGGATTTCCTTGCATTTCATGTGTCAACATGTGGTTGTTTCTATTCCCACCATTGTATACCATGGATGATGAACACTGGCTGTTTTCGAAGGATTCCTTGCATTTCATGTGTCTACATGTGGTTATTTCTATTCCCACCAGTGTATACCATGCCTGCATCCATGTCTATGTAACTTGGCTTGCCTTTTGTTTATCTGATATAATGATGGTTGCATGCAGGTCAAGATCGGGCTTCGAGTTCTCACGCGACCCTTACCAGATCAGTTACCCACAATCTACCGAACACTAGGGGAGAACTATAACGAGAGAGTCCTGCCTTCCATAATTCATGAAACTCTGAAAGCCGTGGTCGCACAGTACAATGCCAGCCAGCTTATCACTCAGAGAGAGGTAGGCTCTCACTCTTGACGGTTCCCCTTCGAGAGATTTTTAATGAATAACAGATTTTGATTGAATGAATGAAAACATTGCAATCAGCTGGGACCCCCTAGTTTGCTGTAAAAAGACTAGGCTTTGACGCCCCTCTAGTGAGGGATTTAGCAAGATGATTAGCCTCCCTTCTCACCTGGTTAAAGGGAATGTTTAATCTAGATGGAAGGACTTGATCTCTTGAAAAATGAAGCAACAAGCCAAGGGCAGGGACTGCCCCCATTGCCTAACCAATAGAATCCCTCTAACTTAATGACACTGAAGAAGCCAAGGGCAGGGACTGCCCCCATTGCCCAACCAATAGAATCCCTCTAACTTAATGACACTGAAGAACCCATAGAGAAAATGTGCAACCCCTCTCTTGATCCCAAGGTCAGCTTCATGTCCCCCGTACCCCACAAGGGTAACGGCAGATTAGCTGTGACGTTTTCTCTTTTGTACTATTTTAGCAAAGGAAGATTCCCAGGCCAAAACAAATGGGTTGAAGTCTTGCCTGGGTTTTAAACCTTCGGGCGTTACAGCTGAAGGGTAAATAATTGAATCCCAACCTCTCAACAGTTCTTCCTGATCAGTTTCCAATTAATGATGAAGAAATGGATATGCTTCTTATGAGAACATAGTCAAGATTAACCAGTGATAATTCTTTTTTTGTTTCTTTCCTTCCAAAGTCCCCAAAAAGATGGTACTCTAAAGTAAGCCTTGGAAGACCCACTTCACACTGAAGAGAAAATCTGAACAGTTCTAGCTACCTTGCAAAGAATAAAGAGTTGGGTTTGTGACCAGTCCTCCCCCAAAGAGTCCTAAATTGTGTAAAAAAAATTGTGTGCCACTTCCACATATTTGAGAGTCACTGATATCATGAATCTTGGCAAAAAATAAGAAAGAATAGAAAAAGAGATGAAAGAAAACAAAAACAAAAACGAAATAAAAAGCTATTGGTCAATGAGTATCGCAGTTGGCCTGTCCAATTTATTGATCAAGCCTTGTATTCAGGCCGAGTCTCATCCAGTTACAGTGATTGATGAGCCGGCTAAAGGTTATTGAACCTGGGGATAGGTTCTGCTCATTTATTAATTCAGCATGAAATTGAGGTCTGTATCTAACCCACAAACGTAAAATATGGGGCCAAGCCCAACTCATGGTGGTTCAAGCATGGAAGTCTGACTGGCTAGCCTGACCATTGCCACTAGGTTTCTTTTTAAAGGTTGCTATAATAATAATAATAATAATTTGGAAGGTAAGAGTTTTTTTTTTTGGTAAGGTATGAATTATGGGTTTGGTTGTATATGGAGGATAAAATGTTTCTAGCTTATTGGGATCTGAAGAATGTGACTGCTATTTGTAGGCTGTAAGTAGGGAAATACGGAAAATATTGACAAATAGGGCAGCGAATTTCAACATAGCTCTGGAAGATGTATCTATTACCAGCTTGACTTTTGGGAAGGAGTTCACAGCTGCGATTGAAGCTAAACAGGTTGCTGCCCAAGAAGCAGAGCGGGCCAAGTTCGTGGTCGAGAAGGCAGAACAAGACAAGAGAAGTGCTGTTATCAGAGCACAGGTGAGCACATGCGGTCCCAACTCCCAAGTTTCTCCCACATTTCCCACTGAAAGCACTAATTGGTATTTTTGGCAAGATGCAGGCTGCACTTGCACAAGTACATTTTGCAAAAAACTTGTAGCTCTCACATGGCAATGTCATGCATGATGTGTGAAATCTAAGCTGTTCATCGGCTGAGCCCCCAGTAGCAGCAGATGTCTGATAAAAAAATGGAGTGGGTTCACACATGGCAATATAGTTCATGTTTTGTGAAATCTAAACTGTTCATCAGCTGAGCCCCCAGCTATAGTAGATGCCTGAAAAAAAAAATTCAGGTGGGGGCCATTCATCCAGTGGGCCACATTTGTTGGATGCCCACCTCTTTTAAATTCTTCAGGCAATCCTATTTTCGACCAGCACTTCATCCAATGCAGGTTGCCTGATGGGCAGCTTGGATCTTGTGCATGTGTCACATTGTCACACGTGAGCATTGAGTCCCTTGAAAGTGCAGTTAGCATGGAGCTTTACTCAAAAGTAGCTGAAGGTGTCAACTTTGGAAACATATTTCACTCGCGATTATCTCTATTTTGATTACCAGGGTGAGGCCAAGAGTGCTCAGCTTATAGGTCAAGCTATTGCAAACAATCCGGCATTTATCACGCTGAGAAAGATCGAAGCTGCGAGGGAAATAGCACATACGATTTCAAGTGCCGCCAACCGCGTGTTCTTGAGTTCAGATGATCTGTTGCTGAACCTCCAGGAGATGAATTTGGATACTGGGAAGAAATGAAACAGGGAAGTTCCGTTCACCCCTTTCCTCTAGTGCCTCTTGCATACACAATTGGAGCTTCCAATGGAATGTTGATAATAATTTTTGAATTTTTACTAGGACGAGAGAGGGTCAGTTCCTTTTGGTGGTAGAAATAGGAAATTGTTTTGTTTTTTTCGAGGGTTGGTTTCAGATTCCGCCGAAAACTTTAGCCTTAGAGTATGCACCATGCATAGGGCCCTATCATTTTTCAGGTGGGATGACATGATTATTACTGCTGATGACTTGCCCCCATTCTGTTTCTCATATGGCGAATTTGAGATTTTATTGTTGGAAGAACCAGGTCTGCTGTTTTGTTTTTTTTTTTTTTGTTTTTTTTTTCTGCCCCCTTCTCATGCAATATTTTCGGTGACTTTTCTCATCAATCTTAAAGGGTATGTTTGGATATATGGAATCCAAGGCAAAAGAAGGAAAAAAAATAAACAATAATTATCTATTGATTTTCACAAGAACTATTGAAATATGGATTTCCATTTTGTGTTCTTGTTTTGTATCAAGTGGGGCATACTCATATACTTCTCCTAATACTTACCTACTTTCCTGTCTCAAGAATCCAAATAATGGATAACTGTAATGACTGCATGATGGAATCCATTCTTTGCTTTGCTATTCAAACAAGGCATCTGCGCTGGAAAGGAGAACACCCTTTTGCTTTTGCTTTTCTGCTGTTTGGCATCGAATCCATAGTTTCCAAATGTGGCCTAGGGGTCCATTTGGATAGAGCGTATCCTACAAATTTGGGATAATGCATTTGAGTCTGATTTGGCAGGCCCCATTCTTAAGATCCTAACTCATACACCAAATGCCTCAAGATCGACGGAATATGTTAGGCCAGGGCGCCGTCCCTGGACCACCACACTCAGCTGACGTCCCTTTTCACCTTTAGATGGCACGTCGGCTGCACTCTGCTCTCTGGTTTTCCAGGTAGCTTATCACGACCGCTTGATCTGTCACCCTCTGTTTATAAGTTGAACACAATGTCCATATGCTGCATTGCATCAACTTAGCCCCATAAGCCCAATCTAATCCATGTCAGATTTGCTGAGCTTTCCGGTTTTTATCCTTTTTAATGTTTTTAAATTGCACATCAACTTACGGTGGCATAATTCTGATTTCTGGGTCACCTGCGAAGTACGTAGTTGCATCTACTAACAGTAAATGCGGGTCGTGAATTTTACTTATCTGTCTGCCTCTCGTTTTTCTACAGATTATTATTGAGTAAATAAAATGGAAGTATGATATGCTGCTAGTTAAGGTAGCACGTGCAAGCATGTGGACAGGTGTTGTATTATTGAGTAAATAAAACGAAGTATGATATCCTGTTGGAGCATTGCTAAGCCCGCACGCGTGGCACATGTGCCAGCATGGCATGATATGTCTGAGATACAATCTATTCGTTAGAACGGCACCACCATATTGATGCCCTAGCTCAAGAATCAGGCTGATAGACTAGTCAAGTGGGCCACAGTTGCAAGACAAATTTACGGCTCTAAAAATCTTCGCTCAATTTTTCTAACCCATCCACCTGTTTCCAATATTGGGACCCTCGTGTGGATGATTTCCAGCTCAGCTTAGGGTATGAGCCCATGATTGAAGCATATCCAAAGCTATAGTGGACCACACCACAGGAAAAAAAGTGGGCATTGAACGCCTACTGTTGAAAACTTCTAACTTCTGGAGGGCGATCAAGCTGATATATATATATATATATAGATATATATATATATATATATATATATATATATATATATATATATATATATATATATATAAAATCCATGTCTGTGCGACCTCACGAACAGGTTAGATGACAAATAAACATCACCGTGGCCCCAGGAAAGTTTCAACAGTGGACGTAATTATCCCCCTGTTTCCTATCGTGTTGTCCACTTGAGCTATGGTGAGCCCTAAAGAGTTTAGTCGGCACGCTCTCAGTGCGCAATCCGTGTCTCCCTCTGTTAGCCAGGCTGGAACATGTGCGACGTGTCCATGAGCTTTATTGGAACGCGTGTGCGGTTAGCAAAGCTCATGTTTTCGTGGGCTAGATTTCATCAAGCGGGCACATGCCGTGGTCGCGGGGAAATTCCGGGGCCACAACCTGAAAACTGGACAAAAATTTGGACCACTAAAAAACTATCCATTTTGTGGCCATAGATTGAATGGCTAGGATTGCTTGATAAGTGTCGTTTATAGAATACTCTCCGTCCATGAGCAATTTGGGTGACTGTATGAGTGCCACGTGTGAGTAGCTCAATTGGATGGATTCAACTTAATAGTCCACGTGTGAGGAGATAAAGTTATAAAGCATCATATCGTCGAGTGTTTGTACAGAGGGGGACATCTGAGTCGATGAGCTGGACCGTTGTCTGTTACCACAGATGAGTCTGTACTGGAAAGATCTTTTTGATGGGGGCAAATCTAGCCGACGGTGGCCTTCAAATGGATGTTTGAGAAAAAGTAACTGTGGAAATTTAATGGGGAGATGGTGAATGGTTGGATGGTAGGATCTTCTAATGAGGGTGATTTTTGTTGACTGTGGGCCCACTTGTACAAACTAAGGTCTGGGCTGAGGATGTTGTATTAAATATATTTGAGCCAAATCATATGTGATAAAATCATTTATTAGTTTTTCACCATTTCAATAAAAATTGCATAGTGGTACAGCGATCCAGACCGTCAACGATATCTAGTTGTGCGCTATTTAACTCCTCAACGATACACATGGCAGATTTCACAGCAATCACACCGTTGAAATTTCTGACCTAACTGCGGATGGAGCATAACCTAAAAATTGCACTGAGAAGGTAATTGCAATCATCTGGTTTTTCCCTTTTAATTTGGACCACACACTACCTTACTTTCAACCATCCATTTGATAGCTATTAATTGGATGGTTAGGATTGCCTGATCAGTGTGATTTTAAGGATACACTCCATTCACAATGGGACCCACTTTGGATGGTCTAGATAGCTGTATATCGGTGCCACATGGAAGGGCGATGAGTTATCATATAATTCCTCTTCAGTCATTGATGCAGATAAATGGAGTGAGAATGGACCATCACAATAGAAACTGGCCATTAGCATCAAAGTTTTTAATTTCCCAGTATCTGGTCATTGAGAACTGAATGCTGATCGGTGGTGTAGATTATCCAAGCTAGTACCTGGTTTCTCGTTGGCTAAAGAAATGGGGCCCACTTGTCAATGTCACCTTCTTAATTCAATTTTTAGGTTATGCCCCATCCACAGTTGGGCCAGTAATTTGGACGGTCTGGATAGAGGTAGAAGAGTCAACATAGGAAGCTAACCCAATCTCAATTGTAGTTATCCATGAGTTCCTGATCCCTATAAACGAACTACACGTGAAGTTCACATGCAACGTAACACGTGTATAAAACGAGGAATGTTCTCCTAAAAACATAAAAAGTAACAACAGATGTTGTTGAGAAGGTGGGCCCTGTCACGAAGATTACATGGTGCAAAAATCAAGTCAGTCTGCTCAGCAGGTGGCATTTGTACAAAACAACGGATGCATTGAACCAGACACGCCAATGGTCCGATTCAAACAAGCAGCCTCCCAATGCCCAGATAAAGTACATGCGAAGCATGTGGGAACATGTGCACGTGAAATTCATATGCAATGCATTGCGGGTCAGCATTCCTCTCATCGCCACTGCACACATGTCAAGTTCAAATTCACAACCATTTGGAGTTATTCTGCGAGTCCACAGCCCAAAATCATAGCCATCTGATGATCACAACCATTTTGGATATTCAAGTAAGTTCAAAAGCAGCGAAATGACAAACACAATCAAGATTCTGATGAACTAACAGATTTTGAAATTTAATATGAAGATTTGCAGCTTTAAGTTAAGTGTTGAACAGGACTCTTTAAGCATTGACAATATGCCTCACAAAATACTATCAAGCGGAAAATTAATATGAGTATTAACCTATGAATGGCTTGATTTGGAAATTTTATCTGTTTCTAGAGATTGAAATGTCCAAGATATGTAGATCTAGTAGGGGAATTGTGTCTTTTTTTTTTGGAGAGACATTTATGTGCTTTTCATATATAATAGCCATCTTATTATCAGTGGACATGACTTCCCATGACAGTCATTTGTATCTCTTGGACAGAAACAATTACATAATAGTAAAGAGCCTATTGCCACATGGTAACATACAAATCTTAGTTTAATTAACCCAATTGTCACTACATGTGTCACTAATGGCACATGCACAACACCCAACAAACACTAGTTGAAACCTTGTGCACCAATGGGTTGAACCCTGGCTCGACCCTAGATCACCACTTAATCGCACCATGGCTTAAACGAATACAAACCATGTGCAAAAAAAATGTGAGGATGTGCTTGTCTGAGAAGTGGGCCTACTAATAAGGCAGTAAAAGGTATCCAAGCAACCAGAACTCTTCATTTTATCAGTAATCTATGAGTGTTTTTAGAAAGTTCTTAGATACTAGGGAAGGAGGGAGGGAGGGAGGGAGGGAGGGAGAGAATCCAACATACCAATAGTCTGTGCCATTGAAGCAAAGGGCCCCACATGAAAAAGAAGAAGAAGAAAGAGAGAGAAAAAGAAAAGAAAAAGAAAAAGAAAAAGAAAACCCAAGTACACCCTCTATATGTAATCAGTCCTGGATACCATAACTGATGCATCTGTAGTTTTCACCAGGCTTTTTATTGATTTGAAAGAAAGAACCATCTGATTGGCATACCTTGTCATGTTTATGACACAAGATTCCATCAGCCTCGTTTGAGCATCTGGCCAGACACCTCCATTTCACAACTGCATCTGAACATCTCTATTTTGATGGTCATCATCAAGCTCAGAATTCCAATTTAAATTTATACAATCTTAAATATAAATTACATGATGAGGATCCTGCCAGAAAAATGTAGACATCGCAGGGATTGAACCATAGTCATCACGACATTGAAATGAAATCACATATGAATCGAAAATGGGATCCATAGTGATCCAGAAGATTTGGCTGTTGGGTCCCACCATTCATGGATCACTCCCCAAAAATCTCCTTGTTGGGACAATCCCATCCATCCTGCAAATATACAGTTAAGAAGAGCAATGCAGCAATGGCCCACGTTCAACTGAAAAAAGGCCCAAATTGATTGTCACACTCCTATACCTAACACGATCATGATCACATGGAATGATATAACTGAAATTAAGGGTTTGTTTGGCTTTTGGGAAATGGATTTCATTAGTGAGGGGCTGAATTGTATCTGGGTCTAGGAAGGATGGGAATGAATGCAGCAGTGGCCCACATTCAACTAAGAAAGGCCAAATTGATTGTTGAATGATGCAGTTGAAGTTCCCCTGCGAATGGATTCCATTCGTAAGGGGCTGAATTGCATTTCGATCCAGGATAGTGTGGGAAATGAATTTCCATTGGAGTCCATTTCCCAAAATTTGCCCCTTCTATGATTGCCATCTTTAAGATGGTTTCCCATTCAACGATCATATTTTTGAAAATGATAAAAAGCCTCTCTTCTCCTCTGCATTCCCAGTAGCCAAACACAAACTGAATTTCTAAGAAAACACCATAAATGGAATCTCCTCTTTCACTGGGAATTTGTTTCCTCAAAACAAATTCATGATCCCTTTTAAGATTTCAAGAAGCCAAATGACCCCAAAGGAGCATGTGCAGACTTTGATGATTCCCCGAAGTGAAAAGACTTTCTTCACTCGAAGTATTACTCAGAAATTTAAGAAGATGAAACAAACCAAGACATAAATTTACAAGTTTGGTATGAATTCATTGTTCAGTAGTGGGAGCAAAGCCTATGTTCATTCCAGCAGAATTAAGCAGACACCTTAAAGTAGCAAAAGGATAGTTTCCAAGCATAGTTCTGAAACTTGCTGACTTGACTCGAAACTCAGACGAGTCAACTCGATTCAATGAGATTTCAAGCCGACTGTCTACGTAACTCGGTCCAGACTTGATAAGACTCATCGAGTTGGCTGATAACTCAGACAATTCAGACATGACTTGGCAAATGAGTCAGAAATTCTTCATTTGAGTAAATACAATATGGAGTCGAGTCAACTTAAGACTTGCTTGAGTCGACCTGACCGACCGGACATCAAGTCAAGTTGAGTTTTTTGGGTTTTTGAACTATGCTTCCAAGATCCTTTGATGCACGTCCTACTTCAATACATGATGTTTACTCTACACTAATGACATTAGCTGCGAATCAGGTTTGACAATATATGCATAAGCCAAGAGAAAATGTTTTAGGTTGCATTTGGATTCACTACTAAATTGGATTTCAAGGACTTGAATGACGAGGAAATGACCAAGCGTTTTAGGTGAATCTAGTGAATCCAAATGCAACCTAAAACATTTGCTCTTGGCTTATGCATATATTGAATGACGAGGAAATGACCAAGTGTTATTCTCTCGTGGGACATGAAAAAGAGTCAAACAGAAAGATGAACAGTGGTTCCTTTAATGAATACTAGAGAAGGTGATTACAATTCGATCATTTTCTCAATATGAAACAAATTATTGCAATTCAGTCGGATGCTACATGCAAACACAGCAGTACAAAGGGGTCAGAACTGTAATGTTGTGTTATACTAGTTTTGATTGGGCTGGAGTCCAAAAGATAAAATGTCCACATCCAGATCCCGCTACGAATCTTGTGAGATGTAGTAGAATATGAAAAGACTTACGGAAAATCCATTGCTGTATAGGGCTTTAACAGAAATGACTAAAGTGACACGGCTCAAATAAATGTTCGAGAGTCTGCATGAACTGCGATGAACAGAGTACTCTGCAGTTGCATCAAATCCTGCATGCCATACTTGAATGAAAAATATCAAAGCCGACAATCATTTCATTGGGTAGGCTCTGGTGGAAATTTCATTCAATAAAGGGACATTTTGTCAGTTTTATTTTCATGAAGAAGGGATGCGGTAATTATTACCCTAAATAAAATACCAGAATGAAATGTATAAACTATCTCTTGGGGGTGTTACTTTCCTTCATTGGATGGTGATTTTTGTCGCAATCATTAGGTCTCAGATTTGATCCCGGCTTCATCGTCATCATCTTAGCCTCTCTCCCATGGTATAAGAACTCAAACAAACTAAACCAGATTTTAGCAAGAACCAAAAAGGCTCAGTTTGATCATGATTCGATCAAAACTCCAGAAAATCTTGACTCAGATTTTTTAAAAAAATTAAAAAAAAATTAAAAAGGACAAAATACTCAAGAAACTCGACAAAACTCGAATACACAGAAATCAAGAATACTTGTATACTATTTCTATTTTAAATAGTAAACATTACTGAAAAGGTCGGAAAAACTTATGGGCTTGACTTTTCAAGGAACTCGTCTGAGTTTTTGAGTTTATTCGACTTGACTAGGCCTCGAGTTGACTTTTTGTGTTTTTAAACTATGCTTTCTCCCAACATTTTGGGTTTGGGTTTTAAATGGTTGATTGGAAAAAAGTTACACCGTCTTCTGCCCACTATACATCAACTTTCCTCTTTTACCAATTCTCTTTGAATAGGCACTGGCTGATTCCATTGACACTGTTCACGTGCCAACACAAACCTACCTAGTATTGCACCCCAGCCCAGCCATTACATGCCCACTCCAAAGGGCTACCAGGAATGAAAGCAAACTGCTAAGCGCATCTCTCTACATGCCAACATGGTCTTGCAAACATGAAAGAGGAAGGTTTACCAGGAAAACCACCCTGCAAGCATGTTGATAAATCTTGCATGTCCTTGGATATACTGGTGGGCACAACAAAAAGGGTATTGCTTTGAAAAATATTGAAAAAAAACAGCTTCAGAATTTCGACATGGTTTCTGCAATTAATTTATAGAGTTAGTCTCCGATGTATATTTTAGACACATTTCTTTTCCATGACTATTGAATGAAATCAAGCAACAGGCCGTCTCCAGAGATCTCAACAATCCAAGAGTCCTAAACAAACTAGAAATCATGTTCTCTTATGAACATAATCGTTAGAACCAGTCCTCTACCAATCTAAGGATGGCAATCTCTCATTTTTAACCGTTTCAGCCCTCTCTTTCTCTCCATGCTCATCACTCCTGATTCAACCATCCACACCTGCAACGAGCTGTCATTTGTTACAGCTGTTCAGCCATACCAGAAAATAAAGTGCAAAACTAGATTTCAATTCTCTCAGCATGAGCGTATTACACAAGTACCATAACTTGGGAATTATGGACTCCTGAAACCCAATATGAAATAATGGTTTTGTGAAACTATATTGCTCATGTATTTCAAGAAACTAGAGCACAAGTTGGATACATGGATAGGTTTAAGGGACAGGGATGCCCCCTTTCTGAAAACTCAAATCCAGATTACTAGGATTTTGGAAATTGATTATTTAGAATTTGTAGTGAATTGTGTCAGTAGAGCAACAATTTCAACTTATGGTACCATTATGGGAGTATTTTAAAATGATTATACTTATGAACATTGACCAATCCTTCCAGTACCCATATCCCGAGAATTTTTATTTCAAGGATCTGCCAAACATGAGGCTGCCATACTTTACACCTGTACCATTAGTTGGGGAACATAGCAGTGAAACATCACAGGAACTTTTTATTTATTTATTTATTTTAATTTCATTCTTTTGAGAAACTGGGGATTTCGACTTTTCTCATGCAAAGGTATTAAAAAAATATATTGAAGCTGGATTTCATGCATGGTTTTGCTTTCCAAGCATTTTTTCAGCATCCATTGACCACTTTGGAGACTTCTCGAAAAAATTACTAGAACAATTCCTTTCAACAACATGAACCTGTCTAAGCCTGTACAGGTTTCGTACAAGTTTGTAGAACCCACACCAGTGAAGTTATTCATGAGAATTCACTAATTTCAAAATGTCCCTGGGACCCAGCACAGCTACTCCAAATGCAAACTACGAAGGGTGGACTTTATTTCCAATAGAGGCACTATATAATGCTTATGCCAAAAGTTTATACTGGACCATTCTGGTTTTCAGTCTGTAACTGATCTCCACCACTGTTATCATGGGCCCCACTATGGATTGCCCATGCACCAGATATCTCCCTGCTGGAAGAATCCTAAACCTTCAGTAGGTGGCCAATGAAATACAGCAATGGTTCCAACCAGAAAACACCTAATATTCTAAAGCTAGGATCTTCTCTAATCTGGGAGACATTTGGTGCATGGGCAATCCATGGGTGAGGCATGAGCCCCACTTGTACAACAAACTCAAAAACCTAATGAACTGTACAAACTCTCGGCCTGAGCACTGTATGATATCTCATTTCCAATATGGCGAACCTGAAAAGAGGACCTACCAGGAGAAAACTCAAACAGAAGAATAGGTGATGACACTGGGATAGCTGCTAATTCATCAAGTGAAACTGGAACTCCAAAAAACATGCCTACTGAGCTTGACATAAACTGTAATATTATGGAACCGTTGGCTGCTTCACTATGCTCCGGATCATCTTTACAACTCAAGGCTGCCACCGAAATTCCTCAACATGCAACAATAATAGTTGTGGGGATATAGAATTTGAAATGTTTTCCTTCTTTTTGATCAGCAAATAACTAAGAAAAGGGGGGCCCAAGGCCATTACAAGGAAGAAGCTAATACAAAAGAAATCTGATTAGATGAGATGGATGACTCCGCTCACCAAAGGAATAATGAACCCGGAAGCAAACAAGGTGTTTAACTCTAAGAATGACATCGGATGCAGAAGTGCAAATTCCGTTGAAAGTGAAATTGATCCATTCCTTCCAAATCGTCAAAAAGACAGCCATGAAGCGAAGCTCCTAAAGGAGCTTGAACTTCTTTCGGGGATGTCGAATTCTCCATGTTTCTAATAGTTGCTGTATAAAATTAGGTTTGGACTTGCCACATTTGCCTTAAAAAACCCACCCCCAAACTCGTGTGAAATTGACAATGAATGAGGTGGCGGCGGATGAATTCAGCATCCGGAAGACACAAACAGCAACCATCAACAATGATCATGTTATGATGCTGTAGCCGATCCACCGCGAGAATGAGATAATGACCAGCAAGCCAAGAAGATTTTGAGATGTTTTAAGGGAAATTCATTTGAAACTGTTAATTGTAAAATAATAATAGAAGAATCCCTCTTAGGTCCACACAATCAAATCCATCTTAATCGTTCCTTAAGCAAGGTAAGTATATGCCTAAAGTAAGATAAAGACTGACAGAATAATATGATAGAGTAAATTTTCAGTAAGGAATAATTTGCACTTTCTTCATTATTTTAGCATAAAAGAAAGGAATGAACAATGTAATAAAGGGAACCTGAGAAAATAGACAGCCTTAGCTAAAATGACATATACAAAGCATGGGATACCTTCTAAAATGACATCCTTAACTAAAATAGACAACCTTAGCTAAAATGACATACCTTAGCTAAGCAATGAGCAGCATGGCAGTGGAAGGTGACTCTTCTAGATTACTGCTAAAATGGCATATCAGAAAATATGCGATATACATGCCAATTTGAAGGCTGCATAACATGGCCAGGTCTAATGCATGGAATGCAACTTGAAACAACCTTGCACATTGAGATACCACATAAACCATTCAAGGTTCCCCACACATAGAGGACGCTTGGCCTCTCCTGCAATGGAAAGGAAATGAAATCCAGTCAAAGTTTATTTGACCAAACATAAAAAGCCGACATCAATCTTTTACTTTTATCATGTTAAATTTTTCCATGAAATGAGCATTATGGTGTGTTCGGACATGCCCCAAATCAACATTTGGTTGAATACATCATTGAGATGATACAGTTTTGAACTTGCTGAGAATTCGGGGCCATGCTAAATACATAATTCAACTGGGTGAATTCTTAATTTTCCACCTTTCCACTCCAAAATAACAATCCTGCTGGCAAATATCCATTTTCTCGGAAGAGCATTCCCATCCACCCACAATAGCAGGGTACTTCCAGAAGTAACCTTAACCTTCATTTTCAATGAAGACGAAGGTTAAAAATCCTGTTGAATAGTCGATATATCTGCAAAATGAGAAGACCTTAACTGTAATAATGATTGGAAATTATACGGCCTGCTAGTAGCATAGGATACCCATAGCAAAGACAAAGGCATTGTGGGAGGAAATTACACATATCAATCGCCCAGAAAATTCTCCACAATCCACCTGACTGCGCTCTTGCATGATGAAGCCATTTCTACTCGAGACCTTAGAACATGAGCCAATGGGAACTCATATTCCTCCTCATCCCTTTCAAACAGTTCTTAATTTAATCCAAAACCTCGGTGTGAACAACCAATATAGAAGGATATGAAAAAGAAGATTAAAAGACGGAAAAAACTATTTCTAGTCTATTCAAATGTATCGATTTCATCCAGGTAAAAGAAAATCGAACAGGAGCCACATATAAATCAAATGTAATTCATCCACATCGTTAATAAAAATCACTCATCAACAATGTCTGTTAGCACTCAAAGAGAAGAAGTAAAAAGACACCCTCCTCCCAAAAGCCTACTCATTCTTCCAAGCATACAAAATCAGTGAGAATCCAAGATCTTGCAATTGGGTTTCTCTGAAAATCTGTGAGCAAGACCAGGGCACTACGGAAGGGTCTGACGCATGGCCGGACCATAATTTCTCAGTGGATATGCAAGTCTGGAACATGAACACCGCGTTCCCAAGTGTCGTGCTGAAAAGCCAGTTATGGACATCCCAAAACACCTCCACAGGGACCCCTTCCACCACAATAGTCTGGTTTCCCCTGAATTTCCATGCCAGGTGCTTCACCTGCATGACTATCTTCTTATCGATGTGGATTGAGAGGCACGGGTCCTTGAGTCCGGTCGTCTCGCACTCGATCAGAATGTCATGAACCTGCCCATTGTCCCAGAACTGTGCCTTGGTACAGTACACCCTCCTGCCAAAAATATGCTCTCGCTTGGATATAAATGCTGCATTTGAAGGAGGGGGGCCGGAATTCGTCTTCCTGCATGCTTCCTTGCCCAAATCACCGAGCAGAAGGACCATCTCACCGTCGAAAACGACAGCCAAGTAGAAACCCTCCAATGGCTCGGGCCCAGACCCGAATTTCGCTGAGGAGAGGTCCCAAAAGATGTCGACTTTGCTACCATCCACCTCCAAACTCTTTGATCCTTTCCTCTTAGAGAACAACCATGGCTTTATATCGACTTTGCAGAGGCACTGATTGGTAGAATCATCTATCCCAACACTAAGACCCTGGCCCATCAAATTCTTGCTCCATGTAACGGTGATCAAGCAAGATCGACCACACAATCGACTCTGATAAACGCATGTAACCAAATTCTGAGCGTTTTTGGTGGACCCAGATGAAGAATCTGCAACTTGGACACCATTTTCACCAAAACAGGAAGGGAAATCTCTCATCCTGATAACAACAACAACAATCCAATCTCTTCTTTCTCTTTCTGTCCGTCTTTTCTTCTTGTTTGTCAGGAAAAAAAAAAATCTAATCTTTACATAAAAAAATCGAATCTTTCTTTCACAGAAGGCCGAAAATCAAGGAACCCAAATCAAACAAATTTCAAAAAAAGAGCTTCCCTTACCTTATTCATTCAAGAGCTCAAGAACCCACCTCACAAAATGCGGCAGAGGACTGCCTCAAGAAGGCTTGAGATGATTAGGGTCTTGGGCTAATGTTTTAGAGAAATGGAAAGGAACCCAAATCAAAGGCAAGTATGAGGAACGCGGGCAGTGAAAAAGGAGAACGGAAGGCAACCAAACAGGCACTCATGTCCCTGTCAGCAGCCGGAGTAGCCTTGCTGAGACCATGGCTAAAATAACACCAATCCCAGATATAGAAAATACGGTGAAAGAAGCAGAAAAACCATATAAGAAAAAGATAGAAGATAGAAGGGAAGGAAATTGCAAACGGGATCGCTCAAAAGGCGAGAAAGAAAGGGAAAAGGCATCTCTCTCAAAGGCTCTTCTTTCCTTTATTTTTGCTTTAACATGACATAAACCACATGCATTACAGATGTGAAAACGAAAATATCGTGTGGCAACTTCCACAGTGAGTTTCAACAGATTCTCTTTGAACGAGGATTTTGTAACTCTCTCTGTCTCTTTAACTGAAGTTGATTACATATATACTCTGGTCGACCGTAATGGTTCATACGCATGCGCTGAGAAATTGTACAAGTGGAATACTTCAATTCAAGTCGAACCGTACATATTCGGTACCGCTGTAGGTGGGTAGTAGAATGATCATAGCCTCTGATTAATGGACATCTGGATTCACCGATTAGGCAGTTAGGCCATTGGTCTAGGGTCGTTGATGGCCTGTGATCCAAAACTGGTGGAACCCGCTATTTGGGCGGATGTACGGCGCGTGTAGGATTTCAGAGTGCATGAGCATAAAACATTAAAGTCTGGCAGAGTATCGAAGCATTTATCTTGCAATTGATATAAAAGGCAAAACGGTTTTGGATCTGATACTGTTAAATGCAGGCACGAGGTAGCATTAAATTGGGAGAAAGCTGGGATGGCCCACTAGAAAAAAATAATAAAACGCTTGCCTGATTACGCATAATCATGTGGGGGTGTGACTATTAGTCAGGTGGATGGAAGATTTCATGATGAGATCCACCCCGTCCATCATGTACACCACTCTGTTTTTTGTCCGGAGACGAAAACTCAGATCGATTCACCACTCAACTGAAAGACACCATGGGGAACAGTTTAGATGAAAAAATCCACCGTTAAATCGTTTAGATTGTGTGTGGGATTCACCATAATGTGTATATTTCATCCAATCCACTCATCTGATGTGCCGGACAAGGATTAATGGATTCCCAGAAAATCAAACATACGAGACACATGTGGGCCACACTACTTGAATTTAGATTATTTAGGCATGATTTTACACAATTATTATCGTGTGGCCTAGTAAATCTTTCGTTAGACCTTTTTATTAAGGATCCATGGTGAAAATGTGACAGCGCGTGTGATTAACGGGGTGGATTTTCTGAATATTCTCCCCAAGATGGTGCTTGGTTAGTTGTAGGCACGCCTTCCAGATGACTCGGAGTAGTCAAACCAGCGTAATCCGAAAAAAAAATGCTAGGATCGGATTGAAATTCTTTCCAAATATAAATCTTAATCACTATTGGCAACTCATCCATGGTAAACGTGAGATGAATGAATTGCAATCCAGACCGTCCAAATCGTAGGCCCCATCGTGAATGGAGATGAGTGAAAATCGTACTGATCTGATGGTCGGTAGATAACAACGGATGGTTCGTCAGCGATAGGGCCCACGAAGACGGTGCGGATTGACCGTTCGCGTACCCCACGTGAATTGCGAGTGATGAGTCGCCACAGTTTAGTACAACCGAAAACGCACATTTTAACGTAGACCACGACGCAGTATATCTACTGTGGGGACTGAAAAGATCAAATGCTACTGGAGTAACAGAATTTTAATGTATCTATATGCTGTACCGTACACGTGGCAAAATTTTATAATGATCTGAACCATGCATGTTGTGGGATCATCCGTTAATTTCTTATTAACTAAAAAAATACTTAATTAGGCTACTCTATCCATAAAATAAATGAACCGTTTCACATGAACTATGAATATTTGTTTTTCTACACCACTGATTAAATATTTATAATTTTTCAGCAGAGAAATCTTGGGCTGTGGCCCAGTCAATATTAGAAATCACTGAACGGTCGAGATCTCGTCGATGCATGTCACATGTGCGGGAATGACATGGAGGGTAATTGATCAGCTCCCATGTTTATGTTACTACATTATAGACGCATGAATAATGAAGGGGGAGGTCCGGTAAGATCAAACGTGTGTGGAGCCCAGCCCATCCACACAAAGGCACGCCTGCCGATAATAACACACGCGTGAGTTCTGAGCTTTTCATTAGGTGGGCCACAACGTATGAAACAATGCAAATAGGAGGCTAAAACAGTTCACTGGCCATCAATTTACTGAGAACAAAATCCACTCCGTCCATCTGTTTTGAAAGGCTACAATAGTATTAGGTTAAAAAACATTCGGCAGATCCATCACCAAGTAGGCCACACCAAATGAAACAGTGAGAACGGAAACGTTCACCGTTGAAACCTTCCTGGAGTTGATCATGATGTTTATATTCCATCCAAACCGTTCATAGGGTTATCAACACTCAGATAAACCTGATACAAAACTTCTGTCACCCCAAGGCATTCAATCCCTACTGTTTCTATGGTATGGCCCACATGAGTTTTGGATTTTCATAATTTTTAGATTCCTCTCCTATTGTGTTCTTGCAAAATAGATGGACGGAGTGGATTTTCACGTACATCTCTTGGGCCCCACAAATCCCTGGGCACAAAAATATCTTTGTGCCCGTGGCCACAGGCAATCTGCTTCCACGGGTGGGTTGGTTTTGTTGGTCGTCTGAAGTCGAGCTAATGTCCTTTTTTCTTACCTTGTGGAATGCTCTAATGCTCTGTGAGCACTATACGTTGTCGTGCTCCTACTTGCATTGAGACATCTAGACAATCCAATCCATTGATCCAGACAGTTCATTAGGTCCAGCTCACATTCCATGGTTTACTAAGCAAACATCAGACTGATCAGACAAATATAGCCATTTGATCAATAATCTTTGATATGGACGATCTAGATCATTCAAAAAAAAAAAAGAAAAACACTAATCAATGTGATCGATCTATTGGAATTCTTATATTCTAAAGAAAAACTTTTGTTAGACAATTGTAGTATCTCATCCATGGCTACAAAAACAAGGCCAAATCAAGGATAGATTGGATAATGGGATCAATGCAATTTTTGCAACATAGCCCATGTGTGCTTTAGACTCAACGGATAATTGAGATCAATAGATTTAGTGCCTCTTTGGCTGGGCGAATCCCATGGGATTAGGAGGGATGGGATGGATTTTAAGGTAATGACGGTGGTGTCGGTGGATTGCCTTAAGATTCATGGGATTGTTATATCCCGGGACAAGTTCACTGGGTCTAATTGACATGCCGGCATATCCCAGGATTTTACCTTCCAATCCGTCTAACCTAGGGATGGGATCAATTTTACCATAACGATGGTGATGTCAGTGGATTATTTTAAGATCCATGGGATTGCTTACATCCTAGGACAAGTTCACCGGGTCTGTTTGGCTCGTCATGCATATCCCGGGATATCGGGATCTCATCCCTCCTAATACCGTGGGATCGGTCCGGCCAAACAGGCCCTTAACTTTCTAACTCAACTGATACCCTTTAACTTTCTAACTCAACTGATACAACTAAGAGCAGTATAACTTTAAATGGTGTAGGGGAGCACTGGAACATTTCTCTTTTATTATTATTATTATTATTTGTTGGTTTGTTACAGCAACCTCGGACGGTTTTCCAAACACGACCATAGGAAATGCCTGTGACTGTGAGGAGAGTACTTTATTATTTTTCTTTTCTTTTTCTTTTATTTATTTATTTAATTTTATCAAGGAAAGTGAGATAAGGTTTGCCACATGCTCATGTCCATGACACGTCCAAGAATAGCTGTCTTGTCGTGCTTGTGATTAGTTTGCTACTCATCCTCCTCACATTTAACACTCATTTACGGCTATCCAGACCATCCAAACTGTAAGGCACATTATAGATGGAGTATATCTCCAAATTATACCGATCAATCAATTATAACAATCCAATCGATGAGTATTAAATGAATGGTTAAAAACGAAGTACGGTTCAAATTCCATCTTATGGGTTATGCTCCATCGACTTGGATACGCAATTTAGATGGTCTGGATTACTGTACAAACGTGCCATGTGTACGGTTGAAGAACCACCACCATTTAAAAAATGTTGCTGGACTATCACGTGTGCATTTTCCTGGGCCCTCCATTTTTGTATTGGGTTACATTGAATCGAGTGAGCTTCATGGGTGATGGACAAGCGTCACAATGAAGAAATCTTGATTATTAAAGGGTCCACTCGCATGTTTTTTAAGTCTTAAGCAAGGGAAAATTACTACAAACCCCCTAACAAAAAGAATCCAGACTAAAATACCCTGGTCATTTTTTTTATTTATTAATCCTCTGTAATTGTCGAGAAATAGCCTTTCCCAGAGGGCACTGGCAAAATATATAAGGAGTCAGGGTAGTACACTCATGAAGTTAGCCATAAATGTGGGTTGAATATGGACCGTTGGACCTATTTTCTTACTGTTCATTTTTTTTCAATACAAGTGCCATCAGCAGACTGATATTATCAACTAGGGCATGTTCAAGGTGTATACTGTCATGTGAATGGCCTGGATCTTTGACATGTGTGCCATGTTGTCAGGTGCATTCTAAATTAACAAAGAAGTGCACTTGAACCGACCTGACTCTAGGGTCGTTTTCTTGGGATGAAAAATATCGCAGGGTTTTTTCTGTCATAATTCTTTAATCGAGGGTCTTTTAGTAAATTTCCCTTAAATCAACGGATGTTAAGAAAACTTGAAAATCTGCAAACGCGTGCAGGATTCAGTATATGTGGAGCCCGTGGTTCAATGATCCAAACCATTAATCTAAAAACATGCAAAACTGATAGGGTTTCCCAGAAAACCTTCAAGATTGTAAGATCCCTAATTCAAATAGAAGTAGTACTCAATGACCAAAAGGTTGGAATATTCCAATGTTTTGATCTTGTGGGTGTCCTCTGTCCATCACTGTAAGGGCCCATATTATAAACGGTTTGGATCATAGAAACATAACCCATATGTGCCTTCATAAATATTTAAAAGATTAGGTAGACTGATGTTATTGACCAGGTATGCATGTTGAGTTATTGAAGGGCAGCTAGATCTTATCTGTCCATTATCCATGACCAGAGAAGATGGCATGGTCCCTGTAAGTGAGAAATATCAGGATGCCCTCTATTCCATGGCATTTCTGATATTACAAAAAGAAATAGTGGTGGTGGTGGTGCACATGCGCTCTACACATCCATTTCCATCCAGTAATTTTCACATTTATCACCCATTTGGGGTGCCCCATCTCTTTCTCTCAGTACTCACACACTCATGTCCTCTTCCACTCATTTCGCCGACTTCAATGCCCGATCATGAAATTAACCAATTGGTCCACATTCAATGTAAAAGTGGGGTCCACATGATTACCAGACTCGCCCAAATCCTGGCTCATGGTACATTACATATATGGAGGGACCCACATGATAAACCACTGAATCTTCCACGTTTACCACATCTGACCTGTGAAACCGACAAATGGAATTATAGTGAGATAGTATTCAAGACCATCTCTGTCTCTCTCTAATACTTGGATTACTACTTTCATCCAATATATAAAGGGTCATGATTCAATGAGGGCCTTATATGAATGGAACACGTGTCACATATCCAGGCTGCACACCTGGTAGGATAATGCACGTACATGCCATGTACCAAAAATAATATCAGTCCTCGAGCAAAAATATGTGTGGCTATTTGATAAATGGTCAGGATATCTGACAGGTATGCTGTCCGCATGGATCTTTGACACGTGTTGTATCTCTTACATGAGGGCCCTTCATTGAATCACCACCAAATGCAAAAAGTTGGAAAGCTGCGAGCAATGAAGACACTCATGTAGCTTTACAAACCTTTTGCCTTGTTTCCTTGCGCCCCTCATGAGTAGCTATCATTCACTCTCTCCCATTTTTCTCCATACAACATTAACACATCCAATATTCATCAAGTAAAAGCTTAGGTGCGAACATTGACTTAGATCTGATTTTCTTAGAAAGCCTATGATCCATTGCACTTTTCCTGCTATATATGCCTCCATGCTTACATTCGGACGCAGGGATGAATGTGATGAGGATAACTACTCAGAATCTACGAAGCTTCTCTGGACTCCTCACAGAGACTTCTCGAATCCACGAGGAAAGAAAGCAGAAAATAGAAATAAATTCTAAAAAATTCGAAGTTGATTAATTGATAACTAAAAACGAGTTCACAACCCTTTAAATATGAGTACCAAGCAATGAGAAAGAAATCAGAATTAAACTCCAACTAAAACTCTTAGAATCCGCAACTTACTATAAATAGTAAACTTACTATTTATAGACGGTCATGATATCTACTAGTGCGCAAGGTTTTCGGCTAAAAATAGTAAGTGTTCTATTTGGCTTCACCAAACTGTTCTTCTAATTATTCTAAGCTCTTTTCACGTTGGGCGCAACTCCTAAAGCCCGATGGATGAAGAGTTATAATCAAACTAAAACTTACTATTTATAGTAAAAATAAAATTAAAATAGGAAAACGACCGTCGATCCAGGGGTTTTTCACAATTCGGGGCTGCGCAACCCGCCATAACAGGGTTGGTTGGCTAAAGTAGCTGTTCTACTCCAAAATCATATATTTTACGTCAGCTAACTCATTCCGGGTTGTGAGATACGCCCGATCTAAAGTCTGACGGTCTGGATCACTTCTGTCGTCGACCGGGCCTTTTCTAATCCATCTTGGCCATGAAATTGTCCACGACCCGCTCTACATCACATTCCATGGACATTGTGTTTTGTAGATTTTATTTCACTACTGCTACCAATTTATCTCACATGCCCATGGTCAGATTATTCATTTATGTTGGTTAGCCACCATTTAGATTTTTGGAGCCGCTCATGATACATATGAGGTTGGGAAGAGTGTGAAACGGCAAGAATAAGATCGCTGTCAACTTTAATTTGAATAGAAATTATATGGAATAGCAAAATCTCTCTCAAAAATTAAAATGACAATAACACCTTAGTAGAGCATTCTCAAAATTATTATAAGTAACTTCTAAAAAAAGGTAAAAAATGTAAAACTACAATAATAAAGAAATATGACAAAAATAAAAAATTATTAGAACTAGTAAGATTTTTCTAAAATCTCTATTTTGACACTAACGACGTGTGTTCAACTGATGTAGTTGGTCAATTCACCCTAAATGTACTGTTGTGTAGAGATTGATAGGTCATGCATTCCTTGACATGAATTTGTTCAAACCAAACATGCCTAGTGCTCAATAATATTTTAGTTTCAGGTAGGACTAAACTTAATTTTGACAAACTACCTTCACTTTCTTTCGGACTCCTTTAGTCTAGTTATTGGAAGAATGCATTTATAACAAACTACTTTCACTTTTTCGGACTCCTCTTAGTCTAGTTATTCTAAGAATGCATTTATGCTGCTCTGCATCACAAAAACTGTCTAGTTATTCTAAGAATGCATTTATGGCTGCTCTGCATCACAAAAACTCAAGTGAGACACGTTGCAGGGAGCAATGTCTATATATATAGATATCCATTCAGTTGTTATGGCCCACCTAAATCTTAGAATGCTTTTAAAATTCGGTCTCTTAATCATAGTGGGATGCAATTGAAGACTAGGTTGGATGACAAACACAACACGGCAGCTAGCTCCACATTCCCCCATTGTTCTTTTAGGTGTGGTCCACGGATTGGATTTTGGAATCGTTGCGTACAGTTGGGGGATGCATATCTAATGGATCCATTTAATGGCACTCATACATCACGGTGGTCCCACTCAACTCCAACTAATGGTAACTCCCATGCGTTAGAATCGCATGGGATCGTTCTCCTGTTTTTTTTTTTTTTTTTCTAAATAAATATATTTTGTTATGCTCAGTTGAAAGAAATCATTGGTGCAGGTGAGCCCCAGCTTTCAAGGAAGCCTTTGATCTGGTGGACTGACTAGTTGGATGAGGTGGTGGTGCACCAATATCTACCCCCATCAAATGATCACACCCATACAATGAAAATGGACAATCGCAACGAATGGTCCACATTTAATGGGATCTGATAGGATGGTTGAATCATCTGATTGTGGGGATTTTGGACTCTTCAACCAAGCATGGGATGATGGGCCCTATGCATATTGCATGCTTCCTCATAAATACATGCTGACAGTCATTTAGACTTTGCATTTACTAATAAATCATGGTTAGTAATTACACACTCTCTCTCTCTCTCTCTCTCAAGATCTCCATCTCAGCCATGGATGAGTCTAACAGGGCCAAAGCTAGCTAGGAATGGAGTGATCATAGCCATGAAAGAGTGGGCCCATCGCATATTGATGAGTGATGAAGATGTTGGCATTAGAAGATACAAATGCTTAATTGGGTGAGGAAAGAAAAAAGGATAGTGAATGCATTTTTGGGAAGGGCTCAAATGGGCCATAGTCAAAACATGCTGTTGCAACTAACCCAACTAATCTCATAACTATTGTCTTTCTCGTACAACCATTCTCATCATGCCAAACAAATATGCCCCACCCCATCATATCGCAATTGCTTCTCCATCAATCATCTTCCATTTGCATGATGGATGGGGCCCACATTTACCCATGAGCAGATGATCAGAACTGTCCGTCTACCGGACAGTAACATGGATGACACATGGCCCAATTACTGCACATTGATTAGTGGCATTTGAAGGGATGGTTGGAAATGAACCCACCAAGGGCCCACTTTCAACGGGAAAATAAATGTTGGTTGGGATCATTTACTTGTGGGTTTTTCATATTATGGCCCACACAAGATAGCACAAAGTAGATGGACGGTTATGATCATCTCTCCATGGATGTATATGGGCAGAACCCGCAAGTGCGAAACAAAATGACTGAACCACCACACCATGGTGGGACTGCTACTACAGAAGGTACGTTTATTTCTTTTAATTCCTTCGCATCCTAAAGAATATGAGAAATGGCAAGTACACTCGCTCCACGTTTGGAAACTAGTAGCACATGCACATCATCTGGTCCGTTGATTAGAAGATGTCTATTTTGTAGATGTCAGGTATACAGAATCAGGCTGATCTGATCATCAGGTGGGCCACATGTATACACCAATTGCTACATGGATTAACATCTCTTAAATATTCATTTGTTACGCACAATAGCAACCCTAATAACCACATCAGCCCCATTTTTTACAAATGGAATACACATAGTGGGAGTCACCTGATGAGCGGCTCTGATAACACACATTTATGCTTTACTTCCACGTGTGAGGCCAGCACAAGCGATTGCACTTAGCATTTCTCCACAGAAGTTGGATACCAGATTTTGTCTTTTCTAAAAGCTAGACCTCACCTCCCATCTTACCGAGTGTCCTTTATAAATTTTTTTTAAAAAAAAACCAAAAAAAAAAAATCAATCTTAGGGAGTGGAATATTCACCACACAGATACTGCCATGAGACTCCCAAGTTGAATTCCACCCCTTGAAATTAGGGTTTTTTTTTTTTTTTTTTTTCTTTCTCTGGATGGGCCTGAGTTCCGGTAGACGCAAGAGGGGACACATCATATTCGCCCCACAGTAGCCCAGTACCACCACAGGTTTTTTGCTGTGCCCTGCACTGTAAGCATACTCAATGTTTGAAACATCTCCATAGTAAATGTGATAAGTGTGCATTGCGAGCAGGATCATTGAATAGCAAGGGGCCATATGGGTTGTTGCATGACAATCAAAGTGACCTAATTACTGTGTTTTTACAAGAAAAATAATTTTAAAAATAAATTATTTATTTTTATAAAGTATATATATATATATATATATATATATATATATATATATATATATATATAATATATATATATTATTATATATAGTATATATATATATATATATAGACGCGCTCACCTACGAACCAGTTCGTACGTATACGTACGAAATTTTTTGAGAACCCATCATACGTGATGTGGATCCAAAATCTGAACGTTCATGTGAAGCAGTACCTAGTGAAACCCCCCAGGACCAAGTTTTACTTTTATCTAAAACTTTTATACATACTGTCCATAGCAAAGAGAAATTAAAATCAAAGAAAGAACCTGTTTACATTATTCATGGTCCACCAAAGTTTCAGATCAAAGTAAAAATTCGTACTATGAAGTTTCATGAGGTTCTGCTTCATGTGGACCGTTTAGATTTGCGAGATTCATCACGTATGATGGGTTCTCAAAAAAGTTCGTACGTGCTACGTACGAACTGATTCGCAGGTGAGCGTTTTCCTATATATATATATATATATATATATATATATAGAGAGAGAGAGAGAGGAGAGAGAGGAGAGAGAGATAGAGATGAGGAGAGAGAGAGAGGCGCTCACCTGCAACCAGTTCGTACGTACTACGTACGAATTTTGAGAATACGTACGAACTTTTTTGAGAACCCATCATACGTGATGTGGATCCAAAATCTAAACCGTTCATGTGAAGCACACCTAGTGAAAGCCCCCAGGACCAAGTTTTACTTTTATCTAAAACTTTTATTCATACCGTCCATAGCAAAGAGAAATTCAAATCAAGGAAAGAAACTGTTTACATTTTTCACGGTCCACCAAAGTTTCAGATCAAAGTAAAAATTTATACTATGAGGTTTTATGAGGTTCTGCTTCATTTGGACGGTTCAGATTTGCGAGATTCATCACGTATGATGGGTTCTCAAAAAAGTTCATACGTACAGTACGAACTGGTTCGCAGGTGAGCGTTTTCCTATATATATATTATTTTTTAAATACTCATGTGGCATAATAATAAGAGCCAGGTTTTAACCATAAAAGCTTGGGTTTAAATCTCCACAAGGGTGGTGCCATGTACGTGGCCGTGGTGAATAATAGGGTATGGTTGCTCAGGTAGCACGCATGTGAATGAGCATATGAATGTGTTGAGTGTATGTATCATGGATAATATAGTTGATAATACCGATGTGCTCTCATATTTGCTTTCTTGCACTTGTTATTTTGAGAATATTTATGTGACGCATATTAATATCAACTCTTAAAATTTTATTCAATACTTTCTTTGTGTTGAATTATAGATATGTGAGTGCGTTATATCTTATAAATAATTTATCATTTTTTGTCCTTTTTAATTTACTTGTTAGAAAATTTAAAAAAGAATAATAAATCTATTTTGATTTTGACTTTCAACTTTCAAGTTAAGAATTGAACTAATAAATTAAATATTTTAATCTCATATTTCTTCATTTCATCCATTGTGTGCTATTTTCCATTTTCAATACAAATTATGGCAGCCATTGGTATATTGGATTGGTAGTACATGTAAAACTATTAAAGATTGTTGGATTTTCATAGTTGTCTAATCACTCCACATGGCTTCCCACTAAACCAATGGTCCCGACTCACCATGCTTGTTTACCCCTGCACCAACATTGCAAGGTCCACACTTCATTGAGCTTTTGATGAAGAGTACTAGATAATGGCATTCCGAATACAAATATGTGATTATACACATGACCCTTCTCTTATTAACGACTTGGATTGGATGATGATATGATGGTAATGTCGAATATACGGACTCACATTGGTATTCAAGCATGGATAACCATCTTCTTAAAAAAATCGCATTAAGGGATTATTGTTCCATGACAATTCACAAGATGGATTCCCATGTGTGGCGTAAATGTGCAAGAACAAGGCCATTCATTAGGTGGGTCACACTGAGAACTAGGCATCTTGTGGGGTCGAACATCAATTAATTAGTTTGATTAGATCATCCTAACCATCTAATAAATGGAGATTTACTCACTGAATGTGAGCCATTACTGGCTAATGCCTTTAATATTCACTTATATGCAAAGGGTGAAGACAGTCTAAACAGTTCAACTAATTTCTCTCCTTCTTTTTTAGTATACCATCCACTGATTGAACTATCACATTAATGGTTTGATTTATTCCACATAAGATGCACGCGGCATTGACATAGAGGCATAAGATCCGATCCATTACTCCGTGGGACACGTGGAAGGTAGTTTTTGCAGCCTTACATAATATTAGGCCTTTATGAGCATGACCTTGATGTTATACTCAAATTGAGGATTAACAGACCGTCTATACATTAATAATGAAGATCGGCTAAATTAAAAATAAGATAAATAAAATCACTGTAAATAAAATCATTGTGCCTTGAGAAGCCACTAGGGCTTGTACTTGAGATCTTCCGCATCGTATGCCTAAGTAAACTGCTTTAATGGGACTATAGTTTAATATGTATTGGTGAGGGAATCAAGACCGTAATTATATAGATGAGGGTGGGAAGAAGTTGAGTCCATCACAATTTCTTCCTTTCTCGAGAGTCTCTAGACTATGAAAGAGTTCCATTCTCGAGAGTCTCCGGACTATGAAAGAGCTTCGTGCCTATTCAAATTGCCTGGACCTATCTTTAGTACCAATCACGCATATGATTGGGCCTATCGATCTGCTCATCAAAGTAATCTAATCGCCAACTAATGTTGAAAGATCAATTCATATGTGGAATAGCGTAAGGGTTGACGTGGATCGTTGTTGGCGTCTTTAGACTCATATTATCGTTAAGATGCATTTTGAATTTAGTAAATACTGTTTGTGTGCTTTTTATAAAATGTAATTTAATTTCTATACAAGATGACAAATGTAAAAAATGATATTGAATCCATTACTCAAATCATAGAAAGAATATGATCTTTTGTCTTTAAGTTGAAAAGCTATTCACTAAGGATCCATTGGCTGAATACAAGATAATAAAGGCGCGCATGTCAGTGTCTACTCGCGTCACAGAAAGAAGAAAGTGATCTTCTTCGTAGCAGATTGACGGTAGCTAGCCTCCTGTAGAGGCTATTTTTCAATGATTACACATTAACCTAGGTGTGTTGTCACCATTACCCTCTCACTTGAAGGAGAGTGATAAAAAAAAAAGACCTAAGTCCCCACACATATGAGACACGTGCAGAGGAAGTCATATGAACTCTACTTCTCCCCCTCTCCTATTCTATACTTGTACTTCTAATTCTAATATCTCTTCGACTGTCTTTTTCCTATAAATAAATGCATTAATTGAGACGGATGTGAATGAAGTATGATTGCCTCTCATCTCTCTTATTTATGAATTTCTTCAATTTACCTCTTTTCTCATGTGTGGCATACCAAAATCCCTAATAAATAAAAAATTACAGCTTGCACGGAATCCGTGTTTCACAATAATTGAACCTATCCATGCACTACAGACTCCTTGATACAAAGGTTCATGATCAGAACCATCTATTTATGTTCATGATCGGAGATATATAATGTTGCCACAGCCATTCACTTGGACTCAACTCAAATGGCATGACTGCCAAACCAATATACCTCAAGTCATGCTGGAGATGGGTTGGGGCTCATGGTTGGGCTGGGTTCATCCTCAACCCAAACTACCTACCCTTACATTGAGATCCGGTGCACGTGAGCTACGTGAAGTCTTGTCCTCCTAAGACAATCGGTAGTATTTTTTTTATGGTCGTGTTTCACCTGCATTGTGCATTCACGTGCACTACTTAAATAGTAGGATATGAAAAGAGAGCATTAAAGCTAATAAAAGTAAATATGTTTTGGAGCTTTCTTGAGCCAAACGACGTTCTCACATGGGATGTGTTTGCAACATCCAACTATCCATCATGTGGGTCCCAATATGTGGTGGCATGTTGATGTGTTGCGTCATAGATGTATGTTTAATTGAAAAGAGCCAATAACGATTTGATGTTACAAGGTATTAAGTGGAGTCACTTCATACCATAAATTGATGTTGCAACTCGGCTGGCTGGGCTGGGCCCTCACAAGCTTGGGCTGAACCTTTAGGCCTACCCACCGGTCTAGGATTTGTCTGTTGAATTTGGTCCATTGACAGTGTTTCTGTGTACACTGTCCATTTGATGGACACTAATAGGACCGTTAGGACAAACCCATATAGAGTAGTATATTTGGACAATGACACATTCAAAGTATAGCCCACAACTTGGATGGTTTGGAATTATTGATACAATTCCTTGGAACATGGAAAAAGGATACATGAATGTTACTAGATGGTTTTGCAAATTTTCAAATTCACCAATATTAGTGGAAAAATGGGATGGGATGGCCCACCATAGCCCAAGCTCAGCCCACTTTCGACCGGGCATCGGTGTCAGCCAGCCAACAGTCATGCCCAATAAGCAGGCCCATCATAGTAGCCTGGCTTATTTAATTAACATTGGTGAGGTGAGTAATTAGATGTGGCCCAATCCAGAAGTTCCTGAGCTGGAATGTGATTCCTCAACATACAGATGGGCCGGGCCTGGACCCATGTCCTTTCAGCCAATGGGATATATTCGTGTTTGCCCTGGCCCAGCTTGGACCATTTTCCACCGTACCTGTGATGGCCCACGATGGATTTGGACAAGACTAAATTTTTTACAGCAATGCATCGGACAATTCGTATTGAACCCAGTTCAGGGCCCACCAATCCACATCTGATTGTGATTCCCCACACCAGTGGCCGTATGAAATGCCAGTAGCAAGATCCGTTATAAGAGTCCCTCTTCACTTCGAGGCCCACTTATGATCAGATCAGCCTAATTTTAAGACATGGCATCTGTTGATCAGAGGGCATTGTTCGATGAATGGCTTGGATCTTGCGTACATGTTCTTCATTTTACTAAATTGTACTACTCCTATAACTCGCAAATCTACAAATATGTCAACAAATCCGGACCCGTTTAATTACAGGCCACCTCATGATGGGCCAACTTTCGAACGGTTGGAGTAATCATGTGTTGCCAGCATTAGATCTAAATATTTCTTTCTCCAAATCATTATTGTGAATTGGCCACATTTCATTCAAGAGGCGGTCCATTGATCAGACAGTTCGGATCCATTGTCCAGGATCTCAGGATTCGTTACCCGAATCAAAGTCGACGACCCGACGGGTACGACTGGGCCCATATATGTTCAAGATGCGCCCCCAAAGTGGGGAACCGTGACTGGACCCGACATCTGAAGCCGAATAAGCCGTAATCGAGGCCGGATCCAATACAAACGTTTCTAGTATAAGCTAAAGGTACAAATTCAAGTGTGGGGCCCACCGTGCTATTTTAATGACATCCATTCTGTCGATTGTATGCGTCTCATAATTTAGTTCTTGGTATCAAAACTTCTGGCGGATTCAAAACTCAAGTGGATCACACCACTGGGAACAGTTGGAATGGAGATGCCCACCATTAAAAACCTTCCAGATTACATGCGGAGCCCACAATATTTTATATATGCTTTTTAACCCATTAGGAAGATGTACTAAAACGTGATTAATGGACACTCAAAAATTTAGGTCATTCTAAAATTAGTAAGGTGGGCCACAACACGTGATTTATAAGTTTTTTTTGTTTTTTTTTTTTTCATGATTTTACACATATCGACCACATAGTGTTGGATGGATCTGAATTTTGGATGCTAAGGAGAACATTGGGTGGTCCACATTATGGACGGATTGGATGTCACGAAAACATTATAGTGTGGCCCAAAATTTGATTTGTACGTTTAGCTGATTATAGGAACGTTTGCATTGGATCCGGCCTGGAAATATCGTCCTACTCAAGCGAGGAAATAGAGGAAATAGAGGACACGCTATGCTGAGGCATGAGTTTGTTGCATGTGGGGATGCAACTTTGGATGTGGGTTTCTCGAAAAATGCTTAGATTCAAGGTGTTTCGGAAAATGCAATCTTTAGTTCATGCTTTTAAGAGGATGAATTGTAGCATGCCACGTGGCTACAGTCAATGTGCTCATTTATTATGCGATCTTCGACAGAATGGATCTAATCTAATCTTGAATCTGATGATGATATTATTGGTGAGGCTATCTCTTACTGTCCTTTTAAGATTGAAAATCTTCCAAAAAAAATGTTCGGATAACCAGCATTAGTTAAAAAGTTTCTAAACTTTAGGAGATCGAACCGCCATATTCGAACCTAGGTTAGGAGAGAACCTCATCTACTAATTCCAAGCCATTCATTGATTGTAATAAATAGAATGAGAGAGCTGGATGAGAAGGCAAGTTTGTTTGAAGATAAAGTATTGGGCAGATCCAGTCAATCCAACACTGCAGAGATCGCAAGAGACAAAGATATCGCCCAGACCCTTCTAAGGCCAAACTTTGATCATGATTTAGAACTTGAGAGATTAAGATGTAATTGATCCTGTTTATCTAACCTTTCCAACACTCCATACTATCGTACAATAAATGATGAAAATGTTGAATGGGGTTTGACCCAGACTGTCCAACACCTTGAAATAGACAAGGTAGGTCATCAACAGAGATGTTGAATAGCTAAGATTGATCTGAGTCCCACTCTTAGTTTGGTTGTCTTGATTAAAGGAATTTTAACATATTTAGGCCTTATTTTTAGTGGGCCATAACTATCTCCACGGTGGATCAACTACGAGAAGAAGATTCGAGAAGCCAACGAGTCTGAATCTAAATGGAGTCCTTTTTTCCTTTCTAAGTTGTCAGTTCCAATGCAATTGAGGGGATTCCCACATCCAAAACTAGGATATGAGTACGAAGGATTCCAAAGCGACAAATAAGCCCAACTAGGGTTTTAATCGCTCCAAGAAGCTATAAAAAGAGTACGTGAAGAAGAGCTCAAGGTCCCATGGCAAATACACATTTATCTACTCTTTCATTTCTTTTATTAGCTTAGCTTAGTATAAGTAGCTTATGCATAGCGGTTCCCAATACATTTATTAAGAGTATGAGTAAATATCATCAACCTTAGGTGTAGAATAATTTTCAATTAATTTTTGATTCAATTAATCATATCAAACCAGTCGCATCTTGTAGATCACTTGCTTGAATTGTCTATTTCAATAGGTGAATCAAGTATTTATCTTAATTTTGTTTTGCTTTCATTTATTTATCTAATTGATTATTACTTTGTTGATTCTAATGGATTACATATTTTAATATCAATAAAGTTGATATTTGTTTAATTTATTATGTTTATTTGTACATTCTTATTCATTTGAAAGACATACAAATCTAAAGTTTGATGAAAAAAAAAAAAAGTCTTTAAAGATATAAACTCACATATGTCTATTGTCACAAGGTAAAAAGAATCAATTTGAAAGGGCTAACTTGTACCCTTTTAATAATCGCTCGAATGGAGCATAAACCAATTGTTAAAAGGATAATTGGATTCCGATCTAATCTCCGATTTATTCATTTCTGAGTCAAGTATACATAGGAGCACCAATAATTCAATAAAAACTTCTGAATCGACTAGACCTATGCGTGCCCGTATATCTTACTCTCACATAAATAAGTCACTTACAAATGTGTCTCTGGTTTGATTGAATTTACAGCAACGGAAGGATCATATATATTGGAACCTTTTTCATATGAATCCAAACCCAGTCATACCTCCTCTTAACCTTCAATTTGTTGGACCCAAATACAATGAGTAGGGTCCTCGAATCTGAGCAATATAGTGGTCTTACCTCTTCATAAATTAGATAATCCAGCTAAAGGCCGAGATTTAGAAAATCCATTGCGTCAGTAAACTGTTCCTTTGAATGCGAAGATGACACATAATTCCTAAAAATCGAAGGCAGACACGAAACTGACATTGCAGGCCTTGATCCCCCGTTTATTGAGTCGTGTCAGGTGGGCCACACGATCAGCCTTTACCAAAAGTTATAGTCTGTAAAGTTAGCAGGTGGGCCATCTAAAGACCATAGTTTGTGGGGCAAGCCCACGGTTTGGAGGCACAAGACATGCCTGGCTTGAACGGACCAGGCATGCAGGCCTGTCGAGTGTCGACGCTGTCATGCATGCAGCATGCACATGGTTTTAATGTATTGTATTCTGGGGAAATGATCAAATGGCCCACCCGAGAAGTTTTAGTCCCATCCAACCTGCCTATTCGATCCCAAAAGCTGCCCGGATCCTTAGGTGTGCCACACTACAGAAACTTCCACATGGAATGTGGGGTCCACCATATGTGTATATGTCATCAGATTCGCCTCATCAGGATGAATGGAAACAGGATATTCAATCCCTTCGAGAATGACGGGTAGCACTGATACTCGCAAGTGTCAATGTAGCTGTGCCCACACATGATGAGTTATAAGATCCAATCCGTCCATCACCGTAGCCCTTCCCCGAACAAATAAAACTGGCATTTTTTATAGCTGCTGGGCCACATGGTCATGACATAACTGATGGTTGGTAGATCGACAACAGTGCGAGGACCACTTGGGCATGGCATGACTGATGGTCTGTAGATCGACAACAGTGCGAATTCAATGTACATGCATCCCTGCAGAGAAGTAGACCGGCCTGATTTGGTCTAAGGAGTCAATACCATGGGGCCCACCTAACGAACGGCCTGGACTTGACATGTTGGCACATTGAATGGCCCTCAATGCGCCGTTCCATGTAAAGGGCCACCCCATATGGGTCACACAAGGAAACAAGCGCACAACAAGTTGACAGGCGGATGTTGAGATAGATAATGGGGCCCACACAGCTTTGACATCAGCTAGATGGCTGTTGTTGGGGTCACTAACCAAACCGCCTTTGTGGGTCATCGATAGCCAACCACCGTGTTGTATGGGTTTATCCAAACCATCTATCCATTTTTCCATATCATTTTTGAGTGTATGACAAAAGGTGAAGTAGATCTACTGTTTAAGTGGACCATACAATGGGTATTGAATGCCGATGATTAAAACCTTCTTTGGGGGGCAGAAGTTTTGGTGCTCAACCCTAGCCAACCCAAGGTTCCTGAACCTCAACCCTAACCCAAGCGGTTCGGTCGGGTAGATATATGCTAATATTTTCATTATTACATTAGTCTATTATATTTTCAATATAAGTTTTATTTTTTTATACATATAATTGTATTAATTATATATGTAATTATTTATCGTAAAAAATATTTTTTTTTTTTCTAAACAAACAAGCTAAAATATAGGACAACTACTTTAAAAGTCATATAGTGTATCAAGCAATCTATTTGGGAGAGAGAAATCCGTGTATCTTGTTAGCTTGAGTCATCGGAAATAATGTGGACCAATAAACTTGACGGCATTGGAATTTCCTGTGCCTTCAACATAGACGATTCACATTCAATTATAATTAATTTATAAGGATCTTATATATTGATCAGGTTTGGGTTAGGTCGGGCAACTCAAACCCAACCCAAGTTTTATCAGATTGGCATTTGTATCGCCCAAGCCCGAGACCAAACCCTATACATCCTGCCCAAGCCCAACCCATTGTTGGGTCGGGAGGGTTGGACCCGCCCAACTTTCATCCCTACTAGACAGCGGCTTGCAGTCGAATCAGACACCGCCACATCAGGTCCCTCCCCAGCTCTGTTCACAGCTGCCAATTTCAACATTGCTAGTGGAGATACTCTTGGACCCACCATAAGGTGTGTTTTATCCATGAGTCCATCCATCTTGGATTATTATTTTAGGGTAAAAGCCTAAAAAATTGATGCAGATTCAAATCTCAGGTGGACCACACCATAGGAAACACAATGGTGATAAAATACCTATCATTGAAAACTTTCTAAGACCCACCCTACTTTTTATTTGTCATCTATGCTGTTGTTTGATTAGGTCAAAGAAGGACAAAGGAAAAAAGAAACGAATATAAGCTCAATCCACAGGCACCAAAACCTTAACTTTTAAAGGGTAGGTGTTCAATAACTATTGTTTTATGTGGTGGTCCACTTGGGATTTGGATTTGTCTCATTTTATTTTTAAAAAACTCATGTCTTAAAATGAGCTGATGAAATGGATGGACAAAGGGGGGGGGGGGGGGGGGGGGGGGGGGGGGGGGGGCCTTCTGTGAGGCCTACTGTGACACATGTGTTTAATCTAAGCTCTCCATCCATTTTGAAACATCATTTTAATTCATTGCCCAAAGAGGTAGATAATAAGCTTGAGTGAGAAGCAGTGTGGGATGTTTATTTGCCATCTAACATACGGTCATATAAATCTAATAAAGGTAAAACATAAATATCTACTTAATCCAAAACTTTTGTGGCCTGCAAAAGGTTTTAGGCTACAAGTATTCAATCCTCACTATTTCCTTTGATGTTGTCCATTTGAGCATTCAATCCTCCTCATTTTTTAGCCCATTACTTAAAATGATTTTTCAAAATAGACGGACGGCATGGATTAAAAAAAACATACATCAAGGTGAGGCCCACAGAGCCCCTGAAAGGACCGTCGTCTCCAGCTAAGTCCTGGTGGGTAGTACCCAATCCCCGCCCTCAATCCACGTCCAATAGCCGGAGCCGAAGATCCAACTGGCGCTTAAGATCATCTGCCACGTGGAGCATTTATAAGAGGCCTCGGACGTTAGCTTTCTCTTTGATTCCTTTGCTTACTTCGCACTCCTCTTCGGATACCGTTTCGCAACTCAAAACCAGATCCGGTGTATCTAATGCATGCGGAGCACCGTACCTCCATTTCATTTATGCACATGTATGATACATTATCTTTAGATCTAATCCGTTCATTTGATAGTTCACACACTTATTGGACTAAAGTTTTGTAGGCCACTCTGTTTACGAAGTCCGTTTCTTTTATATGTTTTCATCCATGAAAAATGTGGTCCCGTTTATTAGACGGTCATGATAATAGATCAAATAAAATTCTTATTAGTGGTAAATCAATGCCGGAAATAAACACGTGCCACGTGTATGGCGCAGGATCTAGAGTAAACAAAATTCTTTGCATATGAAGGTGTTGCATCAGCTCCCAACGTTTAACCCCGGATGTTACGGGAAGATGGCCAGGAGTGCCAGCAGAGCGGAATATATGCTAGAGTCACCATCCTTTGGACCTTATCAGCATGACTATGATATGTTACTTATCCGTACGGCATTAGATGGATAATGCTTCCAAATATGGTGGATAAAGTAGCCATCTAATCTGTGAAGAAACGGTAGAAAAACAAAAGTGGTTAATAGTAAGTATTAATAGCAACGACAAGTCACGGATTAGATTGTCTAGAAAGTCATTCTTCAAAATGTGAGCCATCTATGACAGGGTCCACTATGGATGGTCTCGATTTACACATAATCGCCACCAGTAACGGTCAAAAAAATAGTTGTAGATATTCCAGTACTACCAGCTCCACCGCATCATCTCCCTCCCATCAAACGGCACATCTTTATATTTTTATATATATATATATATATATATATATTAGGATACGATACGGAAAATCAGGTGGATCCAAAACTCAGATGATCACTGGAGAGGGAAAATAGGAGAGAGTTTTCTATGTTGAAGTTTTCTCAGGATTTACCTTAGACCATTTATAAGGTCATGGATGAAGTGAAAACACAAAAACATAGCCCGATATAATATTTTATAGTCATACTAATGTTTTAGTGGTGACTGCATCCCCACTATTTCCTGGTTTGGACTACTTGAGATTTGGATTCACTCATTTTCCCACTATTTCCTGGTGGCACAACTCACACGAGCCTCATATGATGATGATTCATGTTCATTCATAACTTATAGGATAGCATAGTTTACACGAAGAACTTACTTTTAAAACCAAACCTATGAGGTCTGTAAGCTCAGAACATACCCTCTCCAAATGCCTAAGAAGGGGGGCTCTTGCCTTCAAAAGGAGAGACTGAAGAGCAATATACAAGAAGTGGAGAGATGAGAGAGAGAGAGGGAGAGAGAGAGAGACTGACTCACCGTTCTCTCGATCTCTTATTTTCTTTCAATCTCTTCCAATCTATTTCAACTTCAAAGCTAAGACTGTATTTTCGATATATTATTATGTACATTCTAACCCTCTTTGCATTGAACACCTGAAGAAGTAGTATATGCTCTGACGCCATATAAAGTATGCTCTACATTTGCTTCTCTTAAGAATTTTTTAGACATCTAAATCTTAATATTTTACTATAAGTGTCTTAAATCTTTTCTAAAAGCATACAACATGGTAAAGTAGATACTGTATTTGACACTAGCAATAAAAGGGTACCTAACCTCTTTATTTTCCATAACTGGTGTTATTATTTATAATCCACGTTGCAAATCTATCTAAGAGTCACTCGAGTAAGGAATTTTTCGATTTTCTTGATCTCTAGGTGATTCTGTAGCTTTCATTTTGCTTAGTGGTGACTCTAATCAATACATGGACATGAGTAAATTGCATGGTGTATTACAAACCGTATAAGTATAATTATTAACTTCTCTTCTTAATCCTTTTGCGTGGTTCACGTATGGATGTTTTAGTCTGGCCTTCATATGATATCGCCTGTATCAACTAAGCACATAAAATCATTAACGTTTTTTTCTTAATCTTTCCGCCAAGTTTGAGTATAGAGGTTTTATCCATTGATCTCATTAGATTTGGATAAACTATATTAACTGAGCATACAATATTTTAGATTTACAAAAGACTTACTTTGTGACTTACCGAATATCTTGATCCCATCACATAAAAATCTTAGTAAATTCAAATTCTCTTTATATATATATATATTATATATATATATATATATATATATATATACATATATATATATATATATATATATATATATGGAAATGGTTCTATGCAGCGCTCATGGGAACTTCCCATGAAGTCGAGTTGTGTGGGCCTCACTGTGATGAGTGTCGAACATCAACCCCTTGTATTTGATGAGTCCCCTTTAAATTATGGGATATTCCATAAATCAGCCATATAAGGAACTTAAGTGGGCCATACCATCTAAAACCATGTGAAGACATGCCTAAAACATCTAAAACTACTTGGTGGAGCCCACCTAAGTTTTGGATGTAGCTGAAACTTGATCTGACCCTCATCCAAGTGGGACACACACAATGGACGGGCTAGATTTGTGAACCACATCTTGGTAGGCCCAGTAAACGATCATCAATATTTTAATGGGATGGTAACCCTTCTCAACTGTTATCTATGATGTGGCCCACACAAGTCATGGATTACCCTGATTTTTAATTTTGTGGCCTATCATGCAATGATGCATCTTACTAATGGTGTTGATGTCCCATCCACGTCACAGTGGAGCCCATCCCCATAGCTCGACCGCATAGAACCATTTCCCATGTATATATTCGAATGCTTAGTTGCGCGTGAGTTTACACAAAACTCCTGCGAACTTTTTGTGAACTAATCATGCATGATGTAAGTCCAAAATCTGAACAGTCCGCCAGATGTAGAACCCTATTGAAAGGCCCAACTTTTACTTTGATCTAAAACTTTGGTGGGCCATGAAAAAATAAAACAGTTTCCTCCCTTGACTTGCATCGATCTTTGCTACGCCCACCTGAATTCTAAATCAGGATAAATTTTGGTCCCTTGGGATTTCATGGGATGCCGCATCACGTGGACTGTTTGTATTAGATGCCCATGACACGTATGAAGGTGAGCATGCATGCCTCTCTATATATCTCGTTTGACTCATGCAATCCTTTCGGACGGTTTAGCATGGACGCGTAATCTGCCAATTTTAACAAATCTCCTGTTGTTTTACGGTGCCAAAGAGATATCGATCTGAAATCCCCTCAAAGTCTCCCAAATTCGTCTTTAGTTCCAAACAACCCTAAAAGTCCCTGAAATTGTGCCCATAATTTTTTATTACCATTTTTCACATGTCAGAATCATTTGATCAATCTGGCTTTTGATCTACAGTCAATTCCACGAGCTTTACAGTGAATGGACGGTTCAGATCTTCATAGCCGTCTGCATGCATGGGCACAAATTGCTCCGGGGAGCAATGGCTCTCATGGTAAGTCGTAACCCTTTTTCAAGGTAAGTGCTTCGGGGAGCAATATGCTCCTTTACACGCATGACGCATCACACGTGGCAGCCACGCTAATGTGCGAGAAATCAGTGCAGTGCATAACTTTGGCCACCCAGAAGATAAAATATATACGAAAATGAGGGTCTTTGCATTTGAGATAGGTGGGTGGGCCACGCCTATCATAAATGAACTTTAATTGGACTTGCCAACTGTCCACTTGTGGCCCACCAATGACAACCACATGCTATTATTCTCTCCAGAATGTGACTCACGTGTCGGTTCGCACGCGTGTTCCGAGTGGGAGAACCGTGCGGGCCTCGCGGGCGTCTCTCTCTCTCTCTCTCTCTCTCTTTTTTTTTTTTATTCTGGGAATATAATGAGTCGATAATTCGATATTTTCGTCGAGGCCTTCCTTTTACAAGTGCTCGTAGAATATCTTATTCTACAATCGTTGTTGTGTGTGGGGCCCTCCAAAATCCACTCCGTCCATCGGTTGCGCCCCTTTTGTTTACATCAGTTGCACCTCTTCTGCTTACACCACAGGGAAAAACTTGGATAGTGCGCCTACCATTGAAACCTCCCAATCCATTTTTTATATTCCATCCAATCCATTCATCAGATGCGCCCCATCAAGATTAATGGACACGTTAAATCACACCATTAAAAAACTCATCTGGGCCCACCACCGGATTTTAGACACTGTCTTACATGGTGAGCCCACATGAGTTGTGAATAAGCTTGATTTTTGGAATTAACGGTAAAATTGAGGGGACGCACCTAATGCACGGACTGGATATCAAATACTCACAACCGTGCCAGACGCAGAGCGCTCGTAGAATAGCTTATTCTACGATCACTTGTAGAGGAAACGGCCCTTAATTTCGTTACCCTTTTCCTGTTTTGGTCACGTGGTTCCAGGTGGCATACAGCTGTTCGATAGCAAAAGAAGGCAAATCCAAGAAAACCCCCCGACATCGTACAATTTACGATAAAACCTACCATCTTTGGCAGTGAAAAAAACGAAAATTCCAGAAAAGTACCCTTCCATTAGACCGTTTGAGAGACCTCCAGCTCTCCAACGGTAACTTGCCACCCCAGGCCTCGTGTAAGGACAGCGGATCCTTCTCCTGCCAGAAGGACAAAATCGTAATATTTCCAAAACTAGAGCCATCACCGCCGTAAATTTCGTCTAAACTCGAGGGTCTTTCGGTAATTTCCACAATAAAAAACCCCGGAGAATTACAAAGAAGACAGCAGAGAGATTAGAGAGTGAGGAAGAACTGAAAGAGGAGGAGAAGAAGGGAAGGGTAGTTTTGGTATTTTTGTTTACGTGGAAGCAGCGAGCGAGTCATGGGCGAGTCAAGTGACTCGGTTTCTATAGACATTGAGATGATACCATTAGGAGGAAAGGTAGTAAAAATAAAAAAAGAAAGAAAAAATTCTCAATATCTAGCTTTCAATGCAGATTTTCTTTTTTCCTTTCACGTTTTCTCATTCTTCTTGTGTAATTTTCGGATTTTCTTTTTGGGTGTTGCAGGAATGTCTTGTTGAAACGAGCAAAGGTTCTATCTCTGTATTTGTATGCGGAGATCAAGAAAAACCCGCTTTAATCACATACCCAGATGTTGCTCTCAATTGTATTTACCCATTTTGCCCTTCTTTTATTTTATTCCCTTTCAATTTCTGGAATTGAGTTTTTTTTTAAAAAAAATTAAATTTCTGTTGTTTTGGTTTATGTCATTTGGAATTTTGTTGGGTTATTGTCTCTTAATCAGATCAAGTTTTAGAATAAGTGAATTTCAAATTTTTTATTTTTTTATTTTTTTGTCATTTGGATCTCTTTCTTTCTTGTATTTTTTCCCTTAAAAATTCATTGTTGGGTTATTTAATGCGATTTGTGGCTGAAGGCGTGTTTGGACGCTCAATTGAACTGAATTGCAATTCATTCGATTGGTTTATGGAGGGAATAAGCAATGTGGAGATTGCACTGTATATATATATTTTTGATAATGATGACCAAACCAGTAATTGCAACTCGTTGTGTTTCAAGTCCAACTTGAAATGATAGTAATTGCAATTCATGGGCTACTCCATCATTTTCAATTGAAAACATGGAAGAGAATTTCAGTTTTATTTTAATCTTTTTCTTTTTCCATCGATTTTTGGCAGATATGGCATGTTTCCAAGGCCTGTTCTTCTGCCCTGATGCCGCTTCACTATTGCTTCATAACTTCTGCATTTACCACATTGATGCCCCCGGCCATGAGGTCAGTATGGATGCATTTCTGAACAATTTTTATTTTGGTTTTTCTGGTTTTTGATTTTAATGATTTTAATGCATATTGCTGTCTTTTGTTTAAGAGTTGCTGCAGTTGGGAGCTGCCGTCATTTCTTCGGACTCTCCCTTGCTTAGCGTGGACGACCTTGCAGACCAGGTAGCTGAAGTGCTTGACTTCTTTGGGTATGTAAATGCTCATCACTGTGTTTGTAACAGTTTCTTGATACTCCTCGTTAGTCGCTGTGTTTGTAACTGTTTCTTGATACTCCTTGTTATAAAATCTAAACTCATTGACGAATCAAGAATCGTCCTAGTGGACTATCACAATATTCATATTAGTGGCTATGCATTCATTTGATATTGTCTATGTTTTGATGTTTGATCAACTTGAATAGCAATAACTGTAAGGGGGAAATAACCAAAATGTGGCTAGCTCAACTCATTCATGATTAGGGAACCTGCTACAAATTGTGATTGCTATCGTTTTAAATCCAATTTGAACCACAAGGAACCGCAACTAGTGGTTTGTTCTCACTTTGAATGATAATGGTGCTGCTACTCTAGTTCTCTTTATCGAATTGAATTAATTGAGGTTCAGTTCAATTGAACATCCAAATGTAACCTCAATGTTTGCGATTACTGCTTTCTGGGTTTTCCTCTTGGGTTGCTTTCTGAAAGTTTGCATGTTTTCTTATCTATTACAATGAACTGATTGACAAATCGAAAATTGGATTTAGTTGTTACATGTTGCAGTTTTAGCATTAACTATGTAGTGATATATATTCATCTCAGTTGCTATTATGTTAATCTTTATAATTATTTTATTGCTGGCATGTTTTCATTCTCAGCTCCTATTTTTCTAAGGGGCTGAGACTTATGGTTTTGCCACGTCACGAAGTGATTAGACGTTGCTCTGGTAGTTCTTTGTAGTTCTCTGAAATTCTTGCATCTTTTTATTGCTTTTGTTATTTGTCCAATCGTGTTTGCTAACAATAGATTCTTCCAGAAAAAGAAAAAAAAAAAAAAAAAAAAAAATCAATTTTCATGCTTTTGCATAGCCAAGGAATTCTATTTTTAAGTGTCACATGAATACAATTTATATAAAGATGGTTAAGAAGCAATCCCTCTTGTTAATACTAGAGTCTTGTCTGGACCTGTCTCCTCAAACCCTTTTAGTTTCTCCCCGACACATATTTAGTCTTCTAAATGGAAGAAAAGGAAACAGTCATGTTGTTTATCTTGTGCCTTAAACTATTTTCCATTTTTTCAAGTGAAATTCATGTTTTCTTAATTGATGATTCTTCTATTAAGGCTCAAAGAGGTTATGTGCTTGGGTGTTACCGCAGGTGCTTACATTCTCACACTTTTCGCGGTAGGTTTTTATTCTTGCTCTATCGTTTTAAAGCTTTCCGTACTTCATAACTTTATTAATCAACCTCACTCATTTTCTTGTTCTGTTTTGCAGACGAAATACAAGGAACGTGTTCTGGGGTTGATACTTGTCTCCCCTGTTTGCAGAGCACCTTCATGGACGGAGTGGTTCTACAATAAGGTTTTGGTCTCCTAAATTGACTTTGTGTGGAATTAGAGAAGTTGAAGGAAATCTTTAGTTTGTTATCTTGTTGTGTTATTTGATGTGTTATCTTGTTATCTTGAAGGTTCTGTTAAACTTGCTCTACTTCTATGGTATGTGCGGCATTTTAAAGGAGTGTTTGCTGCAGCGGTACTTTAGTAAGGTATTTCGATATTTTCTATTTTGCCAATGCATGGGCTTATTTGATAGGTTGTAAATTTGACTGATTTGCTCTTAGGAAGTTCGGCACAGCACACAAGGTGTGGAATCTGAAATTGTGCAAGCATGTTCGAGGGTTAGACAACTCTCTCTCTCTCTCTCTCTCTCTCAAGTTGTCTAAGTTGGATTTGTTTACGATTCTTATCTGGTGGTGATAACTTGTTATTTGTGTATAGTTACTGGATGAAAGGCAAAGTTCGAATGTCATGCGTTTCCTTCAAGCCATTAATCAGTAAGTCCTAGTGCATTATCCATCTCTTGCACCTTCAATGAATTTGATCCCAAGTCACTTGGTAGTGTTTCATTTTGTTTTTAATGATATGATTGGAGGAGGGTATATAAATTGACTTATCTCTGCAACTCGAGAGTTTCAGATTGATTCTAATTCTCAACTGGAATCAAAGCAGTTAAGTGGAAGCGCGGCAAATGAATAGGGCTTTAGCAAAATGGGGTCAGATAAAATGAGTGCAACTAAAAGATCATAATATGATGAATGCTTAAGCTACCCTCGTATGATTATGTACAGTACTCAAAGTTTACTGTTTTAGAGCTCCTCAAGAAAGAGTTCAAGCACTTCTAACACTGTTATAGCCTGTGTGATTTATGGTAGCGACAGCAAAGGTTTACAAGATCGAAATTGACTTTTGCATCCGTGGTCCCTGATACAAATCACCAATAGAACAAGAAACTGGCATGAACCAAACATGTTTAGACCCATATTTATTCGGGACTGCCGAATCTTTTGCTACAAAGCTGTAATGGTCAGTTACACATGCAACTTGACACTAAATGCTTCATTTTGAATATGGGGGTTCTGTCCAATTTGGATGTCTTTTGTGTCTTTGCAGCACTTCTCTAATGCTTAAGGGTGTGTTTGGAACTGAGTTGCAATAATCAATTTTGAATGAAGTGGAAATGACAAGAGTGTAGTGCTGCAATGTGGATTTGTGGCGACCAACAAACCCTAATTGATTGATTCCATGTGTTTCTCGGGTGGAAATGACTGACCAAAGTTGAACTCAAGAAAATTGTCATGGCAATTTTGAGGACTGTTTGAACAGCATGGCAATATGGAGTGGGGTGGGGCTAGCCCCATATTAGCTCATATATAATTGCCCATTTCAACTGAGGATCCAAGCATATGTCATTGGACATCCTTTTTTTATTTTTATTTTATATAATGTTTGTAGTGTCTTTTGTTTTTTTGCTCTTCTAAGGCACCGCTTTCAACCAATGTAACTGGTTAGCAGTTTCTCAATATATTTCTGGTGAGTGTGTTAATGAGTTGCAACTGGAAAGAGAAACAAACCAAACTGGGTTAACCATAATTGCAATGCTTATTCTTTAAAAAAAAGATGCTTCTGATGCTAACCATCTTATTCATTTGCAGGCGACATGACCTCACTGAAGGCTTGAAGAAGCTGCAGTGCAAAACACTCATTTTTGTGGGCGAAAGCAGCCCCTTCCATTCTGAGGCCCTCCACATGAATGCCAAAATGGATAGGAGGAAGAATGCTCTTGTGGAGGTGAAGTGGTGTCTTTCATGCTTTTGAACTTCTTTTTTTCCTTTTTATCCTTTTCTTACTGCATTCCATATCCTCAAGTTCCTAACAAAGCACATGAAGGCTGTGTTTGGATTCTCAATCAAATTGAACTGCAATAATTCGCTTCAACGTAGTGGAAATGACTTAAGTGGGACGAGCCCCGCTCCATTAATAAATAAGACTAGCACCCAACAAAGATACTTTTACCTTTAAAACAAAAAAGAAAATGTAAAGGGATAAAAGGGAAAAACTACTTCAAATTCATGTAATTTCTGTACTTGTTTGATGATCATAGAGAATTAGATACACTTGTTAACTTCGGGTGTCATTTCTTCTATGTTGAATTGGGTGAAAAGGACTGCAACTTGGGTTCACGTCAACCTGAACTCGATTGATCCAATCTTAGTTTGAGATGGGCTATCAAGGTCCTCAGGTTGGGTTCGGGTTGGAAACACCAACCCAATTTGAATTCGGGTTGGGTTCAGGTTGAGCAAATTTGTGTTGGGTTTGATTGGTTGGGAATAATCACATGTATTTTGGTCTGGTTGGGTTGAGTATGAAGTACTTTGGGTGGGGCATCTCAGGTTGGAATTTGGTTTGGGTTGAGCAAATTTGTGTTGGGTTGGATTGGTTGGGAATAATCACATGTATTTGGGTCCGATTGGGTTGAGTATGAAGTAATTTGGGTTGGGCATCTCAAGTTGGAGTTTGGGGTGGGGTGGGTCCTCTTGGGGTTGGGATGGGCTCCAGGTTGACCCTTAACCCGACCCAACCTGTGGAGTTGCACCCCTAATTGTTATTCAGTTCAATCAAGCATCCAAAAGCACCCAAAATATTACTCTGTCCTTGCAAGCTGAACACAAAAATCAGTCAAAACCGTTCTCACTTCTCGTTGAACAGCCTCTTCTAGAAATTTGCCTTATAAACAGGAACCCAGTTTTCAGAAACACTGATTGCTGAAATTTTGGTCACATGACAAGCATTGATTTTACTCTTTAAAACAATTTCATTTATCTTGAAGTGATCAGGTGATGAAAGGTAGGCCCGAGTCACTGAAACATTTTTAGAAGGCCATGTATAGTTGGGCCTGCTTCTGTCGGTCATTTGAATCATGAAAGTGCATTTAGTAGTGTTGTCACCATTTGCATGCAGCAGATATTCTGGAGGGAGATCAATAGCTCTATGTTTATGAATGCGATAATTATTGGTGGTGATAACAGGTTCAGGCATGTGGGTCACTAACAACAGAGGAGCAGCCTCATGCAATGCTTGTCCCAATCGAGTTCTTCCTCATGGGATATGGCTTCTACAGGCAACAGCCTCCTGCTTCCATTCCAAATGACAATTCAAGTCCCACCAACACATCAGCCAGCTCTTCATCCATCCCACTGGAGCTTCTCTCCCCAGAGAGCCTTGGTCTCAAGCTAAAACCCATCAAAACCCGGGCCACTGTGGAAGTATGAAGTGAAAGGGAGTGGGAAGGGTCTTCAGTCCACATCTGTATGTAGAACATGCCGGGCGCATGCACACATGCCCATGTTAAGAGGAATCATCAGGTCCTTTGGTCGTCCATAATGTTGATTCGACAGGTTCCATATTGATCGTTCTGGGTCCATCAGACCAATGGTATGGATAACCGCAGAGTGGGTCCCATTTGGATGTTCCACAGATCAGGACCCGATAATTCCTTGTTAATTAATTTGTGTGTGTGTGTGGTCTAAATGAGGTGGGACCGTTCTTTCTTGTAGATACAAATGTGATTAAGTTTACATTATATTCTATTCTTTGGGAGGGAGGAAGGGAGGAAATTTGAATTCTCTACTATTCATTTTGTATTTATTTACAATTTTTAACTTCTGGACCTGTAACATCATTTGTGTAATAATTCCCACAAGACAAATGAGAAAAGCTGAAGAGGCTTGTCAGGGGGACCATAATCCTCAATAACACCTGTTGTAGGAAGAGCATGCAACAATCGAGCTCGAGCTCTGATGATTGTGTTAAATCCACTCTGCCCATCAGTTGTAACACCCGACTTTAGCACCTCAACCCAATGATCAATATGATCAAATTCGTATGTGGGCTACACCAGAGAGGAGTGGGGACACACACAAAAGAAACCTTCCTAGGGTTCGACCGACTTATTTATGTTCCATCCAACCCATTCATCAGGTGAAACCCTCTATAGGATGATGAAGACATATACCAAAAAAATTATCATGGTCCAAAACTTAGTCAGCCAAACCGCACCAATTTATTGGTTTCTTCTTGTGTGGCCCACCTGATTTTTTATTTTATTTTTTTACACTAAATCTGATGTGAAGCAACTGATGGACCGAGTGGTAGCCACACGAGCATTGCGGCCGGTCCAATGGCGCTTCCTACAACAGGGGCTGGAGAGGATTCCAGTCCTTGCCAGAGCGCCACTTGAAAGAGGGAGGCTTGTTCTCTCTACCGTGCATGCGGATAGAACAAGTAGGCAATCAGAGGTGTCCGTACATCTTGTGTCCATCACGTGCACATGCCATTGCTCAAGGAATTCTTGTCCATTCACGTGTAATCGTGTATGAATATGGACGCTTCATTTTATAAATATCTACTTGTGCATGGGCCCACTTGATCACCGATGGATTGGGAAATAGGATTTGCTTCAATTTCGGGTCACGTCCAGGCCAAATCATTTTCTTTTTCCGGGTTTGGTCTTACGCCTGCTATGGTAGGCCCATTCTAGGCTCTCCGGTCTTGGGCCTTGTAGTGTCAGGCAGAGCCTGGCTCGCCAAAACCAGGCCCATGTCTGGTCATATCATGGTAAAATGGGCCCCGCTTTTATATAATAGATGCATAGGACTTGTGATGCATTGAGGCTTTATAAATCCACTCGTCATATTCCTTTGGAAGCTACTCTTGAACCCGTAGCACCTTCATTTCGGATGGCCAAACCACTCTTGAACCTGCGACACCTTCATTCCCTTGGTAGGATGAGCCAGGGAGGCTCGAAAGGTGGTGGTTTATGCTGTGGCAGATGTTAGGACAGGACGTGATCATTTAGATGCACGGGTATCAACGGAAAGGCCATCCCGTTGGGTTTTTGTGCCTGATTTGTATTGTCTGGGCTCAGGTCTTGAATCTTTGGGTCTCGACTCTCATCTAAAAGTTTCATAAATGGGTTGGGTTCACACCAAGTTCATGGATGCGGATTGTGTTTTGCCCCTCTGTGGGGCCCAACGTGATGTATGTGTTTTATCCACACCGTTCATCCATTTTTCCCGATCATTTTAGTATATGGTCCAAAAAATGAGGTAGATCCAAGGCTCCAGTGGACCACACGAGCTTAAACCTTGATAGGGCCCACCTTAATGTTTATTTTCCATCCAACGTCTTTATAAGGTCACATAGACCTGGATGCAGGAAAAACACAAATTTCAGCGTCCGTAATAAGTCTTTAATGATGAACATTCAATCCCCATTGTGTGGTCCACTTCGGCCTTGGATCTTTCTCATTTTTAACTCATACCATAAAACAAACTTAAAAAAAAATGGATGAACGGCATGGATGAAGACATACATACACGATGTGCTTCCCTTCAATTGTAATGTGTCAATGGTTTAGTTATGAAGACTGTCGATCTGATGGCTCCCACCCACAATGGAATATGAATGGTGAAAGTCCTGAAAAAAACCTCTGGAATATCCCAGCGATCTCTCTTTAAGATCTCCATTGACTTTCTTCATCAAAGTCTTTTCCTAGGTCACTCATCAAATTCTTAGTCAGCTTCTTCGAGATCTACATTGACTTTCTTCATCATGTTATTTCCTTCTTCTTGGGGTTCTAGGTTGGGGTACCATCAGATGGATGGCCTGGATCATAGTTCTGTAGCCATCATCTCTACATCCAATGGACACGGTTTACCTGCTTGACTGAAACCATTTTGTTGGTAAAACGGTATTCGGCACGTGGGTCATCGGTCGCATGTGCCAACAAGCCTTCTAGTAAATTACCTTGATCTGGCTGAGATATGTAAAAATAACGCCCTTACTTTGAAGAAAACCATAAAACCTAATGAAGGAGAAAATATTCAATGGTATGGTGCAAATGAGTTGCTTATATTGATAATAGAGAGTGGCCCAACAAAAGAAAATTGGAGACATGATACGAAGAGAGAATTTCATACAATGTAGATGATGGCTGGCTTAGCTTAAAAGGTTTTATGCGTTAGAAGGGGGGCTTGAAAGAGCCTTAAGCTGGGGCAGGAGGAGCTTTTTTAATGAGGTCTACGATTTTAGACTCCTCCACTGCAAAACAAAGAAATTTTAAGGATTTATTGTAAGTATGCATATTTGAATGTGTTATAGGCCTAATGGACAATTTATATCAAACCACATGGATTTCTAGTTGGTCAATCTTGGTTGTTCATTATCTCTGGCAGACATTTTATAGACTACTGTGAAGAAATCACATCCGATCAGTTTAAAATTGATGGCCAAGATCATTTCTTAAAAATGGGCCTCACTAACAATTTGAGCCTTCTAATTATTGGGGCCATCATGGATTGGTTATAGTTCTAAAGAATAGCTTTTATCAAAAAATCCTAGCCATCCCATCATTGGCTGGATAATGGATGGCTGAGAGGGCTATTTGGATCAAATCAGCCAAGGTCGTGGGGTGAAATGAAATGACAAAAATCACCCTTAAGTACATAATTTAAGGTGGTGGAATCAAGCATTGTGAGGCCCACAAGGATCAAGGATCGTGTATGAAATGGAACCTGTCCAACAGGACAGGTGCACCCACACAACCATGATGATTAGACAGCTAGAAAGCAGGCTCATCTAATCATTAGGTGGACACACCATAGAAAAAAAAAAACTTACACCACCCAAAATTCTAATGGGGCATACCTGATGATTGAACCGTTCTGATTTTATTTTTATTTTTATTTTTTTATTTTTTGGTTCAGTTCATAATCAGGGGTGTGCATACGTTAGGCTGGATTTCATACACACAATGTGGGCCCACAATACTCAATTCCATAAGTATTTATTAAAAAAAGAATGCCAAGGATATTTTTGGCATTCACCTTCCCAATTCATGGGGCCCACCTGTCTCAAGAATGAAAGAAGAGAGGGATTACCGTGTTCATCTGGAGTCCAAGTACAGCCGACTGGGCAAACGACTAGTTTACAGTTATGGGGATTCCTTCCATATTCCTTGATGCATCTGTCCACACATTGATTATAGCAATCTCCAAATGGCCATCTTTCCCCAGTTTGAGCCATTGCAAGAAGGGCAAAGGCCAACATCAGCACCACCACAACTCCTTTTCTAGCAACAGCCATCTCTCTTTCTTTCTTCTCTCTCCTCTCTCTCGCCTCTTCTTGCTGGTGAGGAGAGATGGAATGGGGAAATGGGTACTTGTAGGTTGTAAGTTTGTTATTTTTGGGTTGGTTTGTTTTGATTTCCTTTGCTTTGGGGGTTGTATTTTTGTGGTCTTGGTATGGCACAGTTCCGCCAGACCTTTCTCCAGAGCAAGACCATTTCAATTTCCATTATGAGGACCGGTTCAACCGCTCCTGATTTGCTTATATACCGGTGATGGACCCACATGGATACCAATCTCGATTGTCCATTTGGTGGGTGGGCCCTATGATGAATTTATTTTCCATCTTTTTTGGGTTTTAATTTTGTGTCCTAGCTGCATTGAGATACTTTGGCAGTCCAATCTATTGACCCAGACTGTTCGCTGGGTAAAACATCACACTAATATGACAAATCTTAACTATTTGATTGATGTCGTTAAATATGGACGGTCAAGATCATTTACACAAAAATTGATTTGTTATGAACCATCATAGATTGTTTATCATTTTAAAGAATCACATTTGTCAGGTAAACTTGGCCATCTCTTCCATTGCTTGAAAAGAGATGGATATAGAAAATAAAGCCAAATCAAAAGAATATATTGGTTCTCCCTAAAATTGTTTGGCAGCTTTGATTTTTAGGATATGGTTGTTGGGGGCCTTGCACAAAACCTTAGGATCTAGCCTCTCAAAACAAATCAGAATTATGAGATAATAAAGCAATGAAATAAATCAAAGCACAAACCACATGACACAAGATATTTTTACGTGGAAAACCCTCAAAAAAGTAAAAACCATGGGACCTAGTTCAGATCAACAATCCACTATGAAGTAGAGCGTTACAACCTTCTTCACTCACGCAGGAGTGAATAAACAATAAGAGAATAAAAGAAAATGGAGAGATCTCACCGATCACGAGGACGTAGAAGCGCTGAGATGTCGAGCACACAGCAGATCACCTCTACGAGCATAACCTTCCTTATACAAGCTTCCTCTTTCTCTTTCTCTCTCTCACACCTTTGATAGCCCTAAACCCTTTAGCAAATCCTTGCAAAGCTTTAGGAAACCCTTTTGCATTGCTTAGAAAAGCCCTAGGCACCCCTATTTATAGTTTAGGAAACTCCCTTTCGCACCCCTTGTGAAAGAGCCTCGGATTTTCACAATCCACATAAGATCCGAACTCAAATCTGCGTAAGCTCGACCGGTCGAGCACTTCCCTCGACTGGTCGAGCACCTCGGAGAAAAACATTGGATGGTCGTTGGACTTTGACTCGAGCCCCACTTAACTAGTCGTGCACCAGCCCTCGACCAGTCAAGCGAAGCTCACGACCAGTTGAGCATGGAAAAAACCCCATCAATGGTCTCTCCACGATGGGCTATGACAGATAAAAGATCCAGATCTTGTATGTGTGTTATGTGTAAAGCTGGGCACAGAACGACTCAACTTATCAGACTCGTTCACAGCTGACGAGACCCGAACCGAATGGGTAAGTCAGTCTGAGCGGAGTAGGCTTCGCCCAATCCGAACTCAAACCGAGTCGAGTCGAGTCCGAGTTACCCAATAACTCGACCCGACTCGATCCCCTCAGACTCGACTCAACTAAGATTTGGGTATATATAAAATAAAAAACTTTAATTTCTAAGTATCTCTAACCCTACTCGCTGCACCTAGCCTCGACCCCGACCTGATCCCAAATTCTCTCTCTCTCTCTCTCTCTCTCTCTCTCTCTCTCTCTCTCTCTCCTCTCTCTCTCATTTCTCAATCCGATTTGATGCCAACTCAAACCAACTTGGTACTTTTGACCGGGTTGGACTCAGTCAAGATTAGTGCAGGCCAACCTGGACTCAGATCGGCTCAGGCATGCTAGACTCGGTACTGAGTTGGGTTGAGTTTAGGTCAGGCCTATTTCAAAACTGGATTGAGTCGGGTCGGCCCTAACTCAGTCCGACTCAACTCGATGCCCAGCTCTAGTTATGTGTATCAAATATTAGTAGGGGTTGGCAACCGACCAGCCTGGGTGTGTCGGGTCCAGATTCATAACTGAGCTGTGCTAGCTGTGCTCAAGTTCATAGTGGCCTTCCCACGGCTCAGTGGTAGATAGAGTGCCTTTCAACACTTCCCATGACTTATTCTATAACAGGATGCATGTACCATCGTAATGCAAGGTCCCAATCCAATCTGTTAACAAGCTACCCCATTCAGTTCATCATGTGTCCCAAATATCAACCCGATCCAAAACACAAGTGGGTCACACCATATGGACTAGCCCACCAGTAAACCCTTCCTGCCTGTTGGTCATTGTGTTTTTAACATGCCATACGTTCACATTCAAAAATATGCGCCCAACAAGGATCAATGGTCAAAGTTGGGCTATTCCAAAACTCGGATGGGAGTCATAGCTTGTTTTAGATGTTTTAGTCATGATTTTACAAGCCGTGGCCCAGCTATGTTTTGAATCAGCCTGATTTTTGGGCTCCATGGTGAACTTGAGGTGGCCCACCTCTTCTAGAACCACTGAATTGTTTAGATCCACAGATCAAACCATCAGCATTATAACTAATGAGTTTTACTAATGTTCCCACCTTCATGGGACCTTAGCAATGTCCCAGAGCTTTTAATTTACACATGGATGCCTAATCATCAATTTGAACCATCCATTCTTTCAAACATTTAGGGACAACCTATCCAATCAATAGCATGGAAAATTGAGTGGGAAAACAAAATAGGTCCAAACCTCATCTTGAACCATTTATATATCCAATAGATCCCACCTTATATTACTTATGATTCCAAAGTAACAATTTGATTTAATGATTGAAACCTGCTATCTACATCTCATAGAAATTGGGTAGCGGGAACAAATTGGCCTCATTCATGGGTTAGAATCATCTGATCGGCATGATTCTTGTAACATGGCTTGCTCCCAATGACATTATTGAATGAACATCCCAATTTATTATTGAGCTTCCATGCATAAATTAAAAACTTTGGGGATGTTGCTAATCTCTCCCATGTAAGCAAAATCTATAAATGATGGTTAGGAGTGCTAGGCTGATACTGTGGAATGGAGGATTGCTTGTCCATCAATTATGAAAATAATCAAAATTTTGTGCTCGTTTGTTTGGCATCTCTGATCTAATCTAATAAGTGTTACTCTAAAATTAAAGTTAGAGAGTTGAGACTTTTTTTTTTTTTTTTGTTCTAGCACTTGTATCATAATAAATTTGTTTCATAAAATCACTTTTTCAAAACTCAAAAAAACCTTATTTTACAATAAACTTGTCTCATAAAATTACCTTTTCAAAACTTAAAAAAGCTATTATTTGAAATAAGCACGGTTAGTAAAATATTCAAATAAGAGTTTTCTTTTAGGTCTTAGGCCTTTTTTGGATTCCGTCTTAGCCTACTATGCTAGACCCTTCTAAGCTTAGGCCTTGGGCGTTGTAGCATCAGGCAGAGCCTGGACAGCCAAAGCCAGGCCTATGCCAGGTCATATTATGTGGAAAGTCTATATCATGGAAAAATGAGCCTCGCTTTTATATAGAACTTGACATGAACCGATCTAGCTCAGTCAAGTTGGTCGACTCCACTCAGATTGGATGTTGGTTTTGGGCCCAGTCAAGCTATTTTATTGAGTTCAAAATAATTTCGATCCAAGCTCGAGCTTAGCTTAGCACGGCTCAACTCGGCTCAAAGCTCAATTCGAACTTGATTGGTTCGACTTTGCCCGATTATATATATACATACACACACACACGGAAACGCTCACCTGCGAACCGGTTCGTACGTACTACATACGAACTTTTTTGAGAACTCATCCTATCTGATGAGTTTCGAAAATCTGAACAGTCCACATGAAGCAGAACCTCATGAAACCCCATGGTACGAAATTTCACTTTGATCCAAAACTTTGGTGGGCCATGAAAAATGCAAATAGTTTCTACCCTTGATTTGAATTTCTCTTTGCTATGGCCCACCAGAATCTTAGATCAGGGTGAAAATTCACTGTTAAGGTTTCATGGGATTCCGCATCTTATGGACCGTTCGGATTCGACACCCATGACACGTGCGTAGGTGCGTAGTGAGCATGCCTCTCTCTCTCTCTCTCTCTCCTCTCTCTCTCTCTCTCTCTCTCTCTATATATATATAATAATATATATATATATATATATTATATATATATATATATATATATATATATAGGCATGCTCACCTACGTACCTACGCACATGCACACCTTTGCACACGTGTCATGGGTGTTGAATCCGAACGGTCCATAAGATGCGAATCCTGAGGCGAATTTTCACACTGATCTAAGATTCTAGTGGGTCATAGCAAAGAGAAATTCAAATCAAGGGAAGAAACTGTTTGCATGTTTCATGGCCCACCAAAGTTTTGGATCAAAGTAAAATTTCATACCAGGGGGTTTCATGAGGTTCTGCTTCATGTGGACCGTTTAGATATTCGAGACTCATCAGATATGATGAGTTCTCAAAAAAGTTCGTATGTAGCACCTGCGAACTGGTTCACAGGCGAGCGTTTCCAAGAGTGTGTGTGTGTGTATATATATAATATATATATTATATATATATATAAAAAGCTTGAGCAGCGCCCTAAAATCCATTCCCCCCCCCCCCCCCCCCCTCTTTTTTTTTTTTTTTTTTTATTTTATTTTTTCGCTTGATCATCCTTTTATGTATTTTCACCTTAGCTAACCCGAGTTGTCGTCTGACCCGTCCTTGCCTATCTGAGCAGAGCACCCCATCCAACCCTAAATCCTGACCAACCCTATCCGAGCAGAGCCTACAGAGCACCCTGTCCGACCACTCACCTTAGTCGACCTGGGGGATAGGTGTGGGCTAGTGAAAGTGAGTTTATGCTTGGGGTATGGTGCTGCCTGTTGGAACTTGGTGATGAACAAATTCTGAATATTTTAAGGCTGAATTCAGGACAGATGGAGGTTGATTTTAGGTTCATGAGATGGACATATTGTCTACTTGGGGCAAATTGTTGGCTGATAGTTTAGGGATAGATTTGTGAATAAAGATTAAGTAATTAAAAATAAGGGTTGGTATGCGGCCGTTATAGGCTTGATTGGGGTGACATTGGGGTCGCTGAGAGGTGACAAATTTGAAGGTTGTTGAGGTTGTGGATAGTTTAATGGGCTGACTGATTTAGGGGCCGTTGAAACTAACAATGGGACTTTGGATTGGGTTTGTTGGTTGATTAGAGTATATTAATGTGTAACGTTGATGGGGTTTCAGGTCTAAGGGGCTAAAGTAATTTTGGGGTTGCATGAAATATTAAATCTGAAATTTAGAATGAAATATGATGGTAAGAGATGGGGATTAATAAACTTGCATATCCACCATACATGTGGCAATCTATGATTACAATACAAGGTCATTTGGTTTGGAACTTGGGACTGGGAATTTTATTTGTTACATATTAATTGGAATTATGTGAATTAGACTCATATTTAGGTGAATTTTATACTGTGAATTAGAAATATTAATGTTACATTGTGAATCATACATGTGAATTAAAATTAATGTAAATCATGTTTATTGTTAATATTTAGAATTGATGTGAATTATGTTTATTGTTAAATTGTTTGAATTTTATATTGTTAGTTAGGTTGTTGTTATATTTTCATCAACAATATTCTCCAAGACAACATGATGTTAAAGAAGGATTAAGCATGAGTAATGTTATGGGAAGATCTGAGCCACTTATATAATTCCAAAGGCCGAGACCATACTAACTCAGCCGGGCGAGCGAGCAGTGATCATGATGCACAAATTGAAAGATCGCAACAAGTCACAAAGGAGGCTTCTACTTTGAGGTTGGTAGTCGGATCGACAACCTATGTTCCGGGAAAGGACGACCGAGCCGACCCCTCGTTCTCATTCTCATCTTCACCTTCTATTTGAAGGAGGCCGAGCTCTCGCCCCTGTCCTCGCCCCACACCCTTCCGAAGGAAGCTATCTCAGGCCGAGGTCGGGGAGATGCGAGGATATTATGCGCTAAGCTAAACTTGAAAACTACCATAAAAAGACGTGGCCGATTACTTTGGGCGCAGATACGCACGATGTGCATAGTACAACGCATGATCCTTGGATTGCGCATAATATCCTCACGATCCGAGAATATCCTTGAAGGAGCAAATCACGCCACGATTAACAGACCCAGATCAAGTCGATGGTCAAGTATAAGTACACAAGGATCCCATTACTACAGGTACGCAATATCTTGCACTCTCCCTCTACCTTTCAACTTAGACCCCGATTCCCTTGACCTGACTTAGGCATCGGAGGGTCCCCCGGCTTAGCCAGGGTCTCCTTTGCTCACCCTTTGTGCAGGACCAGGGTCTATTCGAGGAGTGGAGAGCGATCAAGATTTTGACTTCAACAAGTAAAATGAAGAAGAGCAACAAACCATCCACGTTTTTCTCTAGTCTCAGTATATTTCAGAGGGTGTTAGGTACTCTGTATAAATCTGCTCACAAAGAAAGCTTAAAAAATCGAATTAAAACTATACAAGATCACGATAAAAAACTCTCACTACTTCCTGATTTAAGAAAGGTGAACGAGTACCTATATAAAGATTTAGATAGCAACTCAAGCTCAGCAAACGAATTTCATATAGTAAAAAACATAGAAATGCATCTAAGGATGGATTGGACGGCGAGAGTGATGGATCTAATTAAGATGTAGGATGTAACTATCATGGACATAGCTATAGTTATATTGCTAGGAAGGCACTCATCCTATAGAAGATATTAAAAAGATGTTGTGAACAATGTAAGTTTGTAATGTTTTCACTTTTCTGTTTGTAAGTTGTCATTGATTTTCACTTCTACATATATGAATATGATATTGATGGACTGAATTTTATTCCTTGGATTTTATATACAAACTAGAACTCGACTCAACAACTCAAATTCGACTCAAAATCTCGAGCTTGAACTTGGCTCAAGTTGGACCGAGCTGCTGATCGAACCGAGCCGAGCTTGCCAGTCAAACTTGAGGACCGAGTCGAGCCCAACTTGAGCTTGCCAAGCTCGACTCAATTTGGCTCGATGTCTAGCTCTACTTTTATATAATAGATGCAAAAGACTAAGACTTATGATGCATTGAGGCTTTATAACTCCACCAGTCATATTCCTTTGTAAGCTACTCTTGAACCCATGGCACCTTCATTTCTTTGATAGATGGTCCAAACCACTCTTGAACCTGTTGCACCTTCATTTCTTTGGTAAGATGGGCAAAACCAATCTTGAGCCCGTGGCATCTTCATTTTCTTGGTAGGCTGAGCCAGGGATGCTCATAGAGGCGGTGGCTTACCCTGTGACAGATGTCAGGATAGGACGTAATCATTTAGATTCACAGGCATCAATGGAAAGGCCATGCCATTGGGTCTTTTTGTCTAACTTGTATCGCCTGGGCTGAGGTCTAGTATCTTTGGCTTCTGTCTAAAAGTTTCATAATTGGGCTGGGTTCACGTCAGGTTCATGGCCCCGACAAAGGAAGCGGATTGTGTCATGCCCGTCTGTGGGGACCACCCTGGTGTACTTGTTTTATCCGCACCGTGCATCCATTTTTCCAGACCATTTTAAGATATGGTCCAAAAAATGAGGTAGATCCAAGGCTCAAGTGGACCACACGACAGGAAGCAGCAATGATAATGACACCCACTGTTGAAACCTTCCCAGGGCCCACCATGATATTTATTTTCCATCCACCCTGTTCCTAAGGTTGCATATACCTGGATGAAGGCAAAACACAAATTTCAGCTTGATCCAAAACTTTGGTGGCCCACCAGAAGTTTTTAATGATGAGCATTCAATCCCCATTGTATGGTCCATTGAAGCCTTAATGATCTATAAAAATGGATGAACAGCGTGGATAAAATCCGTACATCACGATGGGCCTCACAGAGGCCAGGACGCAACCCACTTCCCATCATCCGACCCATTGCCACCCCCATTGATAGTGCTTTAAGATCATTTAATACGTCCAATCTCACGATAGATATATATGCATGTAAATTGAAGTGCCCAAATGAAAAAAGGTGTAAAGATGTGCATTTGCAACACATCGTTTGCGTTACAACGTGACCTTCCCTTCAATTGTAATGGACCCATGGTTTGGTTATGAAGAATATTGTTGATCTGATGGCTCTAACTCGCAATGGAATGTGTACGGCGAAAGTCCCCAAGAAAACTTAGGGGAGATTCCAGCGATCTCTAATTTTGGTCTTTCTTTCACATCTCTATTGACATTCTTCATCAAGGTATGTTCCTCGGTCACAGATCAAATGTTATTATGGATCTTTGAGATCTACATTGACATTCTTCTCGGTTCTGGGTTTGGGAACCATCAGATTGGATGGCCTGAATCATTGGGCTGTGAACCTCACCTCTACATCCAATGCATATACGGCTTATCTGCTCGACTGAAACCATTTTGTTGGTAAAAGAGTATTTGGACCGTGGATGCCTGGACAGTCTTGTCATGGGCTCATGAGCCCACTGTAATGTATGTGGTTTATCTAATCCGTCCATTCACTTTAAACTATAATTATAGTTCATGATTCAAAAAACGAGGCAGATTGAAGGCCCAAGTGGACCACACCAAAGATAAACGATAGAGACTTGATTTCCACTGTATCCTACAGTGTGGTCCAGTTGAGCCTTTGAATCGCCTCATTTTTTGGGCTCATGCACTAATATTATCTGTTAAAATGGATGGACAGCTCAGATAAAACACATATTTTTGTGGGCCCCATGGAGGGTTCTTAGGAGACTATCAAAGTCTAGGTGGGATATAACTTTTAGCTACAGATTAAATTTGTAACAGTATAACTAAGGTTTATATTCTTAGCAAAATGTTCCTGAAATCCGTAGCCTTTGCTTATTTTTTTAGAAGTGATATTTTTGGGTTGGCCTACTCTTATTGACCCACAAGGATGTGATGTGAGACCAGATGTTTTACTGTATCCATTGTACATTTGGTAGGTAGATATTAATTTTTAGGACCGTGACTGGCTCAGGCCTGTTATGAACCAAAAAAAATAGGCCCCATCCAGCCTATGATGCTCACACCCAAAGCAAATATATATGCTGGCTAGACCTGGGGTACCCTCTTTGATTAACTATTTAGTACTGTCAATCAATCGTATCATCTTTCCTTTAGGTTTCGTAACATTGAGTTGCAATAGGGATATAGATCATACAAAGCTTTTTTTGCAGGAGCCTTTGTCCATGGACGTCTACAAATCACCCATATTCAATCATGGGTTTATCCCTCTATGGATTTATTGACTTATATTCAAAGAGGTCCATTGGCCACTCATCATGTGGGTGATCGATGGCATGTGCAAACAAGCCTTCTAGACAATTACCTTGATCTGGCTGGCACATGGATAATTAAAACCATGGATTTATGGTTTTTTTTTTTTTTTCAAGAAAACCATAAATCTACTAAAGGAGCAAATATTCAATGGTGTTATAAAAAGAAGTTGCTTATATTGATAACATAGAGTGCCCCCAGCAAGTGGAAGTTCGAGACATAATATACAATGAGAGATTTATTACATTTCATTGGCCACGCAACATAGATGATGGCTGGCTAGCTTTAAAAGGTTTTACGCCTCAGGAGGGGTACTCGTAGAATCTGGGATTGGAGGAGCGTTTTTAACGAGGTCTATGATTTTAGCCTCCTCCACTGCAAAACAACACAGAAATTTTGAGGATTTATTGTAAGTATGCATATTTGAATGTGTTATGGGCCTAATAGACAGTTTATATCAATTGACAGAAATGTTCAGTTGGCCAATTTTGGTTGTTTACTATGTCCACCAGACATTTTACGGGCTACTGTGATGAAATCACATCCGATCAATTTAAAATTGATGGCCAAGATCATTTCTTTAAAATGGGCCTCATTAACAGTTTGAGCCTTCTGATTGTTGGGGCCATCATGGATTGGATATAGTTCTAAAAAATAGCTTTTTATCAGAGAATATTCCTAGCCATTCCATTATTTGTTGGATAACGGATGCTTAGAAGGCTAACTTACAAATGGATCAGATGAGCCAAAGCCAGTTTTGTGGATTTTCACTCTGTAGCCTAACAGACACCACGTTAATTGCTCGAACAATGTGAGTGTCACACTCAGAGCAATGTATCCTATTCCTCCCTCTATCTGTCTCTCTCAAGAAAGGTGCTGTAAGTCCCACTTTTGAACCTGATGGGGCCTATAGTTTGATTCTTTAAAAGGGATTTTTACCACCAAATGCCCCAACAATTTTAATTTTGCCAAAAGGTCTTAGAAAAATTGAAAAGGTAAAATGACAAAATCACTCTTAACATAATTTAAAGTGGTGGAATCAAGTATGTATGAAATGAAACCTGTCCAACAGGTGCACCCAACCAACCATGGTGATCAGACAGCTAGAAAGCAGGTCCGTCCAATCAATAGGTGGGCATACCCTAGAAAAAAATAAAAAAACTTACATCACCCAAAATTCAAATGGGGCTTACCTGATGATTGAACCGTCCTGATTTCTGGTTCAGTTCATAATCAGGGGTGCATGCGTTAGGCTGGATTTCATACACACAATGCGGTCCCACATTACTCATTTCCATAAGTATCTATTAAAAAACGAATGGCAATGGTATTTTTGGCATTCGATCACCTTCCCCAATCCAATATAAGAGAGCATCAGATGGATGGAAGGCCTGGATCACCGTACCATGTGGCCCACCCTTGTGAAGAATGAAAGAAGAGAGGGATTACCGTGTTGATCTGGGGTCATAGTACAGCCGACCGGGCAAACGAATACTTTACAGGTATAGAGATTCCTTCCGTATTCCTTGATGCATGTGTCCACACATTCATTATAGCAATCTCCAAATGCCAAGCTTTCCCCAGTTTGAGCCATTACAAGAAGGGCGAAGGCCAACATCAACACCACAGCTCCTTTCCTAGCAACAGCCATATCTCTTTCTTTCTTCTCTCTTTTCTCTCTCGCCTCTTCTTGCTAGAGAGGAGAGATCGAATTGGGAAATGGGTATTTGTAGGTTGTGCGTTTGTTTTTTCTTTTATTTTGCGGTTGTATTTCTGTGGTATTGGATGTTTCAATTTACATGATAAGGACTTATTCAATGGCCTGATTGGCTACTCTATCTGTTATGGACCCACGTGGATGAGAGGTTGGATTTTCAAATCTCCATTGTCTATTTAGTGGGTGGGTCCTACCAAGGATTTGTTTTCTATTTTCCCGCGTTTCAATTTCCAGAGGTGCTCCAGTGCACTCGGAGCACTAGTGCACCTAATTGTATTGTGATATTTACCCCAATCCATTGACTAAGCCTGTGCAGCCCATATATCATGGGTTACCATGAAAATATCATACCGATATGATAAATATTAACTGTTTGATTGATAGCCTTGTATATGGACGGTCAAGATCATTCACAGAAAAATGGGAACATCCGTCCATTTGTCAGGGACCATTATTGGATTACTTATGATTCTAAAGAGTCATTTTTGTGGGTAAACGTAGCTATCCCTCCCATGGTTGGAAAAAGGATGGCCATAAAAAATAACATAAAAGTAAGGATGGGTTGGATCATCTTATCAATGTCATTTTGGTGTGTATTCAGGAAATGTGTTCTAAACTTAAGTGGACCTCTAAGATTGATCTATTGAGTCATACTGACTGGAAGATCTAATCCATCCTTAACTGTGTTATTTTTTGTAGCCATCCTTCTTCTTCTTCTTCTTCTTCTCTCTTTTTTTTTTTTTTTTAAAATTTAAATTATAATAAAAATAAAAAATAAAAATAAAAATAAAAGCGGTGGATGGGATGGTTAGGATTGCTTGACAATAAATGGTTCTTCATAATCATAATTAAGCAATCCATAGTGATATCCCAATTACATGGATGAATTAAATTGTTGATTGGACATTTTTTTATATAAATAATCTTAGCCGTCCATTTATTTTGGGCTATTTATCAAATGGTTAATTTTTTAGATCAGTGTGATGTTTTTATGGTAGCCCATAGACCTAGTGAATAGTCTATATTGGTGGATTGGACCCTCAAAGTAGCTGACTGCAACTAGCTGGAGAATTTAACTTAATAGTGTTCTAAGAGCACTAAAGCATTTCTCTTTTTAATGTATATTCGCTATTAAGAGTAAATGTAGTTGGGAGCTACCATTTGGGACACCCATTGTAGCCCATGTCTCGCTAGTGTTCGATTTTCATATCTTCGTGTGTGTGAATGCTGATTGCCATGTTCCCAGTGGTTTTCATTTTAACTGAGGATGCAAATGTATGCAAAAAATAAAAAAAATAAAAATAAAATCAACGTTTGATGGTGATAACATGTTTGGGCATGCAAGCTGCTGATGACAAAGGAGCAATCTCATCCGATCCTTGCCCTCATTTAGTTCTTAAGGGATCCAACTTTGTTAGAGTATCTTAAGAGTATAGGATGTGCATCTTCAATTGTACATGTACAACTTGTATATACTAAAGGATATAAATAGTATGAATGGATACATGTATATTTATTAAGATTGCCCAGTTTTTGAGGCCGGATCCTCTACAAACAAACAGTTGTATGTGTTAAGCTTAACAAATTGGTGTATGGGACTCATCTTGTTGCGTGCATGAAATCCAATCCGTCCATCACGTTTGTATTATGTGGTTCTCCTTGTTGGCTAAAGATCATGCCAAACCAAATATCAAGTGGGCCACACCACAAGAAAAAAAACACCACCACCACTCGTTACTTATGAGATGGGCATGCACTTTTGTCAATTTGAAAAAAAACTACTCCCGATTCTTTGTTAAAAAAAAAAAAGACCATGCAGAAGCGGCTCTCATTGATGGACAGAAGCCGATTGCATGGTGTGCCACACATTGAACTTGGTAGTGTGTTGACATCACCAAGTTCTGTGGGCCCACCATGATATATTCGTTATATCCAAACTACTTTCATGTATTGATGCTACGAAGTATGAGATGGATGCTTCTCATGTGATTGGTAGGCAAGATCTCGAATTATAGGAAGATACATCATACATAAAGAAACTGGTTCGAATACTGGATCGTAAGGAGCACGTGTCATGCAATAAAATGGTACATTTATTCAATGTTTTATAGAGTTATTATGGAGTAGATGCAGCATCTTGGGAGCAGGAAAGAGATTCGCTAGAAATATCCTCGAGGAGTGGTTTCAGGTAAATTTCAACGAAAATTTTCTTTTTATGGTAGAATGTAACACCCGTGAAAAATAATAATTGAATTTAAGAGAGAGATTTCGTATCTTATCTCCATCTCTTATTCAAATATAATCCTTATCTCTTATCTTATCTATTATCTTATTTCAATCCCTAATCATTCTTCCTTTTATATATCTAACTCTTCATGTATATTTCAACCTCTCAAATAAGACTTTCCTTTTATGGAAGGTGCTATAAGAAGAGTTATACTCTAACTTAGCTATTAACAAAAGGCACCCTACGTACAACTGAGAAAGGGAGAGAGGGATGACTTTGGAGAGCAAGATCACGTAAGTTTATTGTCATTCTTTCATTTTTTTTTTTTTGTGCATTTAATGTAAATTGACTTGATATATGCAACGAATGGTGTGGATTGGTCACACGTTCATTGCATTGATATGTGGGTAGATATGATGTAAAGATGATGGAAGTGTAAAATTCCATACGAAGTTTCTTGTCGCAGAAATTGATTGGTGTGCATCTGGTCAAATAAGATTAGATATGTACGGATCATACGATCCCTAAGGCCAAAATATATAAGAGCCTTAACTTCCATATCAATCTGAGTATTGGATGGGCTACACTAGTCAGATCTGGAAGTGTTTAATAAGAAAAGCTCAGAATTCTGCGCAAGCGTTGGTATCACTTGGCGTAAAAGGTCGAGATGGGCGATCAGTGTATGCGTGGTTAGATCCACACTATTCATCTAATGTGTAAAGGCAAAATATACTAAGACCTCAAGAATTTGGATGATCTAATTATCCAGTGGGCCACCTCGATCAATCATTTGCCATTCAATTTCAGAATCTTAAAAAAATTCTGAATTTCGATAATTGAATTTAATGAATATCTTATATATGGAAGTTTCAATTATTTGGTTATTTAGGGTTTGACCACTTAGGATGTTAATCAAAGGTGAGCCCCACTTTACTATAACCAGATGAATAACAATGTTATGGATTTTACATTACTAGACTTGGGTGAGTAATCACATCGTGTCTCATGTTCATTGGAATTAAAATAAATTCTTTGTGATTGTTTGATTGATTGATGTACTGATTGAAGTGTTTTGTTATGATGTTGTTGATTTAACTATTGTGAGTTTATGCTATGGTAAATCACATGTTAATTTATGTCAAATTGCATGAATTATGATAATTGTTCTTTAAATTTACATATGAATATTATTCTGATCAAGACAAGTAACTATAACAGTTATAAAAATGATGCTTTTATACATTATCCATCATACAATCACATTGCATTGTCGATCTTGGGGCCCTCCCTGTAAGAAATGTCAATTTTAGTAGACTCTTATCGGATGCGGGCTATGCCCAAGCCTATCAAAAGGTAGAAAGCCTACCTAACAGGTGGATGCAGGTTGACGATTTCCAAGCTAAGCATATGGACGATCATCCCATTTGATGTATTCATACACCATTTGCATCCATATCATTTTGCATACTCTATTTCTATTATATCTTAATTTTAATAAGCATAAACCATACTAGAGTTTTCTCACTAAGCCTCGCTAGCTTACATTTTTATTGATGGAAAAACCGTACAGATGAGCAATTAGTTGATGAGTTGGCGCATGAACAAGAAGTTATGGTTGAACTGGTGCACGACCCACGTGAGACATGATTGTATCTATCAGAAGAGGAATTGACCGTATTTAGACCGTTCCTAATTATTTAATTAAAATTTTACTTGCTAGGATGGTATGGTTTATATACAATGAATGATGATATTATTTGTAGGATTTTAAGCATTTGATTGGTTTTATTTAATTGAATTGTTCCAGGTCTGTAACAAGTACTCATTGGTAAGTTTTATTGACTAATGAATGATGCCTAATTTATATTGGTTGAATTATGAATGTTGAGAATGGACGGATGTTGATGCTTAAATCATTTTGTGTGAATGATTGTGAATGAACCTAATTGGAATGTAAAATGAATATTACTTTTGCTTCTGAATAATCGTATAATGAAATGAGCTAAGTACACAATGTACGAGTTACGACTCGAACTTGGTCTGAGGGTGCACACTCTATACTCAAATTTCAGAGCGTGACAGCATTTCTTGGAAAGATTGTCATGTTGATTTTTATTTGTAAAGGTTTTTTTTTTTTTTTCAATTTCTATTTCTATTTTTTTTTTTTTTTGAATTTCACCTCAAATTTCTCGGGCTTGACTTTGAAATGACAAATACTTTGAAGATTTCTCATCTCATGCCCATTCAGACTGTGTTCATTAATCCTTTTGGAAAGTCGTGTATGTGTGTATGTGTGCGTGTGCGTGTGTGCATGTTTGTGTATGTGCATATCTTCAAAAGCTTGATTGGAAATTAATCCTTTAATTTATGCCTTCAAAAGCTTGATTGGAAATTAATCCTTCAATTTATGCCTTCAAAAGCTTGATTGGAAATTAATCCTTCAATTTATGGCCCGAAAGTGTGTATCTTCAAAAGCTTGATTGGAAATTAATCCTTCAATTTATGGTATGAGAGTGTGTGTGTGTCTTTAAAAGCTTGATTGAAAATTAATCCTTCAATTTATGGTTTGTGAGTTCAATTCCCCAATGAGCCCAAAACTCATCAAGTCTGAAGTCACTATTGTTGGGCATGAACCAAGAAAAGTTGGCTGAATTCCTTCTCAATCACCAAGTTTTTTTAACACCTTTTGCATTGTCATGCAGGGATCTTGGCTTAATAACTATCATAATCATCTTTATTTTGCAATTCTCGAGTTGATGATCAGAAGATGACTGAAACACAGAATAACATTCTCTTACAGATTATATGTGTTCTCATCACGATCCTCGATACATCTAGTGATCAAAGGACACTGGTTGTTGCCTGTTACAAGCTATTGCAGTTCATTCCCCCTTTTAGCTCTTCATGATAGGCGGGCCCAGTCCTTTTTCTCTGGGCCTCCTCGAATGTGTAAATCTCCCTTTTGCCATTAATATATCCTGGGCAGTCGGATGGCCTTTCTTTGAAAAAAAACAAAAAAAAGCTGTTGCAGTTCATTCAGTACCATCCAGCCGGGCGGGGCATTGTGATTGATCTGAAGGGGAAGGAGATGGTCATGAACCTCATGAACCATGAGAATGCAAAGGTAACAAAGAATGCGCTGCTTTGTATTCGGAGGCTTTTCCTGGGCACGAAATATGTTAGCTTCTTGTAGTCTTAGCCATTGTGCTTAACACTTTGAACACAAGAATTCATGGTCCCCCCCCCTCTCTCTCTCTCTCTCTCTCTCTCTCTCTCTCTCTCTTTCACATTTTCCTTCTCTTGTTTGAATTTGTGATCCAGTTGTGTTTAAAGTTCTCCACCTTGAATGGACTGAAAATGCTGAGGAATCTTAGCTTCTGTTGAGGGTCAAATATTGCATATCAGACCCCCAACTATTGCTTGGATTTACGAACATGATACCATTTAATGCCCTATTTTAATCGTGTTTGTGATGCAAGGTACATTTGCCAGCGTGAACTGAAAAAGATGCTAAAAGCCGAGATTTAATGCTCAGATTTCACAAAACCAAGGGACGGACTCTAGGGGACCAAGATCAACGGATGTACATGCTAGAGATTTGAGAAAACCAAGAAACTGAAGTTCATGTGGCCTGAAAGTCAGCCAGAATATAAGATCACAAGGTTCTCACCATCCGTTTGGGTCGAATCTTCATACATGGCCCAAGGACCATAAATTAACCGTACATATTAAATTTTAGCCATTGGAGATCTCGAGAAATGGGCCAATGGACAGATCAGCCGCTTAATTCATTAAGTGGGGCCTACCTGCCACCTGGATATGCCTCACTTCTGGTCCCAACGCTTAAAATGATATTATAAAGTGGATGGATGGACGGATTCTCATAAACATTACAGTGGACCCCACATGGGGGCGCACGAGTGCACATGCGGTGCACTCCCGAGCCGCACCGGACCTGAATTCGGTCAACTAAATGGCTGACCCGTTTTCTTCCTGCGCAGGAACAGCGGACGGACGCTGTCCGTCCGTTTTTCAGTAGTGGGCCTCACCCATCAGTATTTTGATGGATCTGGACCGTTCATTGTGTCCATAGGAGGGGTGCAACCATCGCCTAGGTGGCGGAATCTTGGAAGACTATGTAGATCCGTTTTCGACTGTTCGAGTGCAACACGAACGGTGGAGTAAAAGTATAGGTGGGACACACTAAATCCAAGAACAAAATACCCATTTCTGGGTGGTTTTTTGAGCTGAGTCCAGTAGATGGACTGGATTTCACTGCTGATGCAGATCTGGGGCCCACCGATCTTCACAGCGAAGGCTCGTGCGTAGGCTCTGCGTCCGCAAAAACCGGCCGCAGTGGGCCACTGTACGATCAAAGGAGTGATCGGATCGATGATCCGATCCGTCCAGAAGATGTAGAGGGGGGTCCTAACCACGACCAAGAAGCCAGTTTCGAAAGATCTGGACAGTTAACAGATCAAGTTCAGATTAAACGCAAATAGTTTTGCCTTTTTCCTCTGCTACGAAAATCAGAGGCGGGCGGCCGTTTCCGTTCGGGATTGGAGTTGCACAAGGAGAGTCAGTTCTCCAACTCCAGCACTGACTCCACTCCGCCCGGCTGCTTATAAAAAGAGAAGAGTAGGAAGAGAGAGGGGTTCGGTTTTGATCTTCGGCTGGACGTGGAGCACGAGAAGAGAGGAGTTTCTATTTTCTTTTGTTTTTCTGTTTCTTTTTCTTTTCTTTTAAGAGATTAGCGTCATTATGTTGTTATTTAGCTAACCTCTTAGCTAGGGCTAAGAGGTGAAGCTTGTAGTGAGATGGGAGTGTTTTCTATGCTTTTAATTTGATTTTAATTTATGAATTGAATTTGATATTTGTTTCATTATGGGAATATTTTTTTTTAAGTCGTTAATGGTCTGTTGTGACTGAAATTACAATGGGTCTGCGATGGCTTTGAGTATTTCCTTCTCCTTTTATGTTTTATGACGTCAGGAAGCCCTGTTGTTTACCATCGTCTCCTGGGCATGGTCGGATGACGGTACCCTTCCTAACCTTCATGGCATGTTGATTGGTTGGTAATTAGTTTAATTCTATTGTTTGCTTTGTCTCCTGGGCATGGTTTGGTGATGGAATCCATTCTAATTCATATACCTTTCATCTTTTGAAAACTATATCAATGGCAGTTCAGTAAATTTCCATAATTCATGATACTGACATAAGATCTCCCTGATCTCTACAAGTGGATCCTCTCAATCCCTAGTTCCCCTTCTCTGAATCTTCTAAAGTTTTAGATAAATATTTTCACCATTATTCCTTCATATTCACCTGATTAGATTTCATCTTATCTTAGTTCTAGTTCTAGTTAATTTCAGATTACGTATAGGTTTTAGTCCCTGTGGATTCGACCTCGGTCTTACCGAGTTTATTACTACATCACAACCCTATACTTAGGGAGTGAACAAGTTTTTGAGGGTCAAATATTGCATATCAGACCCCCAACAGCCTCTCGGGCAATTTTTTCACTGGCCACCTTGTCCCTGCCATCGGAACGATTACTTCTCTGCAGCATTTAGTGTAAACCGAGAGGAGCTGAAAGCTTTGTGTATTTGAGACAACCCAAAGGGGTTGAATATATAGAGATTACAGTCATTTATACAAGGAAAATAATAAAAACCAGAATCCTCTACTTATGGAAAGGAACTATACAAGGTATAGTAGCTATACAAGGTATGTGACTATCTAACATCCCCCCTCAAACTAATGCAGGTCATCGATAAGTAATAGTTTGCCAACTAGAAATGAGTGATGTGCAGAAGTGAGGGACTTGGTGAGAATGTCTGCAATCTGATTATGGGATGCAACATGTGGAAGAGAAATGAGCCCAGACTGAAATTTCTCGCGGATAAAGTGACAGTCAACTTCAATATGCTTTGTCCGTTCATGAAAAACCGGGTTAGAGGCAATCTGAATGGCACTCAGATTATCAACATGTAGTGGAGTAGGATTCTGCAGAGGAACGCCCATGTAACCAGACAAGCTCACTACACGCAGCGGACATCGCCCGATACTCTTCTTCAGTGCTTGATTTGGAAACAGTGGCCTGCTTCTTACACTTCCAAGAGATGAGAGAAGTGCCGAGAAAAACGCAGTAGCCAGTGTTAGATCTTCGTGTGAGAGCGCAACCGGCCCAATCAGCATCCGAATAAGCACGAAGGTCCAAAGTCGCCGTGGAGGAGAAGAACAGTGATCGATCTAGAGTTCCACGTAGGTACCGTAGTATGCGTAACACCGCAGTCATATGAAGAGTCTAAGGAGCAGAAACAAACTGACTGACGACTTGGACAACGTAGGCAATATCAGGGCAAGTCATAGTTAAGTAAACCAGGCTTCCAACCAAACGACGATATAAGTCGGGCTATGCAAGTAGATCACCATCATCACGACCATAGTGAATGTTAAGTTCTAAGGGAGTTTGAGCAGTCTTCTGATCCGTCAATGATGCCAAAGCGAGAAGATCCTTGGTATATTTACGTGAAATTTCAAGCCCAAGAAAGTATGTAAGATGGTCGAGGTCTTTCATCTTGAAAGAGGATTGCAGAACTTCCTTTAAAGCTGAGATGCAAGTAGCATCGCTACCAGTTAGAAGTAGGTCATCAACATAGACGAGAACAATGACAATTCCGCGAGCAGTGGTGCGCAAAAATAAGGATGGGTCATGACTACTTTCAGTAAAGCCAGCACCGGTAACAACATCGTGAAAGCGCTGGAACCTTGCCCGATGTGCCTGTTTGAGGCCATATATGGCTTTCTTTAAGCGACATACCTTATTGTCAGGGATTAAAGACCTAGGATGAGGTTTCAAATATACTGTTTCTTGGAGGTCTCCATGAAGAAAAATATTTTTCACATCCATCTGAGCAAGTGACCAAGAGCGAACGGAAGATATTGCCAGAAGAGTACGAACAATTTTCATCTTGGTCACGGGAGCGAATGTCTCATCATAATCAATTTTGTATTCTTGTTTGTATCCCTGAGCGACAAGTCGAGCCTTGTATCGATTCAATGATCCATCAGACTTGAGCTTAACAGAATAAATTCATTTGCTACCAATTAGCTGTTGGTCAGCGGGTCGAGTGACAATGTCCCACGTATGATTATCATCCAATGCCGCAAGTTCATCTGCCATAGTCTTCTTCCAACAATCATGAGTGACTGCCTGAGAGTATGAAGTAGGAATAGACACAGTATCCAGAGTAGCATTCATGGCAGACATAGAGCATATCAAGTGATCAGGTGCTCGATGTACACAATCGGAACGACGTATCGAGGTAGGTTCAGGATCTGCAACAGGTACAGTAGATTCAGGTTGAGTAATAAGTGGTGGAGCTGTACAAGATCGACGCGAGTAAACCTGCAATGGACGAGGGAGAGTACTCGAGGCAAAAGGAATATCAGGAAATGTGATTAGACCAGGAGATTTTGGGGCATGCGGAGGAGGAAGAGATGAATGAAAGGTAATATGTTTAAGAAAAACAACATACCGTGAAACCCGAACACGACGAGAACCGGATCATAACATCGAAAACCCTTCTTAGTTTCTCCAAATCCCAAGTACATACATTTGATCGATTTGAGAGATAGTTTGTTACACTCATGTGAAGCCAAGTGAACATAACAGACACAACCAAAAACACGGAATGTGGAATATGCAGGAGGTAAGCTGTTGAGAACAAAGTATGGAGATTTACTATTCAGAACGTTGGTTGGCATCCGGTTAATCAAGTAGACTGAATGTAACATTGCTTCCGCCTATAAAGAACGAGGAACACTCATAGCTGTCATCAGGGTGTTGGCAGTTTCAACAATATGAAGATTTCTTCGTTCAGCCACCCCGTTCTGTTGTGGAGTATTAGAACAGGTGGTCTGATGAATAATCCCATGACTCTGAAGAAATGTACGAAAATCGGTTGAGAGATATTCCCCCCTGAGTCAGAGCGGAGAGTTTAAATTGGAACCTGAAATTGAGTCTTCACCATAGAGTGAAATATCTTGAATTTTTCAAAAACCTGTGACTTGGAGTGCAGAAAGTAAATCCAGGTGTAATGTGTGAAATCATCAATGAATATAACATAGTAACGTAACCCAGAGAGAGACATAATTGGTGAAGGACCCCAGACATCTGTATGCACTAGTTCAAATATAGAAGATGATTTTGTAATACTTAGAGAAAAAGGGATACATTTACTTTTTGAAAGACGACAAGAGGAACAAGAATAATCCAAATCTTTTTTATTAAGAGAAACATTCCCTAACATGCCAGAAGAAAATAACTGAATTAACCAATTGAAATTTGGATGACCCAGGCGAAAGTGCCACAATTTTCACAATTTATTTACCAAACAAATATCTGATGAAGATGGAGAAAAGAAACAACGAGCCGGAGTGACAGAGGGATCAAAGTCTAGCACGTACAGAGACCATGCCGCCTAACCATCCCAAGTACCTTCCCCGTTGCCAAATCCTGCACAAAACAACAGTTGGGAAGAAATATGACAAAGCAGTTATTGGATGTGAGTTGACCAACTGAAATTAAATTGGAGGAGAGATTAGGGACATGAAACACATCACGAAGGGTGAACTGGCGATGAGCAGAAGGAGAGAAATTCAATGATCCAACGGACTGAATAGGTAGTCTAGTGCCATCTGCAGTAAAACTAACTTAATTTTCGGTGTAAGGACGAATGTTACGGAGATGGGATACAGCACCAGTCATATGATTGGAAGCACCCGAATCGAAGAACCATTTAGAAGATGGGGATATACCTGATATACCGGCCGCAGAAAGGGCCTGAACGATTTACTAGAGCATCGCAGGAGTTAAAGGTGATAAAAGACCTTCAATAGAAACAGTAACAGATGGCTCGGAAAAAATAGTGGTAATAGTAGCAGAAAGAGCACGACCACGACCACGACCACTACGTCCACGGCCGAAAGAAGATGCATAGGCACGTGTACGACAATCCTGAATAACATGACCAGTCCATCGACAATAGGCGCACAATTCTTTGCATTGAGCGACAACATGGCCCACCTTGTTTTGCACCCGCGACAAGTCAAAGGAGTGGAACCAGAACCACGTGTTGGTGTAGTGGTGGACACAGCAAGCACCATATCAGATGATCCCGGCGTTGAGAAAGGAAGAGAGAACTTTTAGTTGTTGTTCTTCAGCCAATAAATCATTAATAACCGAATTCAATGAAGGAGTAGGCCTATGGTTCAAGAGAGCAGCCCAACAATGCTCAAATTCCGGACGTAGCTTCATAAGAAATTATCGAACTTGTGCACTCTCGCGCATAGTTTGAAATATCTAAAAGTCATGAGGAAATGTCGGATCCATCATACCTATCTCTGTCCAAATTGTGACAATTTTGGAGTAAAATGATTGAATAATGTCATCACCCTGAGGAAGGTTAATGAGATCATGTTCCAGGCGGTATAATCGGGCCGCATTACTCTGTTGATAAATTGTCTGGAGATGTTCCCACATCGCCTTAACAGTGCGATGAGGTGTGAGGCCAACAACAATGGACCAATCGACTGAATCGAGAATCCAAGTAATAATTCGTCCATTGTTCATTTCCCAATCAGCTAATTTGTCGGCATCTGTGGAAGTGGGGATAGTAACAGATCCATCAACTAGTCCCCACAAGCCACGACCTTTGAGAAAGTTTCTTAAAATGGATGACCCATAGAGAATAGTTGTTACCATCAAAGCTACAACGTGGGGCCTTTGTACGGGATTCTTTGTCCATAGTTAGGAAGGAGATAACCCACGTCAAGGAAGAAGGTACCTTGTATATCAACATATCAGCAGGAGAGACGCAGTGATAGAGCAGAGACGTGCGCAATAGATCAGCAATAGAACAACAATAAATCAGCAGCAACAGATCAGTAATAGATCAACAATAGATCAACAATAGAGTAGGTCGCAGCAGGGACGCAACAAACACGTGCGTCGCAGCAGGGACGCAGCAGTGATGGGGCGTGCGGGGGTGCGCAGCAGCAGGGACGTGCGATCGGATGGGCCTGGGGAGATCGGATGGGGTTTGGGAATGGTCGGACGGATCTGTTGACGCAACAGGTACACAGAAGAGGTTCTGCAGTGGTGGTCCGGAGCAAGGTTTTCTTATGCAGGAGTGGCCGGATCTGGCAGAAGGTGGTGTCGATGATGAAGGAGGTACCTGATCAGGATCGGTATGCTCTGATACCATGTAAACCGAGAGGAGCTTGAAGCTTTGTGTATTTGAGACAACCCAAAGGGGTTGAATATATAGAGATTACAGTCATCTATACAAGGAAACTAATAAAAACCAGAATCCTCTACCTATGGAAAGGAACTATACAAGGTATAGTAGCTATACAAGGTATTTGACTATATAACATTTGGATCTGTAGGGAACCAGTTCTATGGTCCAATCCCAGCCTGGATCATGGAGCTCTGGGCCCGGAGTATCTCAGTCTATCATTGAATAATTTCACTGGATGGATCCCGAGTGGAATCCAGAATCTTCAGCAGCTGAAGTTTCTGGATTTGCATTCAAATGGGATTGCAGGTGATGTCAGGATTCTATTCTCTGAGCTCCGGAATACGGAGTATGTCGATATCAGCGGAAATCACTTCAATGGCGGGCTTTCATTGGATCCGTAGAATCTTTCCAGCTTAGTAAATACTGTTCGATATTTGAATTTGAGTCACAATGGGCTGGATGGGGAGTCGTTTAAGGATTGTTCGATGCAGATATTTCCGAAATTGGAAGTTTTGGATGTGAGTCAAAATCAGATCAGAAGGAAGCTTCGTTCGTTTCATCCATTGCTATCCCTTCGGGTTTTGTGGGTTGGAAACAATCTGCTCAATGGATCCATACACCTGAGCTCTTTGGGAGTTCCATGCAGCTGGAAGAACTGGATCTCAGAAGGAATGGATTTTCAGGTAAAGAAATTGCTAATGATTTTAAGTGCATATACATCTTTAATCTACATATAGTTGTTTTGCACAAAGTTTCTGTGAGAAGTAATGCCTCGGTTGTATTATGCTTTACTGGCCTTTTTTTGTCAATTATTTGTGAAGAACTTGTGCAGGACGTTTTCTGTATGACAATTTTTTTTTTTTTTTTATGTATGAGAAACCAAGTAAATTCTTGATGTCTGCTCGTAACTTCAATTTTATTGCATTGGGTTTGGGTGGGTGGACTATTATGAGTTGATGCCGGCTTTTAAATTTCCAATGCAAGTTATTGATAATTAATTTTCATGGTGTTTGAGTTGCTGGCATTATGTTGATTCATTTTCTGACAAGAAATTGTATGAGATGTTTTGTAATGGAAAATATTCTGACTTCTGGGTTAGTATTTTGTAGATATGTAGGCCATTGGCTTACATTCATGGTAGTATTGGAGTATGCCACAGACAAGAAGCCACAAAATCTTCTGGTATTTATACCAAGTGCATTATTGCTTCTCCTCTCGGGTTACATGCAGCTTTAATGCTGAACTTACCCTTTAATTCTATGTTGCATTACCTAATAGAGAAGTAGGAAGTGCAGCTAGATTATGTTTTTCAACTTTAAGATTTACCAGATTTCAAGGGCGAAATGTCTTAAATCTTTTAGAGGTCCGGAGAACATTGAATGTATATTATTTGCGCTACTAGTGTAAACATTTTGGACAGGAGATCTTGTGTTGACTGCTGACTGGTCTCATTGTTTTGTTCATGCATATTTTATGGTAAGATGAAGAAGATTCTCCTAATTTTGCCATGTTGTCAATGTTCTCATAAACCACAGAGCATTCTTCACCATGCAAAAGTACTTTAGATATGCCGTAGTCAAGGTAGCGTTTGGAATTAGTATCCCAAAAAATGAACTTTGGTTGGATCTTTTGGTGGATTGACTTTGTTTCGAACTGACTGCTTGTTTGGGCCACAGTGTAAAATGAAACAAAAATGAGGAAGGTATCGTGTTTAGGCCTTTCGATCACAAATAATGCTGATACTTGAAATAGAAAAAAAATAAAATTGTATTTTGGGGAAAGCGCCCCTCCCATCCCATTCTCTAATACTTCATTGTTCTAAACCAAAGCCACGGGAAAGTGGACCATTCTTTTTAGTTTTGTTTTTATGCTGTTGCCTTTTTTAATTTTGGGGGCTATCTCAATGCCCTTTTTTAATGGAATCTTTTGTTCTCTCTCAAAAAAAAAAAAAAAATCTTTGGAATATTTTTGTTTTCTGCTGTAAAAGCCTATCTATTTGTTATGAAAGTCATGTCTGCATAATTAACTTTTTTTTTTTTAATGAAATAATACAACTCAAAAGTCCTTTACAACAGGTCAACCCTCAAAAGTCCTGGTATGTTTTTGCACCCTGGAACATTATTTGCTTTGGAAACTTCTGATGATCCTAATCCCTTTCATCTTTTATAGGTGAAGAGGGAGCCGAAAGTGCATCTGCTCTAGGTATTACAGAGCTCCGGAGCTCATTTTAGGAGTGACTTGTTACACTGCGACCATTGAAATCTGGTCCGCTGGCTGTGTTCTAGCCGAACTCCTAGGACAGGTAATAGTCCTTGACTATGTTCTTGCTTCACACATTTAAAAATCAATCCTTGATAATAATGCAAGCTATAAGTTTTTCCTTTTTCCTTTCTATTTTTGATTAGCCTCCATTTCCTAGGGAGAGTGGGATAGACCGGCTATTTGAAATTATCAAGGTGTGATAAGCTTGTAATACCACTAGCTTGTCACATATCAATTTGGTCCTAAGAATGTTGCACCTTACATTTTGAAAAGAGTAATACAGCTGCATGGCCAGCACTTATGTTACCGTCCTTGTCAGATGTGTCTGACATATTTGTTTTGAATCATTTAAGTTTTGTATACAACAGATTCAAAATGCAACCAATGAGCAGCTTTTTATTTTTTGAAATTTTAGCGACGGAAATAGTCTGTCACAAAAGTTTCAGGCCGATGAACAGAAACTGTCACTAGCTAAATGGGGGTTTTTGAGATTTCCAGACGGATACAAGCCATTGTTTATTGGCAAGGGCGTAGTCCATCACAGTTTAGCGACGAATCTTGTTTGTCCTGTTTTGCGAGACTATGATGGTACAACTCTGTATCTAATTTTGTTGAGTGACGGTATTTGTCCGTTATTTCGTCACTATTTTGTCCTACTCCCAAACCTGTTTTTTCAAGAAATACGATAAAAACTTGAATTAATTTAAATTGCTAAGAGAGTTGAAATAGAGATTTCAAAAGAAGATCATATGGAATTCACCTACTAGTGGTTGCCCACAAGTAATCCCCACGAGATCATATACAACACAAATGTTAATATGACAAGCCCCATAATAATGTGTGAGAGATACCCTAAAGACCCAATGAGTTTCAAATGATTTCCATCCAACCAATGGCATGGATCACAAACTTTTGGGTACCACAATACTTGAGGTAAGATAGTTCTTTGTTGTGAAGAAGATCAATGCAAGAGATTTTCGAGTATTCTTTGCGAGGGTGGAATTTCACATTTTTTTATTATTCATTTCATATTTATTTAGAATTTTACCTTCCTTGCATATATCTTCAATTGTGTAATAATTCCCAAAAAATAAATTAGAAAAAGTTATAGAGGCTTATTCTCTCCAACATCTTCACCGTTAAGTGTGGCATTCCTACGACAATTAAAGGTATTGATTTGGAGTCAATTACTTCAAATGCCATCGCTCAAATATTTATTCTCTATTCATGCAATTGTAGTAATAAGTAAGGTGTCCACTACAAAAAATTGAATCTTTTGCTCACGTGGTACACATGTTGAGCATAGCACAAATGTTTAGTTAGGCCGCATCTGGATACACTTCTCTTATGACTATTCTCGTATAAACCCTTCCCTTTCTAATGTGAGAGGACTAGGTGTTGTCTTTGGCCTCACCTAAGATGATGTGGCCCCTATCATTGGGCTCACCTTGATGTATGTATTATATATTCACCCAGCCCTTCCGTTTTGCCGCCATTTCATTTTAGGGCATGAGCCCAAAAATGAAGTAGATCCAAATCTCAGGTGGACTAAATTATAAAAAGCAGTTGTGATTAAATGTTTGTTAAGCCCTAAAAATCAGAACCCTAGTACGATAACCCTGATCCTGAGTTCCGGGGTAAGAATTAAACTATGCACATCCATACATCACATTCACATTCATTATCCTATAATTTTATAAATAAATCATATATCCAAACCAAACAACTACTTAATTACTAAAATGATAATATTCACATATTAAAAATAAAATTTAATGAATTCAAATTTCTACTTAACCACCACTATACCTCTTTAAGAAAAGTCTTACATTATATTATTACAACTTCTTAAATCAAATAAACTAAAGGCTAATATTTAATAAAAGTAATCATCTAAATAGGTGATCTAAAAGCCGAGTAAAAGAGTTATAGTAACAGGTGATTTAAAAGCTAAGTAAGATCATTTCCACCACAAGTATGAAAACAAGCATGATTATATATAAGAAAACCACTTAAAGCATATTTTCAGAATAAACAAATATTTCAAGATCAAGGCAAACTATGATTTCCACGTAAAGAATGCCACTGTTATGGGGAAAAGTGGACTGACCCATGGAAGCAGGTTGGGTTGGAACCTTACACGCTTGACCGAACAAAAGACGACGAGAAGCTCGGTCTCCATGAGGGCCCGCTTCCTACTCAGTTCGTGACCAAGGAACATGCCCGTAAGAGCCACATCCGACGATTCCAAGATCTCCAGAGTTCGTCAAGAATATACCGTTCCTCTGTTCGACTAGGGAGACAGGACGATATATCCTAGGTTGGCATAACCCAAGTCGGCGTGACCTAGGTCGGCATGGCTCAAAGTGGCATACCACTCATAGGTCAGGTCGGCCAAGGCCACGTCGGCCTCCCACTACACGTCTCCACTGGTTCCAGGTAATCAAACCTTATCCAAGAGAGATTTGCATAAGGTCTTCTCTAAAGATCTCGGAGGATATCCACGACACGCTCCACATCCCAGGATCTTCGCCGAGGATCTTGGAACATCCTCCTATTAATCCGGGATTCGAATCCACATACAATACGCGCCTACTAAATAGGAAGATCTCCTCCATGTTACCGCCTCTCTTAAACTATAAATAAAGACACCTCTAATGGTAAAAGGTATGCACAATCCTTAGCTCAAAACCCTCAATACTCGACTAGACCTAGATTCCCTACCTGACTTAGGCATCGGAGAGTCCCTTGCTCTAAGCCAGTGTCTTCCTTGTCCGTCCCTTGTGAAGGTACCCAGGTACAGAAAGGGTTAACTAGATTTTTGCATCAACAGTTTAGCGTTGTCTGTGGGAACGACGTATGAAGTTGTTCTCGCTTTATTAAGGTTTAATGATGGTGAAAGGGAAGAAGAAAGCTCCGGCCTCCTTGGTTGCACCTGACCTCGCACCACCGGAACAGTCAGTTAGCCAACGAGATTCCTCTTCCAAGTTGCAAGCTGATTCCGCGCCTACGAGGCCGACGCAACGATCTCGTAATCGAGGAGAATGATTTGTCTTACTGAACAACAATACAAACTCCATGAAACAAATATTGGAACAACTATAACCATGTCCTGCACAAGGGGCTGGGCAAGTGCCAAGATAAACAGTTCAGGAGCTCCTTGAACCATCTGACGTACCTGTTGCCTCACGCAAGAGCAAGCAACATAGAACATCGAAACCAACACTTTCTCACATCTTAGCTACCGCTGCACTAGCTACTTCCGACTTACGCTACGAGTTGGATAGAAAGAAGCGCGACAAAGCACCTGGAGCAGTAGCTAAGGCAATCATTGAAAGTGGCGACCATTGGGAAGCCGAGCTCAACGACCTATGGGGCCAGATCGGCTACATACGACAAGCTTACCGATCGAACGCCCCGACCCTTGGGAAGCCGACCTCGGTGGAGACAATACTGGAGGAAATGGAGCCTCCGTTCACCGTCAACATTATGCATGCACAACTCCCATCGAGATTCCATATGCCTCAGATCGCCCCGTACTCCGGGACCACTGACCCAGCCGAGCACATGGAGTCTTTCAGGGCTTGGATGGAACTTCACGATGCATCAACCACAGTCATGTGCCGTGCATTTTCGCTAACCTTGACAGGAGCAACTCGGAAGTGGTTCCAACAATTGAAGCCGCAATTGATCAGTTCTTTCACAAAGCTCAATAAAGCCTTCATCACCAACTTCATTGGGGGAAAAGAAAGCCTCAAAATAGTTCCCACCCCCTCCGTGTCGTTCAGAAAGAAGGCGAACTGTTCAAATTCTACATCAAACATTTCAACTTGGAAACGAAGCAAGTGCAAGCACATTCGGAGGAAATTGCTTTGACCACCATGATGGGAGGTCTAAGAGATGAAAGATTTCTCTTTTCACTCGACAAGAGTCCTCCCACGATGATGGCCGACCTCCTCAACAGAGCCCATAAATATTCCATCACGGAGGAAGTTGCTAGTCTGCGGAGGGCAGCTCGGAGCAAGGAAAGCTCGATTAAGGAGAAATCTAACTCGACCAACAACAATAAGAGGAGGAAAGACGACGAACCTCCTAGAGGCCAGCGCTCTGGCAGATGATCTAACAGTATGTTCAGCTCATACACCCCTCTTAACACGATGCCCGAGCAGGTCCTCATGGAGGTCCAAGACAAATGGATCCTCAAATGGCCGAATAAGATGAAATCCGATGCAGACAGGCAAGACAAGCGAAAATATTGTCACTTCTACTGAGACCGCGACCACTCAACTTGTGACTGTTTCGACCTGAAAGAGGAAATTGAAGCCCTTATTTGCAATGGGCACCTACGTCATGAATATGTCAATAGAATAGAAGAGCGAGCTGACTTGAACAATGAGTAGTCCATCAACAATGAACCTATCGGAAAAATTTGCACAATCTTTAGTGGGCCAGTTGGGGGAGGTGACTCGAACCGAGCTAAAAAACTCACGCCCGAAGTAATAACCACTCCAACTCGGAGAGACCAACAAGAAGATCGGCAGGAGAGACCAATAAGAAACTTGAAAGTGCTATTTTATGGCATTAAGGACCCAACACCAGGCAATGACCATCACCTCTCTCGACCTCGAGAGGACTCAATTGAGAGAGGGTGTCCTATGGAAGACCTCATACCCGTCTCGCTCGACGACTCTGACCTGACTCGACCAGTGCAAATCGGGTCATCCCTGGTACCGCCATTACGAGATGAGGTCATGGACCTCCTTCGACGATATACCGATGTATTTACATCATCTCATCAGGATATGCCTGACATCAGCTCAAAAGTTATGGTCCATAGGTTGAATGTCAACCCCGACCATCGACCAATCCGAAAGAAGTGATGGGTGTTTAAGCTCGAATGGTACGCCATAATCGAAGACGAAGTCAAAAAAATCCTCAAGGTCGGCTTCATTGAGGAAATCTACTATCCAGATTGGATACCCAATGTCATCTTGGTTAAAAAGTCCAATGGAAAGTGGCGGGTCTGTGTTGACTACACTGACCTGAACAAATCCTGCCCCAAAGACAACTTTCCTCACCTAGGATTGACTAGCTCGTCGCTAGTACGGCTGGACATGAACTCCTGAGCTTCATGGATGCCTACTCAGGCTACAATCAAATCACTATGCATCCTTGTGACAAGAAGAAAATGACTTTTGTCACGGACAAAGGATTTTACTGCTATAAGGTCATGCCTTTTGGACTGAAGAACGCCAGGGCTACATACCAAAGGCTCGTCGACAATATGTTCGCTAGCCAAATTGGGTGCCCCATGGAGGTTTACGTCGACGACATGCTCGTCAAGAACGTTAAAGCTCCAGACCACATTTCCGACCTCGAAGAAAAGTTTATAATCCTTCAAGAATATCAAATGAAATTGAATCTGAGCAAGTGCGCCGTCGGCATCAGCTTGGGAAAATTCCTCGGATTCTTGGTTAGCCAAATAGGAATCGAGGCTAATCCAGAGAAAATTCAAGCCCTGCTTGACATGAGCTCACCCATGATGACAAAAGAAGTCCAATGCCTTACAAGAAAAATAGTCACCCTAAGCCGTTTCGTATCTCAAGCTACCGACAAATGTCTTCCCTTCTTCAAGCAATTGAAAGGAAAAAAGAAGACAGAGTAGACGGAAGAATGCGAGCTCGCCTTTCAGCAACTCAAGCAGTACCTAGGATCACCACCATTGCTCTCCAAACTCGAGCAAGGAGCACTATTACTGCTATACCTAGCAGTATCAGCAGTGGCAGTTAGCTCAGCCCTGATTAGAGAGAAAGAAGGGAAACAATTTTCAGTATACTATGTCAACAAGGTCTTGGTCTCCGCCGAGACTAGGTACCCAGACATAGAAAAACTGGCCCTAGTTGTTGTCATCTCATCACGACGCTTATGGCCGTACTTCCAAGCCCATACCATCATCGTCCCAACCAATCAACCTCTTCGCCAGGTGCTCTAGAAGCCTGAAGTATCAGGGAGACTCATGAAATGGGCAATCGAGCTCAACGAGTTCGACATTAAGTATCAGCCTCGGACAGTGATCAAAGGCCAAACAGTGGCTAACTTCATCGCTGAGCTCGTACCTGAGAACGGCCTGGGTCATGTAGAGCTGGGTCACGTTGACTTGAGTCCTTCTGAGCCGGATCTTACCGAGCTAGATCATGTCGAGTTGGACTTTAGTCTTGACAACTAACCCAAGCAAATCGAGCACCAGGCTGCCGTCCCAGATCAACCGATGTGGACATTGTATGTCGATGGTTCATCCAATTCTAAAGGTAGCGGGGCCGACATAGTTCTGGAGGCTTCTGAACAAACGTGTATGCAATATGTCTTAAGATTTGGATTCCAATCATCAAACAATGCGGAAGAATACGAAGTGCTATTGGCCGGGCTCGGGCTGAAAGCTGCCACGGGAGCCTAACACTTGGAAGTTCATAACGACTCATAACTCATCATCAACCAGATAGCCAATGAGTACCAGGCCAAAAAGGAATGAATGAAAGTCTATTTACAAAGAGCCTGAGAGTTGATCAACAAATTCTCGAAGTGCAACATCAGTCTGATCCCTAGAGTGGAAAACTCTAAAGCTGACATGCTGGCAAAGCTGGCCGCAACAGCTGAGGACGATATCCCAAGACCAATCTGGATCGAGTTCCTAACCGAACCAAGCATCAACGAGCCCAATATGGGCACAGTTCTCCCAATAAATTCAGAGCTGACCTGAATGGATCCAATAACTGATTATATCAAGGAGGGAAAGTTACCCGAAAGCCATCCAGAGGTCCGCAGGCTATGGGCCAGAGAAGCTCACTACACCATGGTCAGAGACATTGTACAAAAAATGACTCTTTTGTACAAAAAAGGACTCTTTCTCCCCTACCTGAGATGCCTCTGACCTGAGGAAGCCGAGTACGTCCTGAAAGAAATCCATGAAGGCATTTGTGGAAATCATTCTGGTGGCCGTGCCCTCACCCATAAGGTCATCTGACAAGGATACTTCTGGCCGACCATCCAAGTGGATGCCTAAAAATATGCTCGGAAATGTGACAAATGTTAACAATTCGTGATGATACCCCGATAACTTCCTGAGCAACTGACTCTTATGACCGGACCATGGCCATTCGCCTAATGGGGGATCGACATCATCGGCTCCTTGCCAATTGGGAAAGGGCAAACCAAGTTCTCGGTCGTCGCAGTCGACTATTTCACCAAATGGGCCAAGGCCGAGCCCCTGGCCAAGATCATCGAGAAGAAAATTATGGACTTCGTTTAGAAGAATATCATATAAAGGTACGGAATCCCCCGCATAATCATTTCGGACAACGAGAAATAATTCGACAATAAGCAGTTTCGAGGTATGTGTGAAAAACCTCGAAATTCAGAATGACTACTTGTCACCTCGGCACCCGTAGGCCAACAGACAGGTCGAAGCAGTTAACAAGTTTATCAAGAATCATCTCCAAACGAAGCTCAAGAAAGCCAAAGGATCCTGGGTAGAAGAGTTCCCCCATGTCCTCTGTGCATACCGAACTACCGTTCGGACGACCATAGGAGAAACCCCTTTTTCCTTGGCCTTCGGCGCTAAGGCTGTTATCCCTGTTGAGATCGGGCTCGCGACTGCTCGGACCTTCTCCTACGACGAACAATAGAACGCAAAACAGATAACACTGGATTTCAACCTTATTGAAGAAATAAGAGAGCAAGCCTAGGTCAAGAACACTGTTCGAACCTTCTTCTACGACGAACAATAGAACGCAAAACAGATAACACTGGATTTCAACCTTATTGAAGAAAGAAGAGGTCAAGCCTAGGTCAAGATAGCTATTTGACAACGTAAAGGCGAGAAGGTTCCGAGATGGAGATCTAGTCCTCCGCTGAACCTTCCAGAACACCATAGAACCCGGCTCAGGAACCTTGGGACCAAACTGGGAAGGACCATATGTGGTAACAAGCACGAGCTGGCTAGGATCATATCAACTTGAGGACCTAGAAGGTTGACTCCTGCGACATCCGTGGAATGCCGAGCATCTCAAGATCTACTACGTATAGGGACCGACCTGGACCAAGCACAAAATCTACTTTCTTACTCAGTTTACACTGGAACTATTACAATAAAAATCCCAAAGTCAGGGTAAGTTTACTTCCTACTTCGATGTCTGCAAACGATCCATCTACTAAAAATCTACTAAGGGCTTCCCACAATACATGGGAAAAATAGCCCTCACTAATGGGCCGACCTTTTGAGAAGAGGTCAGGCCATATGCTTGTTTCGACAAGAAAAATAAAAGTGTTTGATTTGGGGGGATTTATTCAATGATAACAAAGAAAGAATGAGAGAACATTGATCACATTTATTGAGTTCATTTACACCTCTGATTCCCTTGATTCTGAAAATAAAGTACAATTAATGTAATGTAATGAAAGAGAAGATAGTCCAATAGAAAGTTCGGCAGCATTCCGACGCTATTTTAGTCATCTCCTAGATACTTAGGAGGAATTGCTAAATTGATCAGCTAATCTCCAAGGAGATAGAAATTCTGGCAGCACTCTGGTAGCTTCTTCAGTCATCTCCCAACACTTAGGAGGAATGTTGAATTCATCAACTGGTATTTCTCTTCAAAGAATACCTACCCTGAGGAAGAGCCTAGCCAGCTGACCTAGAATCTCAACTGGCGGCGTGTCCATTGTGTTGGTGAAATCGGCATCGGAGATATGCCAATCCGTCCATGGTAGAAGGCTCTCTAGTGCGGCTTGAACCGACCTGAGAGGCCTTTGACCTTCCTTGCCATAGCCACCAGACGAGACCCCCACTTAGGGTGGGGAGGTTCGGCCTCCGTCTCTGCGACCACCTGGGCCCCAGTGGCCTGAGCTTCGGCAAGCAAAGCTGATCCAACGACTACCTCAGCCGCATTAGCAGCAGGAGCCGAGGTCGACACATCCCCCCGTGACCTCCTAAGCCGCAGAAGAAGAAGGTTCGATCTTTCCCTTGCTCTTGGAGGTCGGTTTCTTCTTCTTTTGAGCAAGCTCGGCTGAAAGGGGGTGCCTTGTGCTTTGAAGGCCTTGCCTCTGGCATATTTGCACAGTGGAAAGAGTTAGCAAAAAATCTGCAAAGTATGTTATATCCCAAAGCAACCTACTAAAAGACTTATACCTGTCAAGAAAAGGTCGAGACTTGACTTGAGGAGAAGCCCGAGCATAAGGAGCACCCTCCAAGACCTCAAGTCGGCGTCCATCGAGAGCTTCAGCAATCTGAGCAAGAGTCTTCGCGCCCATCACAGTGAGATATTTGGGAACAACTACAACAAAGAATTCAAGCTAGAACAAAAGCAACGACCAAGTGAAACAAAGCGAAAAAAAAAGCAAGTCCGTACATACCGACTTGGCATAGAAAAGAGGTCAGGAACCACAGACGCAGCCCGAAGATCCTTAGCGCCTCCCATCCCCCGATGCCTAAAACCATTTGTTCTTCCAGTTTTTGTTAGAGGTCGGGACATCCGTGATCAAGGCCTTGCCAGTTCCTTGTCAGGAGGAGAAATAATACCAACCCTCATGCAGAGGGTTGGATTTCACCTGGTATAGGTGGAGGAACTCATCCACGGTTAGCTCGAGTTGGTCGAGCTCGGACCAGAGGACGAATGACCCCACTAACGCTCTCCAAGCTTTGAGGATTAGCTGTCCAGGAGCTAACCCTAGATGCGTAAGTACTTGCCTCACTTTCCTCTGGAGAGGAAGCCTGAGGTCGCAGTAGAGGGTGACCTGGAAAATGGCCACCTCTCCTTCAGGGGGCTCATTAGGATGCTCGGCTAGTGAGGGAGGTCGGGTTACCACAGATTCTGGAATGTGGTGTCCCGACCTTATCCTCACCAAGTCAGCTTCCTTTAGCACAGACTTTACTGGCCCCCTTTCCTCTGACTCCGAGGGGAGTTCGCTATCCTCCTCCATCGCCGGGAAAGCCCCCTCTGTCTCTGCCAGTTGCTTTGCCGAGGACTGTTCAACCAATCGCGATGCGTGGTCACCTTACTGACAAGCCCCGATATTCGCTCTTGTCACCTTATTCAACATTAATGACAGGATGACCCAACCCCCAAGTAACAACAATTCGACCTGATCCGGTCTGACCTACTTCTCAAGCCTGTTTTGCAGACTTGAAAGTAGGGGGGCTTACTGTTATGGGGAAAAGTGGATCGACCCATGGAAGCAGGTCAGGTTAGAACCTTATACGCTCGACCAAACAAAAGACAATGAGAAGCTCGGTCTCCATGAGGGCCCGCTTCATACTTAGTCCGTGACCAAGGAACATGCCCACAAGAGCACCACCTCCGACGATTCCAAGTCTCCAGAGTTCGTCAAGAACATCCTGTTCCTCTGCTCGATTAGGAAGACATGTTTATATGTCCTAGGTCGGCATAACCAAGGTCAGCGTGACCTAGGTCGGCATAGCTTAAAGTGGCATACCACTCACAGGTCAGGTCAGCCAAGGCCACCTTGGCCACCCACTGCACGTCTCTGCTGGTTCTGAGTAATCAGACCTTATCCAAGAGAGATTCACCCAAGGTCTTCTCCAAAGATCTAGGAGGATATCAGCGACACACTCGGGATCCCAGGATCTTCGTTGAGGATCTCGGAACATCCTCTTACTAATCTAGGATCCGAATCCACCTACAATACACACATACTAAATAGGAAGATCTCCTCTATGTTACCGCCTCTCATAAACTATAAATAAAGACGTCTCTAATGGTGAAAGGTATGCACAATCCTTAGCTTAAAACCCTTAATACTCGACTAGACCTAGATTCCCTACCTAGCTTAGGCATCGGAGGGTCCCCTGCTCTAAGCCAAGGTCTTCCTTGTTCGTTCCTTGTGCAGGTACACAGGTCCAAAAAGGGTTAACCAGATTTCTGCATCAACAACCATAATGCACGATTCATCCATGACATATAGTCCAACAAACCTCCTCTTGAAAATCGCACCTTTAATGCACTGATCATCTAAGACATATTGTCATGGGAACTCCTCTCGATAATCACTCTTTGACTCTCAAAGGAACCCCTAATCGATAATCCCACCTTTGATGCATTGATTATCCTTGATATATAGTCAAGGGAACACTCGCTCATTAATCCTATAACTTTAGGGCCTATTTGGAACCCATGATTAGGTGGTATAGAATTGCTTTTAGTCCAATGTAAATTCCATCCAATGCTTGGAAATGATGGGAAGTATTGAATTAATTCAGATGTCATATCATCCTTATAGGAATAAATACAGGAAATACGAGGAGATTTTTGGTGGATGTATGACTTTTAACCACAATGTCCATCCACATGTGCCTTTTACATGTAACAATTGTATTGCATATGCATAAAGGTGATTGACATTAGTTGTGAAATTTGGCCTACACATTACAGTTCCATGGTCAACCAAATGCAAATTTCCTGTAATACAATATTTTTCCCAAAGAAAGAATTTGACCAAAAAGTGGAGTTCAATGGTAAAAAAAAAACACTACAACAAATAGGGGTTTAACCGGTACTTTCGGAGTGTCTTTTGCCAACATTGAGCAAAACCTGGCGCTAGTAAAACTTATATATAAATACAAAAAAAAACCTACTCATTTTGTTCCCGGCCCCCCGACTCTCCTTTTTTTTTTTTTCTTTTTGAAAGAGAAAGAGAAATTTTTTATTGATATGGACCAGGAAAGATACAGAAGGGTATTTTGGGTAGGCCCAACGAAGACGAAAAATACACAAAGAGCGACGAGGAATTAGGCGATCCTCAGATTGCCCAGTCCTACTCTATCCAAGAAAATAAGACCACGAATATGCGCAGGAAGTTGCTGTGCGGAATGGAAGCGTTTGTCCAGCTGGCCTTCGCTCCCCAAGCGGGCCACCGAGTCTACCACCAAGTTGGCCTCTCCGCCCTGACTCTCTCCTTCTCCTCTCTCTCTCTCTCTCTCTCTCTCTCTCTCTCTCTCTCTCTCCTCTCTCTCTCTCTCTCTGATACTCCACAAACCGAGTCTCTCTATCTGTGTAACTCCATATTCTCAGTGAGAAACTTCTGTTGCAACTCCAGCAGCTACCCACCGCGACTCTCTCTCTCTCTCTCTCTCTCTCTCTCTCTCTCTCTCTCTCTTTCCTTCTACCAAGTAAGAGCTCTCTCTCAATCGGGCGGCGAAGTAACCTCCGTATGTGGCACAATCACTCCCGATTTCCCTCTCAGGTCTCTCTCTATCCTCTTTGTGTGTCAACGTCGTGCTCAATCTCTCTCTTGAGATTGAGTATCTTCAATGTGAAACCCTAATTAGGATTTTATGATGGTGAATTCCTAATTAGGGATTTACAATGTTGAAACCCTAATTAGGGATTTACTATGTTGAATCCCTAATGGGTGGATAAGATTCATCATTTGATCCAGTATTTCTGCCTAATCTAAAACTTCTGCAGCCTCTAAGATGATTTTGACAGTGGGTGTTTAATCCACTCTGTTTATTTTGGCGTGACTGCTTGATTTTGGATCGCATTCATCCTAAAATGACATGGGAAAATGGTATGTATCGAAAACATCACGGTGGGCCCCACAGACATTGGGGTTATAGAGTCCTATAAACATCATGGTGGGCCCCATAGACATTGTGAGGGAGGTTGTGGATTTGATGCTAGGCATGGTGCCAAGATTCAAGATGAACAAGGTAGGCTAAGATTTCACTTTCAGTCATTTGGGTCATTCAGCGTAGCCAGCAGGTGGTATACTAAAACTCAAAATACCCTTGTTCCCACTCCCTTTCATGCATGCAAATATGGCATCTGTTCTTTCTATTTTCATTTTTGTTCAAATTTCACTCATTGACTTGTTACACAGGACAATCACGTGTCAAGGGTGCATATGGATGGATGAGCGTGGATAAAACACATGCATCAATGTGGGGCCAATAGATGTAATGGAATTCAAGTTACAACATTTGTTGGTTTTTGACTTTTTAAGGACAGGATCAAAGGATTGATCGTTTTCCATGCATCAATTTGTTGAATGCTACTTTTTGACTTTTTTTTTTTTTTCATTGTGTGCAAGATTTTAATCAATTGTGCCTAAATTTAAGCCTTCAAGCACTTCAGCCTTTTGACGCCACTCGTGCTACGAGTAGACCACATAGAGGAATTGTTTATATATATATATATATAGAGGAATTGTATAGCTGATTTTATATATATACGAGTAGACCACATAGAGGAATTGTTTATATATATAGAGGAATTGTTTATATGGATGTTTGAAACGCATCATGGTGGGGCCCACACAGCTCGACCTCATGGGGCGTTAAAATCAGCTCGAGCGCATTGTACCTTTTCCCATATATATATATATATATATTATTGTGAAGTAATATATATATATTTTAATATTCAGTTTAAATTGTATTGCAACATTTTTTATGTTTCAAATATTAAAAAAAAAATATAAGTTTCAATTGAATTATATATAATAAAAAAAGTCCTGGCCTACGTTGGCGCCTCTCAAATCTGTACAAAGACTTTTAGCGGCGCTTGTATAAACATTTGTCGGCACTTTTCCATGATTAAAAGTGTCCAGAAACTGTGCTTTTAGTGGCGCTTGGACAGAATTCTCGGCGCTTTTTTCACTTTTATACCAACTCCATAACTACCACCTCTCAGACAAGCGCCGGTAAAATTGACTGACGTACCCCTTTAGCAGCACTTGTTTAGCGTGGTAAAGATAATGCCGGCGGTGTTGGGGGCTTTTACCAGCAGTTTTGACCACCCGAAAAAGTCCCTTTCTTATAGTGAAATCATGGCTTTTGCAGACATAGTCATCATGTAATAATGATGTTAATTTTACTCGTGCAATTCAATATCATAGAACCTTAAATTCCAAACAGGTCATTAATGCAATGATAATCCTTGACATATAGTCAAGGATACCTCTGCTGGATAATCCCACCATTAATGTAACGATCATCATTGACATATAGTCAATGTAAACCCTCGACAAATCCCGTACATGATACATCCTAGTAGCCCCTCAGAGTCCTTGCATATGACGATCTCAAGATAGGCAAGGGTTGCACCCAATCCGCATTTGGGATGATGCCATCGATCATATCTACTAGTAGCAGCTGTAACATTTTTACTTTTTTAAATTGAAAGGAGCCATGGCTGTTGTGGCCAGATCTCACAACAGCACCTCTCTTTCTTTCCCTAGACCATTGCCCACTAATCTGGCAACACAATGGTTTGACAAGCCTGAATTAGAAGGGTTGATGAGTTTGCAATTACTGCCACGAACACGATGGTGGTCAGCATTGGGGCTGGAAAAAGGGTATTTATAAGTTGTATATTTGTTATTTTTGAGTTAGACCATCTTGGATGGACCCACCGGGATGGAACCAGATGGTTTCCCATATCCTTGGTATATTTGGTGGGTAGATAGTAATTCTTAGGACTAAGATCGGCTAAGGCCTGTGATGAACCAAAACAACTAGGTCTGATCCAGCCCATTATGCTCACACTCAAAACGAGCATACCAGCTCGACGTGGGGCATCCTTTTTGGATTGACTGCTTAGTGTTGTATAATCAGCATGATAATTCGTTTATGATTGAAGGTTTTTCTTACGTTGAGTTGCAGTAGGGATGTAGAATACAAAGCATGTTTTCCAAAAGCCAGTCCATGGACATCTACATTCTAGTCTCGCAATTGAACAACAAACACTTGACTTTTGGAAAGAGCCTTGGACACCTTTATCTTGAGTGAAAGTTGCTCCCAAACACCCACAAACCCTCTTAGACATGGACATTTATGTTGTAGGTGAAGTTTTGCATGCATCAAAGTAATCCATAGGTGCGAACAAAATTAGCAAGGCCGATAGTTGCCTAAAACAAAATCATGAACTAAACACACAAATCCAAGGCCAACCAACTAGATTATCTACTCCTACACCAATCAGTTGGCTGGTTGTAAAGCTTTTCAGGCCCCGCCACAATGTATGTGTTTTATCAAGCAGTCCATCCATTTTACCAACTCCTTTGGGAGCATGAGCCCAAACTTGAGTCAGATCCAAAGTTCAAGTGGACCACACCAAACAAAACCGTCGGCATTGATTGTGGACAGTTGAAAACTTGTTTGGGGCAACTGCACTGTTTAAAGTCACATAACCTTGGATGAAGGCTAAACAAAGGGATACAACGTCTACAGTTGAAAACTTCTCGGGAGCCACTGCAATGTTTATTTGCCATCCAACTTGTTCACTAAAGTCAAGTAACAACAGAACTAAGAATTGAATCCTATTGAATTGATTTATAGTCAGAGGCCCATTGGCCACATGGCATGTGCCAACAAGCCTTCTAGCCAATTGGCTTGATCTAGCAGGGATATGGACAAGTAACGCACTAATTTTTAAGAAAACCATAAATCTACCCAAGGACTAAATATTCAATGGTGTCATGCAAATGAGTTGCTTATATTGGTATTAGAGAGTGCCCAACAAGAGAAAATTTGGAGACATGATACAAAGCGAGTTATTACATTTCGTTGGTCAAACAGCGGAGATGATGGCTAGCTAGCTGAAAAGGTTTTACCCCTTAAGGGGGGCTTGTAGGAGCCTTAGAAGCCAGGGCTGTAGGACCTTTTTCAATATACTGCATGACTTTAGCCTCAGTCCTCTGAAAAACAACACAGAATTTTTTAAGAATTTATTTTAAGTATGCGTATTTGAAAAGGGGGACTTGTAGGAGCCTTAGAAGCCAGGGGCGCCATAGGACCTTTTTCAATATGCTGCAAGACTTTAGCCTTAGTCCTCTGCAAAACAACACAAAATGTTTTAAGAATTTATTGTAAGTATGCATATTTGAATGTCTTATGGGCCTAATGGACAATTTTTATCAATCGATGTCCCCAGTTGGCCAAGCTTGGTCATTCAATATGTCTGCCGGACATTTCATGGGCTACTGTGAACAAATTACATCCCATCAATTTAAAATTGATGGCCAAGATAATTTCTTAAAAATGGGCCTTATTAGCAATTTGAGCCTTATAATTGTTGGGGCCATCATACATTGGTGTGGATGTTGGATCTCCGGCGGATCACGCTCATGCGACGGTGATGGATTAAAAGTGTTTACGGGTGTCATTACAAAGAGGTTATATTTAATTAGAGCCACCACTAGCTAATTAATACAATCCCACAGTCGGCAAAACCCTATAAAAACATTAGGATAGGGAATCATTGATTCCCTGCCCAAAATAACTACTTGATCTATGGCTAAAATTCTGAGAATCATGTACACAGAGAGGGAAGGTGTTAGGTACCCACTCTACCTGTACAGATATACGATCTCTAATTCAGGAGATTTCTCGAACTTTTGATGATTGGATTAGTTCTTGCATATTAATGATGTAAGTTGGTGTAATGTTGTGTTGAATGCAATGCCTATGACAACCTGTAGTTTTGGATAGATAAACCAGCTTGGACTATCCACTTGTCGAAATAAACCGACTGATCCAAATTTCTAAAGGACAAGACCTGATTAACTCGGTGAGTCACAGAAAATACATTTGAACTAGTCAGGTGCTAAGTGTTATATAAGTGGTGTGATGTATACGATGTAATGTTGTGTTAGATGCAACACCTATGACAACCTTTACTTCAGGCTAGATAAATTTCCTCTAACTCCTCTACTTGCCAAAGTGATTAACTAGTACAAGTTTTTGATGGGTAGGATCCGACTATATCAACAAGTCACAGAACATACTTTTATACTAATTGGGTGTAAGTTGCAATACAAAAATGATGAGCTTGATGAGAAGGGGGTTGGGAAGGGAATAAGTGTTGGATAATGCTAATGTTGGGATTAGATGAAGCTGATAGGTGATTGGACGGTAGGGTGGACGGTAGTTCATAAGGATTGGATTAAGCGGCTTGGATCGATGCGTTAATGGCTCAAGAGGCTAGGGATTATGGTGGAATAGGCTTAACTTGGGCTAGACATTTTCCTATGGCCCTTGTCTTCTCCTTGGTAGAAGAATGGAATGGCTTGACTAAGGGCTTAAAGGGGAGCTTAAGAAGTTTCTTAAACTCGTGTGATTTTTTGATGCTTGAAATGAGAAGGGAGGGGGCTATTTATAGCCTCCTAGCCTTATTTTCTGGTAATTCTTACAAAGTCTGGGGTTAAAAAGGGATTGGATGGTTTGGATTTGAGATTGCCATGTGGCAAGATCTCAAGGGTCAATTTGGATGGCATTGGCTATAATTTTGGTTGTAAGAGAGGGGTATGGGAGTCCATTCACTAAGGCATATGGATGATGGTGGAGAAGGGGGAAGAGGCACATGTATTGTGCTCCCTGCCAAAGCAGGGAGTCTACTACATGGCAAGCGGCACACAATGTACTGCTTGGGGCACATGGACTCCCTATATCGACATGGGACTCCCTATATCGACACGCGAGACATGGGACTCCCTTATCAACTGTGTGAAGAGCTCTACCTCTATTGGTACCATTTTTCGTACCTCCGGGATTTCAAATGGGCTCTTGGTTGGGTTTGGGCTTTGGTTAGTTTCAGGTTTGTTCTGACAAGATGAGTTAGTTGGATAGGTTGACTAGGTGGGCTGGCCTGGTGAGTCGACTTAGCGGATTGACTAGACAAGTTGACTCAGTGAGTTGACTAGGCTTTACTCGGTTTGGGTTAGGTTTATGGTTGGGTTTGGGCTTAGACTAGGTTTAGGATTTTGATTAGGGTTTGGAATAGGTTTAGGGTTTGGATTTGGGTTTGGATTTGGATTTGGACTAGGTTTAGTGTTTCCATCCAACTTGATTAGCTTGTCAACTTAAGGTGTGGGGTACACAACTAATTATAATTTTAAGAACAACTTTTATCAAAGAATCCAAGCCATATTCCATAATTTGTTTCTTCAAAAGAAAATTTGATTGCTGAATCCATCAAGAATTTAAATTTAATTTTGCCAAAAAAAAAAACAAAAAACTTAGAGAAATTGAAAACCAGAAACTACAAAAAAATAAAATAAATAATAATAATAATAATAACCTTTGGATGATTTAAAGTGGTGCAATCAAGCATTGAGGGGTCCACAAGGAGTGTGCATGAAATGGAACCTGTCCAACAGGTGCGCCCACTCAACCACGATGATCAGACAGCTAGAAAGCAGGCTGGTCCAATCAATAGGTGGGCATGCCACGGAAAAAACGTACAACTTGCACCACTAAAAAAGAAAAAGAAAAAAAGAAACCTGGGTCTATCTTATAATTGAACCATTCTAATTTCTAGTTCATTTTATAATCAAAGGTGCAACCATTGGGCTAGAATTCATACACACAATGTGGGCCTCACAATTCTCAAGTGACGAGTATCTATGAAATAGGATGGTATGCTGCTTTGGTGGATCCCTGATCCATTCCATTCAAACATTTTGGCAAATCATTTTTGGGGCACGATTCCAAAAATGAACAAAAATCAAATATCAGGTGGAACATATCACTGGAAAAAGTGGTAATTGTCCATTAAAAGCTTCTTGTGGGCTAAAAAAGATTTGTATCAAGCTTATTTTCGTGTAATCCCTTCATCCAGGTCTTTCTGACATTATCAACAGGTTGGATGGCAAATAAAACGTTACAGTAGCCCCAAGAAAATTTTAATGGTGAGTATTTAGTAACCGCTGTTTTCTGTGGTGTGGTCCACCTGAGAATTGGATCCGCACATACATCATGGTGGGCCCCACATCCAGGGATCCACCCGCTGTATTTGGCCGTAAATTCCCTTAAATAAACAAACTGATGGTTCCCACACACCATCATTGGTTAAAAATAAGGATATTCCAGTATGGGACTTTTTATTTTTATTTATTTATTTTTGTTTCTAAGGGGCATCCCCATCCAATATAGGAAGCATCAGATGGATGAAAGGCCTGGATCACCGGATCATGGGGCCCACCCATGACAATAATGAAAGAAGAAAGACATTACCTTTTTTAAGAAGACCGGGACTGCAGAGGAACCCGCAATACAAGTCTTTACATAAATAGTCATTCCTTTTTTCATTGATGCATTTGGCAACACATTCATTATAGCAAGCATCCAATGTCGCGCCTCCCTGACTTTGAGCCATTTCAGTAATGGCAAAGGCCAACATCAGCACCACAACTACTTTTATAGCAACAGCCATCTCTCTTTCTTTCTTCTCTCTCCTCTGTCTCACCTCGAATGGGAAAAAGGGTATTTGAAGGTTGTGCGTTTCTTATTTTTGGGTTGGATTGTTTTGAATATATTATATATTATATATATATATATATATATATATATATATATATATATATATATATTCCTTTTACCCTTTTGCGGTTCTATTTTTGTGGTCCTGGGATGCTGCAGTTCCGTCGGACCTGCCTCTACAGCAAGACTGTTTCAATTTACAAGATGAGGACCTATTCAACAGAGCCTGATTGGCAAATATATCTGTGATGGACTCACGTGGATATTAGGTGGGGAAACGGATTGGCTACTCCCCCTGACACCAGCTCCGTGGCTGGTGTTTAGTGCTCTGTGAGCCCCAAAATGATGTATGTGTTTCATCCATTCCGTTCATCCATTGTTAAAGATCATTTTATTGCTTGATACCAAAAATGAGAGGGATATAAATCTCAGGTGGACCACACCACATGAAAACAATAGTGATTAGATATCAACCATTAAAATCCTCCTATGGCTCACTATACTGTTTATTTGACATCCAATCTGTTGATTAGGTCATACAGGCCCAGATGAAGAGAAAAAACAAATATCAGCTTGATCCAAAACTTTTATGGCCCCCAAAATGTTTTTAATGGTCGACCCTCATTCAACACTGTTTCCTGTAATGTGGTCCACTTGAGATTTGGATATATATCATTTTTGGAGTTGTAGGGTAAAATGATCTGTAAAAACAGATGGATGGCATGGATGAAACACATACATCATGGTGTGGTCCACATAGCACCGACCACCAGCCATTGGCTGGTGTCAGGGGCAGTAGCCAATCCGTTCCCATAAGGTGGGTCTTCAAATCGGACGCGGATTTCCTGGCTTTCGCAGGAAGTTCCTGCGCAAGGATTTTGGATGGGCCCATTGTGATGTTTGGTAGAAATCCAACCTGTCCATCCGTTTTTTGAGATCATTTTAGGACATGAGACCAAAAATGATTAGGATCCAAAACTCAAGTGGGCCATACCAGATGAAACAGTGGGGAAAGGAATTCATACCGTTGAAACCTTCCCAAGATCCACCTTGATGTTTATATTCCATCCAAACCGTTTATAAGGTCATTTTCACTGAGATGAAGTGAAAAAGCCAAGAAACTAAACCGCCATATAAATGTTTCAACGGTGGTCGCTAAATCCCCACTATTTCCTCTCATGTGGCTCACTTGAGTTTTTGATCATCCTTATTTTTGGTCACATGTCCTGAAATGAACTCGAATAATGGATGGACAAAGTAGCTTTCTAACAAACATCATAGTGCCCCACATAGAATCTTGCGCAGGAACTTCCTGCGAAAGGCTTTCACAGGAAATCCGCGTCCCTTGTTATGGATTTGTTTTCTATTTAATGGGTGGGCCTTGCTATGGATTCGTTTTCTATTTAATCCCTCCCCCTCCTCCACCACCTTGGGGTCAGATGAGCTTTTGGGGAGCTACAGTAATTACAAGCTTAGCTAGCGCCATACCTGTAGTAGGAGATATCATAGTGACTTGGCTTGGTGCGGTTTCCCCCCCCCCCCCCCAAACCCAGCCATCCTTTTTCGAAGCCATGGAAGGGATGGCTTGAAAATAAATGGTACTTTAGTATCATAAGCAATCCATGATAATGGTCCCTATAAAATAAATGAATCAAATTGTTGATTGGACATATTTTTTCTTATGTATAAATAATCTTGGCTGTCCATTTTTCAAATGGTTAAATTTGTTAGATCAGTGTGTTGTTTTAATGGTAGCCCAAAGAAATATGCATTAGACCTAATGAACAGTCTATATCAGTAGATTGGACTAGGAGAACTATAACTTATGGTGTTCTAAGAGCACTGAAGCATATCTCTTTTTTATGTATATTCGCCGCAAAGTGTTGATGCAGATAGGAGCTACCATTTGGGACGACCATTGCAGTCCATGTCTCACAAGTTCTCAATTTTCAATTCTGTGTGTTTGTGTGTGTGATCGCCCATCGCCTTGTTCGTAATGGTTTTCTTGATACTCTTCGCTCAAAGATGCACTGATTGACCAGCGGAGAATAATTCTATTACTTTTATCATTTAATGCATTTTAAACATCTGAAAACAATTTTAAAAAATAACTAAAATACCCAAATAATAAACAATTGTGCAACATAGTGCAGTAGTAGCACCTAGTCTCTTCCATATATGAGGTTGCCTCTATGGATGTGTTTTCGGGCCAATTCAAAAAGTCTTGTCAAGACCCAACTGAGTCAAACCACTAAGCAAGTTTCTAGTTAACTTGTTGAGTTTTGGAACTATGTTAACATGGGTAGACCCTCTATTTATTTCAATCAGCTGACTCTTATGCCGCAAAGACATAACATGGGGGGGGGGGGGGGGGGGGGGGGGGGGGGCAAATGAGTTTTGGATGCCGCTGAAACTTAGTCCGACTCCTCATCCAAGTGAGACACACAGAATGGCTCGGCTGGATTTGTGAACCACATCTCAGTGGGCCCAAGAAATGATTATGAATGTTTTAATGGGAGGATAACTCCTCTCAACTGTTGTATCCACCATGTATAACCACATCTCAGGATTGACTTTATTTTTAAACCCATGGCCCACCATGGAATGGTGCATCTAAATAATGGGGTAGATGTTCGACACACATCACGGTGGGGCCCACATAGCTCGACCTCATGGGAAGTTCCCATGAGGCCGACCTTGTAGTACCATTTCCCGTGTGTGTGTACAACATTTCAAGTCCCACTAGCATATTGGTCAGCTTTCATTCATCCCACTAGAGCTTCACTATCTTGAGAACACTTTTCTCAAGCAAATCCCTAAACAAATATGGGCCAATATTGTAGAAGTATGAGGTGAAGAATAAAAGGGAGCAGGAAGAGTCTCCAGTGCACATCTGTATGGAGAACATGCTAGCATGTACACATACCAAAGTTCAGTAGGAGAAATTACCTAATCCTCTGGTTGTGCAAACAGGGTCATGAGTTGGTGATCCACAATATGAGGAACCACCTGAGTGGGTGGGCCAGCAGGATCTGATAAGATCTACACACTATGGAACATTTGTACAAAGCCAAAAATGGATGGTTTACATCTAGCGGTTTGCCTAATCACATCTTGAGGAGAGAGGACTTACCACTCATTTAATTGTACAATCAATAGTTTACATCGTCTAGAGGTGAGCCTGACGGACACATGGGTATCATCACCCATCCCTATTTTCTCTCTACTAACTCTCTAGTTTCTAGGATGCATTGAATGAGGGAATGCATTTCCTTTTTATAAAGGGCGGGGGCGGGGGATGAGCGAGGAGTTTGAATGAGGTTGGGGTTATCCCATCTCATAAGATATATCTCCCTATCGTAACCCGCTTTTTGGAGAGATTTGGTACGAGCTTGAATTTAAAATCAATTTGAATTCGTGAGAGAAATTTGAAACAGATATTTCTAAGGAAGAACACGTGGAACCCACCTACTAGTGGCCCCCAAGTGCACATTTTGTTTTGTTTTGTTTATGTTTTTTTTTTGTTTTTTTGTTAGTTTAATTTTTTAATTTTTTGTTTTTATATTATATTATTTTATTTTATATGGATGATAGTGCACATTTCCTTATCAACATAAAAACAAAAACTTGACCAAATACCTAAAATGCTCCTTGATTTGATTGATCATGACGCTTGTTGACTTGTTGATAATTCTGTTTCTTGGAAAATCCGTGAAAATCAATGGAAGAATTCAAATAAGTCAAAGAAGAGAACTGATTATTACTACAAAAACTTGAAAGAAGTACATGAGATTTCTTCATTTGATAAACGAGAACAAACAATGACTGTGTTTCAAGTCGATTCGGACTCAGCCCGCAGGTGAGTTGGAGCTTTGATACCTTGATGTAAGCATGCTTTGAGTTTGCATACCTTTTTTTTTATTTTATTATTTTTTTTAATTTTAATTTTTATTTTTAATAATAAAAAGTGCTTTCCCCTATATCTTTGTTAATTAGCAAAAAAAAAAAAAAAAAAAAGTGTTGAGAAGTGGAGCCACATCTGGGGCCGCCCACGACTAGTCGAGGTTGCGCGGATTTCGTGTCGCAAGTCCTTTCGCAACTGGGATGCGGAAAGGGAAGTTGCCAAAACTATAAATTGGGGTCCCTAAGGCTATTCTAGGTGAAGGTGAATTTTAGGAAATTATTCTGAGGTATGGGCAAAGGATTTTCTCTGTACTTCCAAGGGAGAGGTTAGTATATTGCCTTGTAATCTTCGTTTCTCTTCATAGTGGAATTTTGCATATGTGGTTTTTTACCCTAGTTTGGGGTTTTTCCACGTATATCTTGTCTTGTGGTTTGTTTTGGATTGCTTTGATCTATTTCTAGTTTATATTTCTTCCTGTCTATCGTTTGTGGGTGAGGCCTTAGATTGGATCTAGGCTCACTGCGTTGTTGGCGTGCTGCGCAACAACTGGTATCAAAGCTATTGGTTTAGTTCTATTGGGAGCGATGGCAGAAGATGAGAAAAACTAGAATTGAGAAGTTTGATGGTTCAAACTTTGCCTTCTGGAAGATGCAGATGGAGGATTATCTATATCAGAAGGACCTCTATATTCCTCTAGGAGGAAAAGAAGAAGAAACCAGAAAAGTTGACAGATGATGAATGGTTTTTACTGGATAGGAAGGCTTTAGGAACGATCCGACTCTCTTTGTCTAAGAGCGTCGCCTTCAATATATCCAAGGTAAAAACGACAAAAGAATTAATGGAAGCCCTAGCCACCATGTATGAAAAGCCCTTAGCATCCAACAAGGTTCATCTTATGAAACAACTATTCAACATGAAGATGTCAGATGGTGGGAGCGTGGCTGAACATTTAAACGAGTTCAATACAGTCACGAGCCAGTTGGAATCCGTTGGCATTGCTTTTGAGGATGATGTCAGGGCGTTATTGATCTTATCCAGTTTGCCAGACAGTTGGGATGGTTTGGTGATTGCTGTGAGCAATTCTTCAGGATCGACAAAGCTGAAATTTGATGATGTGGCCGGTCTAATTCTCAGCGAAGAATCTAGAAGGAAGGCATCAGGAGTTTCAGGGGATTCAGGGAATGCTCTAAACGTTGAAGGAAGAGGAAGATCGCTGAACAAAGGAGACAATAAACACGGGCGTTCTAAGTCAAGGAATAAGTCCAAGGGACCGAAAGACAAAGACGGGTGTTGGCATTGCGGCAAGAAGGGGCACATGAAACGTGATTGCAGGGCGCTCAAGAAACAAGAAGGAAACTCTCAAGGTGGGAAAGATTCAGTGAATCTGTCTGAGGAGAGCGACACAGAGGCGTTGATCTTGTCTCTTGATGCGAGGAATGAGTCTTGGGTTATAGACTCGGGTGCTTCGTTTCATGCTACTTCGTGTAAGGAAGTTCTGCGTGATTATGTGTCAGGTGACTTTGGGAGAGTCTACCTGAGTGATGATGAGCCGTGCAATATTGTTGGAAAGGGAGATATTCATGTAAATCAGAAAGACGGAACGGTCTTGAAATTGAAGGATGTCAGACATGTACCGAGTTTGAAAGGTAATCTGATCTCAGTGGGACAGTTGGCTGATACCGGTTATGTGACGACATTCATCAGTGACTCCTGGAAGATCACAAAAGGTGCCTTGGTAATATTCGAGGCAAAAAGGAAGGTACTTTGTACGTGACTTCAGGATCGTATAGTTCACTCGCAGTCGCATCAACTGGAGTGAATGGCAGTTATGGCATCAGAGGCTGGGACATATGAGTGAGAAAGGGATGAAAGTGCTATTGTCAAAAGGGAAGCTACCAGGGCTGAAGTCTATTGACTTGGAATTCTGCGAGGACTGCGTGTATGGCAAGCAGAAGAGGGTAAGCTTCAAGAAGACGGGACGCGCTCCAAATACACATCTGTTGGAGCTTGTACACACTGATGTGTGGGGACGGCACAGGTATTATTCTTGGTGGCTCACGTTATTCGTTACCTTTATTGATGATGCTAGTAGAAAACTGTGGGTCTACTTCTTAAAACATAAATCTGATGTATTTGATGTATTTAAGAAGTGGAAAGTTATGGTAGAAAATGAGACAGGTAAAACAATAAAGTGTCTCAGATCTGACAATGGGGGAGAGTACTGTGATAAGAGGTTTGAGGAGTATTGTGCAGCAAATGGAATCAAACATTAGAAAACGATTCCAGGGACACCACAGCAGAATGGTGTGGCTGAGCACATTAACAGGACCATCCTTGAGCGCGTCAGAAGCATGAGGTTATATGCAGGGTTGCCCAAGACCTTTTGGGCAGATGCTGTGAATACTGCCGCATATCTCATCAATAGAAGTCCCTCAGCACCATTGGATGGTGGGCTACCAGAAGAAGCGTGGACTGGGAAAGAAGTAAACCTTGCACATCTCAGAGTGTTCGGTTGCACTACATATGTTCACATTGATGCAGAGCACAGAAACAAGCTGGATGCGAAGTCCAGGAGGTGCACGTTTATAAGCTATGGGCAACATGATTTTGGCTACAGGTTCTGGGATGTAGAAAACAGAAAAATCATCAGAAGTAAGAACGTAGTCTTTAATGAAAAAGTGATGCATAAGGACAGTGTGTAGGAAAATAAGGCCGAGAAAAAGGAATTCGTAGAGTTGGAAGAGTTACCGGACATGGGTGTTACAGTGCCACAGGATGAGGCAGAGCCGCATACACCAGTTGTGAGGAGGTCTACTCGGGAGGGGAGACCCACGGTCCGATACTCACCCTCCTTACATTATCTACTACTGACAGATAATGGTGAGCCAGAGTGTTTTGAAGAGGCGTTACAGTCAGATATACGGGTTAAGTGGGAGCAGGCCATGGATATGAGATGGACTCTCTTGAGTCTAATCGTACATGGGAGCTAGTCACTCTACCCAAGGGTAAGAAAGCTCTTCATAACAAGTGGGTTTACAGACTGAAGGAGGAGCACGATGGTTCAAAATGGTACAAGACCAGATTGGTTGTGAAAGGGTTTCAACAAAAGGCAGGTATTGATTTCACTGAAATATTTTCACCGGTAGTGAAAATGTCTATGATTCGCATAGTCTTGAGTATAGTGACTTCAGAGGACTTACATCTAGAACAGCTAGATGTTAAGACAGCCTTTGTTCATGGGGACCTTGAAGAAGAAATATATATGCATCAGCCGACAGGATACGTGGCACCAGGTAATGAGAACAAGGTGTGCAGACTGAAGAAGAGTATATGGCCTGAAGCAGGCCCTGAAGCAGTGGTACAAGAAGTTTGATAGTTTCATGTCGGGAAACGGTTTTAGGAGATGTCATGCAGACCACTGTTGTTACTTGAAGAAGTTTGATACGTCATACATCATCCTTCTTCTGTACGTTGATGATATGCTTGTGGCTGGCTCAAGCATGAAGGACATCTCAGATCTCAAAAGACATTGTCTAGAGAATTTGCCATGAAGGATTTAGGAGCTGCAAAACAAATTTAGGCATGAGGATAAAGTGTGACAGGGAAAACAAGAAATTAGTTTTGTCACAGCAGAGAGTACATAGCCAAGGTACTTGATCGATTCAATATGGGAGGTGCTAAGCCGGTTAGCACTCCATTAGCCAACCACTTCAAGCTATCTAAGGAGCAAGGTGCAAAGACGCAGGAGGAACAGGACTACTTGGGTAAAGTCCCATACGCGTCTGCTATTGGGAGTCTCATGTATGCTATGGTGAGCACGAGGCTAGACATTGCTCAAGCATTGGGAGTTGTTAGCAGGTTCATGAACAACCCCGGGAAGGAACATTGGGAAGCTGTGAAGTGGATCCTTAGGTACTTGGTAGGTACTAAGGACGTAGGGCTGTGTTATGGTGGATCAAAAATCAAGTTATAAGGCTACGTGGATTCAGATTTGGCAAGAGATATCGACACCAGAAGAAGCACTACGGGTTATGTTTTTACTCTGGGTAATGCTGCAGTCAGTTGGGTCTCTTAGTTACAAAAGATAGTATCTATCAGTACGACAGAAGCAGAATATGTTGCGGCTACAGAAGCATGTAAGGAGATAGTGTGGATGCAAGGTTTTATGGAAGAGTTGGGTAAGAAGCAAGCAGATTGCAAGCTGTACAGTGACAGTCAGAGTGCAATACACTTGGCTAAGAATTCAGCCTTTCATTCAAGGATCAAGCATATTGCCATCAGATATCACTTCATACGTTCGTTACTGGAAGATGGATCAATTGCTCTGGAGAAGATTCATACAAGTGAGAATCCTGCGGATATGCTGACCAAGGCGGTCACAAGGGAGAAGCTGAAGCTCTGTTCAGCTTTGATTGGTCTTCAGGCTTGAAAACGGGGAGGTGGTGCACTCCGGATGAAGAAGACAAAGGTTTATGGAGATGTGTCTCCAAGTGGGAGATTGTTGAGAAGTGGAGCCACATCTGGGGCCGCCCACGACCAGTCGAGGTTGCGCGGATTTCGTGTCGCAAGTCCTTTCGCAACTGGGATGCGAAAGGAGTTTCGCGGATTTCGTGTCGCAAGTCCTTTCGCAACTAGGATGCGAAAGGAGTTTCGCGGATTTCGTGTCGCAAGTCCTTTCGCAACTGGGATGCGGAAAGGGAAGTTGCCAAAACTATAAATTGGGGTCCCTAGGGCTATTCTAGGTGAAGGTGAATTTTAGGAAATTATTCTGAGGTGTGAGCAAAAGATTTTCTCTGTACTTCCAAGGGAGAGGTTAGTATATTGCCTTGTAATCTTCGTTTCTCTTCATAGTGGAATTTTGCATCCGTGGTTTTTTACCCTAGTTTGGGGTTTTTCCACGTATATCTTGTCTTGTGGTTTGTTTTGGATTGCTTTGATCTATTTCTAGTTTATATTTCTTCCTGTCTATCGTTTGTGGGTGAGGCCTTAGATTGGATCTAGGCTCACTGCGTTGTTGGCGTGCTGCGCAACAAAAAGATGTACAAAGACTGGACATTTAGGAGGGCTCCACAGATACATCGGGCCTTACCTATCGTATTGCCAAGGTAGGCAGTTGGAAAAAGAAGAAAGGAAAAAAAGAAAAAGAAAAGATAATTGGATAGACAAAAGGTGGTGCTTCTCGAGGATGAGAAGGGGGAGACAGGGGGTCATGAAGGATGAGAGGTTGAACCTTGCTGCGAAGCTCGCAAAGCTCCCAACCCACTCCCTGAGATCGATTCTCTCAACCCACTCCCTGCCTTGCTCTGGAGCTCCTGATATAACCCATACCGGCACTATCAAGCACTAGGGAGCCTCCGACCAGTTTTTGGTCAGGCTTTTATGACTATAGTCACTGTAGAAATTTTGAGAGTGGCGTTTTGGTTATTGTTGAGGAGAGCATGTGCATTGTTTTTCCTTGGTTTTTTTTTTTTTTTTTTTTTTTTTTTTTTTTTTTTTTTTGTTGAAAATTTAATCCAAGATAGCAATTTCACAGATTCCAAGCTGACAGTCAAATGTTTGGCTTTTTCCTGTGAGGTTAAGAATAACGTAAACCTTTAGAATACATTGATTTCTTCTGAGCAGTTAGTGTTGTTAGTGAATATCTTTCTTGGCCAATAGCATGAAGGTTTCAGCTGTAGTTGCATAAGTTCTACTTAAGTTTTGTTCTTTGCAATACCATGATTCATGGATGATTTCAGCCATTAAAAAAAAGAAGAAGCATAGTTGCTACCTTTTGTTGCAACGCCTGCTTGCTGCTGCTTCTATTGACAATGGTTTTAGCAACAATTGTCAGAAATATTTGTATCGAAATATCAATATTCTTGGTTTCAAATTCTCTTGATGGCTGATGTAGCATTTCATGGGTAGACTGTCATGTTGATTTCTATATGTAAAGGTTGCTTTCAATTTCTGATTTATTTATTTATTGTCTGGAGTTCATCTCAAATTTCTTAGGCTTGCCTCTGAAATGACAAATACCTTGAAGGTTTCTCATCTCATGCCCATTCAGATTATTGTTCATTAATCTTTTTGGAAAGTTGTGTACAAGGTATTCTGTATTGGTAACGGTCGCCGTAACAGCCGTTACGACTCCTGTAACGGTCGAAAATTTTCTTTTCCCCGAAAAATTCTAAAAAAAAATATATAGAAAATTCAGAATAATGTGAGTATTCTAAATATGTATTATTATTATTATTATTTTTAATTTTTAATTTTAATTTTATTTTTTTATTTTGCTTTGAACGTGTTTATGGTATTGTAATGGTAAACTTTTTGGTGAGAGTGTTCTATTGGGCTATCTAGTAAATTTATGAACATGATTATGTCTCTAATATTTACACATCACAATCAAACACTAGAACTAGAAATAAGAAAAAAAAGGCATAAATACTAGTTTTTCATTTATTATTATTATTTCTTTTGAAAAATGGCCCTTAGAGCTTTTATTCTCACTTCAATCTAGGTTTTAAATTTAAAAAGTATAGTAAGAATGGTCGAAATCTGTTGTAAAATGATCTAAAAGAATTTTTGTAATGAGAAAAGTGAAAAAATGAGGAGAAGAAAATGGACTTAAATTTATAAAATGGCTTTTTTCAACCGTTACAGGGGTAATGATCGTTATGCCATGTAACGGCCTTTATAGCCACCGTAACGGTTCAAAAATACCAACTGCCCAGAAACCAACTGCCCCCGGTTCTAAAAAAACTCCAACTGCCCCGATTCACCCTCGTATCACGTGTGAGAGAGACAAACCAGATAACCTTGGCTGAATTCCTTGTCAATTGCCAAGTTTTTTAACATCGTTTGCATCATGCAGAGATCTTGACTTAGTAACTATCATCATCATCATCTTTGTTTTGCAATTCTCGAGTTGATGATCAGAAAACTGAAACATGGAGTAACATTGTCTCTTACAGATTATGTGTTCTCATCACAATCCTCGATACATCTGATGATTGAAGGACAGGCCATTGCTTGTTATGGCCTGTCGCAGTTCATTCAATACCATCCAGCCGGGCGGGCATTGTGACTGATCTGGAGGGGAAAGAGAGGGTCATGAAGCTCATGAACCATGAGAATGCAGAGGTAACAAAGAATGCGCTGCTTTGTATTCAGAGGCTTTTCCTAGGCATGAAATACTCTAGCTTCTTGCAGTCGTAGCCATTGTACTCGACACCTTTTACACAAGAATTCATGGTTTCCCTCTCTTTTCTTTTCACATTTTCCTTCTCTTTTCTTGTTTGAATTTGTGATCCAGTTGTGTTTGAAGTTCTCCGCCTTGAATGGACTGAAAATGCTGAGGAATCTCAGCCTCTCGGGCAATTTTTTCACCGGCCGCCTCATCCCTTCCATCGGAACAATTACTTCTCTGCAGCATTTGGATCTGTAGGGAACCAGTTCTACAGTCCGATCCCAGCCCGGTTCTTGGAGCTCTGGGATTGGGGTATCTCAATCTATCATTGAATAATTTCACTGGATGGATCCAGCAGCTGAAGTTTCTTGATTTGCATTCAAATGAGATTGCCAGTGATGTCAGGATTCTGTTGTCTGAGCTTTTGAATGCGGAATATGTTGATATCAGTGGTAATCACTACAATGGAGGGCTTTCATTGGATCCACAGAATGTTTCCATGTTAGAAAATACTTTTTGGTATTTGAATTTGAGTCACAATGGGCTGGATCGGGAGTCTTTTAAGGATTGTTCGATGCAGATATTTCAGAACTTGGAAATATTGGATGTGAGTCAAAATCAGATCAGAGGGAAGCTTCCTTCGTTTCATCCATTGCTATCCCTTCGGGTTTTGTGGGTTTGTAACAATCTGCTTGATGGATCTATACCACCTGAGCTCTTTGGGAGTTCCATGCAGCTGGAAGAACTGGATCTCAGCAGCAATGGATTTTCAGGTAAAGAAATTGCCAATGATTTTGAGTGCATATACATTATCTTTAATCTTCACATACTTGTTTTGCACAAAGTTTCTGTGGAAAGTAATGCATCGGTTGTATTATGCTTTACTGGCCTTTTTATTTTTTATTTTTTGGTCAATTATTTGAAGTTGAATTTTTTAATCCAACTTGTGGGGCATGTTTTCTGTAGGAAAATTTTTCGTTGTATGAGAATCCAAGTTAATTCTTGATGTCTGCTTGAAACTTCAATTTTATTGCCATGGGTTTGGGTGGGTGGACTATTATGAGTTGATGTCAACTTTTAAATTCCCAATGCAAATTTTCATGGTGTTTGAGTTGCTGGCATTATGTTGATTCATTTTCTGACAAGAAACTGTATGAGATGTTTTGTAGTGGAAAATTTTCTCACTTTTGTTTTAGTATTTTGTAGATATGGAGGGCATTGGATTCCATTCATGGTAATGTTGGAGTATGCCACATACATCAAGCAACAAAATCTTCTGGTATGTATACCAAGTGCATTATTGCTTCTCCTCTTGGGTTACATGCAGCTTTAATGCTGAACTTGCCCTTTAATTCTATGTTGCATTAACTAATAGAGAAGTGGGAAGTGCAGCTTATGTTTTCCAACTTTAAGATTTACCAGATTTCAAGGTTGAAATGTCTTAATCTTGTGCTGACTGCTGACTGGAAAATATCAAATGTATATTATTTGCGCTACCAGTGTAAATATTTTGGACAGGAGATTTGTGCTGACTGCTGACTGGTCTCATTGTTTTGTTCATGAATATTTTATGGTAAGATGAAGATGATTGGTCATCATTTTGTCATGTCATCAATGTTCTCATAAACCACAGATCATTTGTCACCATGCAAAAGTGCTTTTGATATGCTGTAATCAAGGTAGCGTTTGGGATTTAGTATCCCAAAAAATGAACTTTGGTTGGATCTTTTGGTGGAGCGACTTTGTTTCGAACTGACTGCTTGTTTGGGCCAGTGTATAATGAAACACAAATGAGGAAGGTATCGTGTTTAGGCCTTTTGATCACATAAATAATGCTGATACTCGAAATAGTAAAAAAAAAAAAAAAGTATTTTGGGGAAAGCGCGCCTCCCACCCCTTTCTCCAGTACTCCATAGTTCTAAACCAAAGCCACAGGAAAGTGGACCATTCTTTTCAGTTTTGTTTTTATGTTGTTGCCTTTCTTGGGTACTATCTCATTGCCCTTTTTTAATGGAATCTTTTGTTCTTTCCAAAAAAAAAAAATCTTTGGAGCTTACTGAATATTTTTGTATTCTGCTGTAAAAGCCTATCCATTTGTTATGAAATTCATGTCTGCATAATTAACTTTTTTTAATGAAATAATACAACTCAAAAGTCCTTTATAACAGGTCAACCCTCGGCACACCAGCTAAAATTGTGGCTTTGAAAGTGCAAAAGTACTGGTATGTTGTTCCACCCTGGAGCATTATTTGCTTTGGAAACTTCTGATGATCCTAGTCCACCTTTCATCTTTTATAGGTGAAGAGGGAGACGAACGTACATCTTCTCTAGGTATTACAGAGCTCGGGAGCTCATTTTGGGAGTGACTTGGTACACTGCGACCATTGAAATCTGGTCCGCTGACTGTGTTCTAGCCGAACTCCTAGGACAGGTAATAATATTCCTTGATTAGGTTATTGCTTCACACATTTAAAAATCAATCCTTGATAATAATGCAAGCTATAAGTTTTCCTTCTTCTTTTCTATATTTGAACAGCATCTTTTTCCAGCCGAGAGGGGTAGACTAGCCAGTTGAAATTATCAGGGTGTGATAAGCTTGTAATACAGCTAGTTTGTTATGCATCAATTTGGTCCTAAGAATGTTGGACCTTATATTTTGAAAAGAGATGTACATCTGCATGACGGACACTTATGTTACTATCCTTGTCAGATGTGTCGGACATATTTGTTTTGAATCATTTAAATTTTGTATGCAACAGATTCAAAATGTAACCAATAAGCCGCTTTTAACTTTTTTTGAGAAATTTTAGTGACAGATAATCCCTCGCAAAAGTTTTAGGCTGATGAACAGAAACCGTCGCTAAATGTGGGGGTTTTGAGATTTCCGTACGGATACAAGCCCTTGTTTATTGGCAATGGGCGAGATCACAATTTAGCGACTGTTCTTGTTCGTCCCCCTTTTAGTAAGACAATGACGGTCCGTGTCCGTCGTCAATTTTGATTTGCGACGGTTTTGTCTGTCGTTGTCTCACTATTTTGTACCAACCCCAATCCTACTTTTTTCAAGAAATATGATAAGAAATTAAATTTTAAAATTAATTTAAATTACTAAGAGAGTTGAAATAGAGATTTCAAAAGAACATTTGGAATTCACCTACTAGTGGCCACTACACCAAAATATCAATTTTGAAACGAAACGTGATTTTGGTTCTGAAACGGCTTAACATTTTAAGCCATTCCAGATTTGGAACCATACCACAAAAAAAAAAAAAAAAAAAAAACTAAAACACCCCACCCAAAAAAAAAAACAACCCCCCCCCACCCCACCACCCCCCCCACCCAACCCCCACCCACCCCCCCCCTTCTTCTCTCTACATAACTCCGATCTCTCTCCTGCTCCCTTGATCCCTCACTCCCTCCCTTTCAATCTCTATCCCTCTCTCTCTCCTGCTCCCTCACGCCTGATTTCCCTCTCTCCCGCTCCCTCACACCTGATTTCCCTCTCTCTCTCTCTCTCTCTCTCTCTCTCTCCCCCGCTCCCTCACTCCAGATCTTCTAGATCTGCAAATCGTTGAAATTTCAGCGTTTCTGTTCTAATCGGTTGTGGAAATCGATATAAGGTTAGTGAAGGTTCATATCTCGTTTTATTAATCGCGATTCAATCTCAGCTCTCTGAATCGTAGCTCATTTTCTGATCTTCAGGTCTTCATAAGCCCTAGATCTGCAAATCCACAGATTACCAGAGGATATAATACTGGAATTGGTTCTGTTTCCTGTAAACCTGTAACCGGAT